>ML788182.1:231479-287727 GCA_009831015.1 Picea engelmannii | reverse complement strand
ATATATTCATTTGTGAAACACTATTCCTATGAATGCAATGTATGTTCAAAATAGAAGTCCTAATAAGACTTTAAGGAACATGACTCTCGAGGAGGCCTTCACTGGAGTGAACCCTGAGGTTGGACACTTCAGGATATTTGGGTGTCTAGTATACATTCATATACGCAAAGAGAAAAGGACCAAGATAGACCCTTCAGGAAGAAAGGGTACATTTGTGGGGTACAATGAGTCTTTGAAGGCATACCGGATCTACATCCATGGTCAAAATCAGATTGAGGTGAGCATAGATGTTACCTTTGAGAAGGAGGTAGCCTTCATGAGATCTAGAGGATCTCACATGGATATTGATAGTGAGAAGCAAGAAGAGATGGTTCCTTCTCCCCCTCACCCTCCAACAGTTCAGAGGGAGACAATTGAGCCTATTGATCCCATTAATCTTGTACCTCTAGTTGATGTTCCCAAAAATATTGTAGTAGGTAAGAAGAGACCTACATGGACTCGTTAGACTCTGCAGGAGGCAGAAAGACATGTAGCTCCTCATGGTACCTTCCGAGAGAGCAAGAGACCTCAAAGATATCTGTGCTATGCCGCAGCTATGAGCCACATCATTGATTCTGAGCCTTCATGTTATGAGGAGGCATATAGTATGGAGATATTCCATGATGGAGGAGTATCAGTCCATCATGAAGAATGATGTGTGGTATATTGTTCTGAGAACTGAAAGGAAGTCTGTAGTGGCTTCCAAATGGATCTATAAGATCAAACATACAACTGACGAAAGAATCAAGAAGCACAAAGCAAGTTTTATTGCTAGAGGATTCTCTCAGGTGAAGGGAATAGATTATGAGGAGACATTTTCTCTTGTTGCTCGATACACTTTTATTCGAATGATTATTTCCCTCGCAACATCCATGGGTTGGAAACTACATCAGATGGATGTGAAGACAACCTTTCTCAATGGAGATATTGGGGAAGAAATATACATCGAGCAATCAGATGGTCTCGTCATACATGAGAACGAGTCTCATGTTTGTAGGTTAAGAAGGCCCTGTATGAACTCAAGCAGACACCTCGAGCTTGGTATGCAAGGATTGATGGACACCTAACGAGTTTGGGCTTCAACAAAAGTGCTGTTGATCCCAACCTGTACTACAAAACTGTTAATGGTGAGGCCTTGATTTTGGTCCTCTATGTTGATGATTTATTCCTCACAGGTACATATAGCTTTAATATTGAATGTTGATCTTATCTTATATGAAGAACAACCAACAATTATCTTGTTGCTTCTCTAAGACAAGGAGTCTCAACATCAATGAAGTGGCTCATGACTGAAGGATAGCTCGAAAATCTCTTTTTCTTTCTCAAAATGTGCCTTGAGAGGCTTGTATGCTTCTCTGCCTTTTGCAGAGTGAGTCTAGGTAGGAACTTTATTCCCTACTGCAATGTCTCTGAACATATCAACTATAGAAACTGGATAACTTGGAGTAATGTCTGCCTCCCTCTGAATTTCTGAAGGGGGAGAAGGTATTGTCTCACTGTCAATCTCCATCTGAGATTCTTTGGGTCTTTGAAAAATTGTCTCTTCTTCAAGGACAACATCTCTACTTGTCTCAATATGTCTCTGACTAGGGATGTCTTTGAAGATTCACTGTATCCTTTCTTCCTAAAGGATCTAGCTTGGAATTCTTCCCTTTGCGTACATGAAAAATACAATGGGCACCCAAATAAAATGAAGTGTTCAATCTCAGGCTTCATTCCAGTGAAGACTTCTTCGTGATTTATGTTTTTCAAAGTCTGGTGAAGAATCTTGTTCTACACATATACTGTTTCATACATGCTTCTTCCCATGTAATCCTAGAAGGATTCTGATCATGCTTTGTATCATTGGTTGTCTCAATTGTAGTTCTATTCTTATTCTTTCTCAAATGGTTTTGGCTCCTTCTGAGTCAAGTGAATCCCTCTAAAGGATAAGCATATTCTTTTCTTTTTTAACTTATCTGGAACAAGAAAACAAACAGAACCAACACAAGAATATCTCCTAAAGGAGAATAATGAGTACATCTCTAAAATCAAAACAATTTAAGGAATATTGTCACAGCTACAACACCTATTTGTAATGTAGAAAACCTTTAGAAATAGAGGTTAGAGGATTGACAATTACAACAATCAAACATGGAGTCTTTACTTTAAGTGTGTTGTTTTTTCTGAATGCACTAAGATCCCTCTGGATCCATGACTTCAGCAAAGGTTCCTTCCTCCTACAATTTCACTCATGAAAATGATACAAATAATATATACAAGTGCATACCTGAGGATGCTTATATGATTTCTCCAATGGTTCTTGGATTATCTTTATCCTCTGAGATCTTTATGAAGAATATAGCCGTGGTGTCACCTTTTGTCATCTTTGTTATTTTGACGCTGACCCTTCAATGTAAGGGCTTGAGTAGGTGATTGGCTTCCTTGTCCCAACGTCATCTTCCTTCCATTCAATGATAACTGTCTCTGGTAAACCCTTTACCCACAATAAGTCTTCCTCCAAAGTCTTTTATTTCAAGAACTTTGAAGTTTTCTTGATTCATCGAGCTTGTCTTCCATCATAGTTTTTGTTCATCATAATTTTAGATTCTCCACAACCCTTTGTCAACTAGGCTAGAAAACATAACAACTAGGCCAGGCTATCACTTTTAGGTTTTATTGGACTTATGACTACAAAAAATAAGCCTTTGAAAGATAGGAGAACACTGGTGAGATGAAGAGCTCCTTCAATGAGTTTGTAGAAACCCTCATTCTAAAATTTCTGCATAAATTAGCGATACCCTAGAAACCCTAGGGCCAAAAATTCAAAATGCTTGGAATGTCACTTTGAGAGTCTCTGGAGATGTGCTAAAATATGCCGTACTCTTCTATGAAAAAATTATCCCCAACGTCCAAGTATTAAGGGATGAATCACCACTGAGAAGGAGGTTGTACAGATTTTCTGGAAACCCTAGGAGGGTCGTACGGTTCTGCAGAAAAGGAGAGATGGATACTAAAAGTTTGTAGCTTGTGCAATGGGTTCTTCAAGACCTACCCTCTAATACCATGTTGATTTTTCATCATCTAGGTTAAGAATGAAGTTCATTTCATTTTAGCATTTCACTTAAACATAAACAATAATGTTGAAACAACCAAGATCACAAGAAGAAACACCATGCACAAGAACATAAGAAGTATCTTGGGAAACCCTTCTCAGTAAGGGAAGAAAACCCATCCAAATCCTTTGCTATATTCTTCAAGAGAAATAACTTGACCAAGATAAACCCTAGCACACAAGAGGATGCTTCAAACCCTAGAAGACTAGTGCCCAAGAGAGGTGCGAACCTTTTCCCAAGTAGATGTGTTTGCTGAAATTTCCAAACTCACAAGGAGGATATGATTCCACAATGGGGAATCATCCCTTACTTATATTAGACTTGTCCAATCAACAAAGGAGTCTATTGGATCAACATGGCCGACCTCTCTAAGTCACTATATAATTTATTATTATTATTATTATTATAATAATTAATATTAATATTAATTATCTTTTACATTTATTATTAAACATATTAAGGTGGGGCCGACCTATACCCTTTACATAACAATTAGGGTTACAGGTAGGTCTGACTCTTGAACAATATATAGAAAAGGATTTGATACACCCACTACTACTCATCCACTGGGGGCACATCCATAGGGATGTCATAGCTCTGATTCACTGCATTACACAAAAGAACCAGATCTTCACACGTTCACCTGTGCTCATCCACAAGAACTTCCACTCTACAAATATTCTTTCCCACTGCCTCATGCAGGAGAATCATTTGGAGTCTTCTCGTCAATTCTGCTACTCAGAGGAGGCTAATACATCATCTTCATTTATGTTCTCATGACGATGCACCCTGTACTTTGGGATTTCACACATTCACCTTGTGCTCAGCCACAAACACGTCCTAACTCAACATATCGCATTTCGCACTGGATAATCATCTGGAGTTATTCTCAACTCTTTGAAAATAGGAGGTCATCTCTACGTTCCCAGCTCTATGTCAGGCATGAACCACGTACCCTTCTTAGGGGATTTTTCTTAGGTTTGTAAGATGAGAGAAAGACTTAACATAGTTGCAATGATCCACACCTCACAGGTTTGTAATCTGGAGAATGTCTCACATAGTTTCAATGATCAACACAAGCTTGTATACCTCTTCCACATCCAAACAAAATGGAGCAGCAACAACCAACAAGAGAAAATGCAAAATGACTAGGGTGGAAAGCTTGAGGAGGGTTAGAGCAACATGCATTTATTTCACATCATATATACATTCATCCATAGCCAGTACGAGCAAGCTAACATACAACACATCAACCACTAACTCCAAATCAATTAATGTAGGTCAAATACACCACCATTTCCCTAAGTCTCCAATTTAACAAATGCGCCAACCCTTGTTTAAAAAATCTAATGTGACATATCTCAAATACTTTCTAGGGATACCATGTTCCAACCTTACTTCCAATTCAAACAATGTGTGTACCCTTGTAGCATGAAATCACCACATCACACATTTAACTTAAGCAGGGAGTTTAGGTCCTTCCTCAAAATAAATGTAACATAATAATACTTGTGAGTGTTATATAAAAACAACACCATTCCATTTTAAATCATATCGCCCATAACATCATATTTGATTAATCATTTCAACTGATATTTTAAACACAAATAAACTGTAGGGCTCATCTTAGCCAACTCATAATCATGTGAAGCATAAGTGTCGTCTCTTCGTCATAGTCACACAAGTTACACAAGGGGTCCCACCTATTAGTATATTATTACATATAGTTAAATAATAAGGTGTTTGCAATCATTTGCAAGAAGGTACCCTATGTTGCGCTTTTGGGCGTCAACAAACTTGAGACTCCATAGGGAAATATGTTTCCAATAGATTAAGAACTCAAAATGTCTGGTTTCACAGATCGGTGAACATAGATCAAATAAAAATTGACCAAAATGACTATGCAACAGGGGGGAAAAGATGGTTTGAGAGAAATAATGGGACAAGATTTTGGGAATAACTCATGGAAAGTGGTACATATGAGAGGGTTTGGTCCTGTATGCATAGCATTTGATCAATCACAGTAAAAATCTTTCTTCGTGTTAGGGAGAAATTTTCTGATATGCTCTTTTGAATTTTAGGATGGAGGGAAGAAAGGGATAGTAGAAAATAGGCAAGAAAACGAAATCATCTATCTAACTACAATACTGAAAGAAAAAAACATTTTCAGCGATGTCTAAAAGGAGGACATTGTGATAGTTGTGTAAACTTTATTTTTATTGATCAACAATACTTACATAATGACCTTGTTTGGGCAAAACTGATCCAAAACTTATTTCTGATAAACATAAAACAACAAAAAATGAAACAATAGAAATTGAACAATCAATTGGACAAAGCAAAATAAAACAATGAAACAAGAAACTACATACATTTGTGATTTCCAAATGGTGTTTATCAATCAAGATGGCCCCACATAATGTTTCAAGTGGGAACCGTTTGTATTATAGGAAAACAATCACTCTTCCAAATCCTTTAAAAGATAAGAGTTTGCACCAAGGACAAAAGCGATTTTGAAAGGACCTAGACATAATTTCTAAAACTTTGAATGTCTTCCTTAGCATGGGCTGAGTCCCAAAGGAATAATTTCTCATTTATTTTAAACGTGACAAATTTTGCGCGTTTGTTAAAATATTTCTTCACAGTTTGATGTCTTCTCTTTATGTTTTCCAAGGGAAACATTCTTTTTTATTCTAAGTCTAATAGTGCATTTATCCTTTCAGGGACATTGAAAGAATTTAATTCTTCAATTTGTAGCATCAACCATAGAGAGGAGAGTTCCATCTTAGTAGGTAGAATATCCTCTTTACCATAAACAAGCTGGAAGGAAGTGCAACTTGTGCTTACCTTGGTATGCCATTGATGAGGATTATCTTCAATGAGCCTCTTTATGTTCCTAACCATATTTGTGTTAGTAGACTTGGCTTGCCCATTTCCTTGGGGATAATAAGATGATGAAGTGAAATGTTTGACTCTCATCTTATCTAGAAATTGAGTCAATTTTGTGGAAATGAAAGCGGGACCATTGTCTGTAATAATCTCTAAAGGAATGCCAAATTACTTGTTCATCCTGTGAGTGTCTAAGAGGGACAACTTCAATCCACTTAGTGAAATAATCAGTGGCTGTAAAAATAAATACTTGCTCTATAGAAGATGAAGGGTTAATAGGACCAATAAATTTTAGGCCCCATTTAGAAAAAGGAAAATCAAGGAGAACATGTTGCAAAGGCATAGAAAAAAGAATCTCTTTCCCGAATTTTTTTTGGCACTTGTCACAAGATCTTGTGAATTTATAAGAATCTAAAAAAATTGAAGGCCAATAATAACCAATTCTGATGATTTTAAAACAATAGCTTTAACAGAAAAGTGGCCACCAACATGCATAACAGAATCTAAAGATCCATGAGTTTCCTATAACAATTTATGTGCTTCCTCATTATTCACACATTGAAGTAATATACCATCAACAAACCTTCTAGACAAAAAATCTCCTAAAATAATATGCCTAGAAGATTCAAGAAAGAGTCTTCTCCTCTGACGAGGATCTAAGTCATCTGAGAATTTGTGATATTGCAAATAATACACTAGATTTTTATACCAGGGGTGTTCAACAATAGAAAGGGTTTGACTCTCAATATAAAACAGTGCTGAAAGAGGATTATCCTGATCATCAAGTTCTTCACTTGCTTCAATATGTTGAGCTAAGTGAAGGGATAAGTATTGTCCCTTAATTGTTTTCTAAGTCATGACGGTTAAATCATGCTCCTGGATTTTGGCAAGCCAATGTGCAAGATTCCCTAAAAGATAAGTTTGTGAATAAAGAAACTTGACAAAAGACAAAGGGACTTTACTTGCGTGTGTTTTCCTAGGATAAAGTGGCGAAATTTCTCTATAGATTTGACAGGAGAAAATGCATGTTTCTCAATATAAGAGTACTTGAATTCACCGTCTAATAAAATTTGGCTCCTGTAAGCTACATGATTTTTATTATTCTGATAATCACATTGCAAGAGGATAGCAAAATCTTCTTCCTAAGTGGCATTAGTATATATAATAAAATATTTCTCAAAGTCCGGTTTCGCCAGAACCGGTGTGGAACTGATTGCCTTCTTAATCCTTACAAAATAATTTTTGACATCATCTGTCCAAGAAAATGAGCGTTCTTTCTTTATAATATTATGAATTGGTTTAACCATTAAAGCAAAATCAGGAACAAAACTGCGGACATAGTTGATAATACCCATAAAGGCTTGAACCTCCTTTTTGGAAGTTGGGGCAGGAAGGTTCAAGATAACAACAATTCTTTCAGGATCTATGCTTATTCATGAATCATAAATGATATGTCCTAGGAGCTTTCCCTTGGTGACGCCAAAAATAGATTTAGAAGGATTTAAAGAAATGCCAAATTTTTTACATTGCATGAGAACTTTCTTGAGATTTCCAAATTGATTCAATTGATTCTTTGAATAGACAGTCAAATCATCAAGATATACTTGGATAATTTTATCGATTAGATCGTCAAAATCTATTTGCATAGCTCTCTTGAAATTGGCACCTGGATTAGATAAACCAAAAGGCATGCGTTCATAAGAAAATGTGCCCCAGTGTGTAGTAAAGGTGGTTTTGTATCTATCAGTCCTTTTTACCTTGATTTGATTATATCTAGAGAAACCATCAAGTAAAGACATCATTTGTCACCCTGCAACTTGTTGCAACATCATTTCCATATTAGGGAGAGGAAAATGATATTTTACACTTTCTCTATTCAATGTGCGAAAATCAACGCATACCCAAATCTTACCAGTTGTTTTCCTAACAGAAACCAAATTTAAAACCCACTCATAATACTTAACTAGAAATATTATACCAACTTTCAAAAGTTTTTCCAACTTCTTTATAATAGTAGCTTCAAGTGCAATATTAATGGGTCTTTGTTTTTGCCTAATTGGTTTTATCCCTTCCTTGATAGGAATGACATGTTGTATGAGAGTAGGATCAAAACCACAAAGATCCTCGTATGACCATGCAAAAACATCTTGAAATTAACGTAGTAGCTCTATGAATTTCACATTTTATTTGTCAGAACATTGGGCACCTAGTTTAACCATCTTTGGAGATTCGAAGGTCCCAAGGTTCAAGGAAACGATATCACCCGCTTTCCTTTTCGACTCCTCTTGCTTACGTGTTTCTTTGTTTCCTACATCACTCGATGAAAATGAACTCTCAAGAGGAGTCAAGCCTTTTGGAAATTTGTTATCTTCCATAAATATGATTTCCTTAGGCTTAAACAGTTCATTTTGTATGAAAGAACATATACCTTCATCATTAGGGAAAACTTGCCATGATTCTACATTATCTGGAATGTGAGGACGATATAAAGATTGAAAAGTACAATCATGCCTTTGAGGTAGAATTTGCTGAGTAGGAGATGCCACAAATACAACTAACCTATAAGACATTGAATTAAGTTCTCTCTTAACATGAGTGATGTTAAATGATAACATGTTCGAGATAAACATCCAAACAACTTGGGTATAGAATTTCATCAACTTATTGCTAGGAGAATAGATTTTACGCACAAGGTTCACAACAAGTTCAGAATCACCAAAAACTGTAAGGTGGCCGAAACCAAGGTTATAAGAATTTTTGATGCCTAGTAGTAAGGCTTCAAACTCAGTGACATTGTTCATGCAAACAAACTCTAACCTATAAGAAAAGTTATGGATTTTACCTATAGGTGAGTACAAGATAATTCTAGCTCCATTACCTTCGTTTGAGCATGAGCCATCGAAATGCATGTGCCACATACCATCTTCTATATCAATTTGTTCTAAAGTAGTGTCACCCTCATAAAAAAATATAGAGTACACCCCTAAGTCTTCCTCGAGATAGTTTACATTCGGTTGAGGAATGCTCTCTATGTATGGTGAAATTATTCCTTCTCTTAGGACTATAATATTCTTTCCATTCCAGGAAATGGATAAGTGTGTTCCATCAAGAGAAAGATATTCACATGTTAGGGATTTGTAGTCTCTTCCTAGGATAACATAGTAGTTTCTTACTAGCATGTTGATTACTTGGATGCTGAGGGTTGTCCTTATTTTGGGATGTGCACACAAAACTAAATTTACATCTTTGATTTCACCTATAGTTGACTGCTGTAGACTATTATAGAAGAGCATGCTTGTAGAATTTTCATTAGTGCATGATAAACCTAGCTCCTCCATGATGATTTTTGACATTACGCTTGGGCCCGAACCACCATCAATTAGGCAACAACGGGCTATATTATCCATAATTTTTACATAAATGAAAAATGGAGGGTTTTTTACTGGGTGTCCAAAATTATTTACACCTATCTTATTTACAGTGGGATACTTTTCTTTTGTCTCTTCACAAAGATTGGCTATGGTGGAATATTTTCCTTCCATAAAATTCCTAAGATTCTTTTGTTGTTCAGGGATGATAACCATGTCCAAAAGAGTAGCATTGACCTTGATAGTATCCAATTGGTTAATGATATTATACTTGGAAGAGGGAAGAGGGGAAGGAACTCCTTGAATTTTGGGAATTTTGACAGTTTTCACATTAGTTCCTTGTGAAGATGAGGTTGGGGTGGAAGAAGTACGAGGAGGATCGTATTTCCATTTAGGAGCATAAGATTTGTTCCTAGTATTTATGATCATAACATCTTCCGGTTCTGCCCAATCTAAAACAACAATAATGGTTTCGAGCTTCTTGCCAAAGATTTTATCCCTGAAACTTGTTGGAAGTAGGCCAAAGCGGAAAGAAAGGCGATTTTGGGAAAGAAAGCATGCATGAGGAAAACGACAACTGGAAGGAAGAGAAACACACGCTCATGCATGGAAGACCTAACGACGTTAGGGTTAGGGTTTTTTCAACGTATTGTAATGGATGAAGAGTAAGAAATGTATAAATATATATACCTAGGTCTCATAAAAGAAAAAAATAAGAGAGAGAGGCTAGTTATTAGTTGTGGATTGAAGCTATGGGATATTTTGTTGTATGACCTAATTTTGTAAGCTATTGAGATAGAGAGGACTGAGGGGGAAGATATTGAGGGTTAGATCACAGGTTGAGAAGCCTGGTGTGATCTAGTCTGCCTCACAACAGATCTTAACCCCACTGAGAAGAGTTGTAAAGTGCATGACGTTGTATTTCAGAATGACTATAATAAAAGAGCTAGGAGCCAAATCTTTGTGGACGTAGCCCAGGGCGGGGTTGAACCATGGTAAAACTCATGTTATGTGAGTGAATGCATGTGTGTCTTTATTGTCTTTTAGTAGACATTGTTAAGCTAAAGGAATGGGTTATTATATTTCCTGCATAAATTGTGATAACAATGTATTACGTTAATAAGTTATAATACACCTCTCAACACACATTTCTCAAATATCCAACTCAATCCTAGGCTGAAAAAAAATGAGTCTTGTAGCCACCCATTAAGACTATCTCAGGTGAGACAGCACAATGCACCTTGTGCGCTGTGTTGCCTTCTGGGTTACCAGGAGGGTTGATAGTTTTATAGGCTTTGTTGGAAACCCAAATAGACATGAACCCTGGGTCAATCAAGCATATTATAAACTTAGAAAAATAAGTAATAACCAACAAATGGTTCCATTGATGTTGGTAGGAACAATATAGGATTGAGTAGATGAGATACGTTGAATATCTGGTAAAAGATACGTAAGATCTGCGGGAGGCGGATCAAGAGAATAAAACAATGAGCCACTAGAAGGGGATGTTGATACCGTGTAACCCCACAAAAACATATATCAAAAGATGGCTAAGGACAAAAGAGTTGGAGTTTGCACAAAAATATAACATAAAACCCTAGAGTAACACTTGACAAATATCTTGAGAAATACGTGTTTACTGATTTGCATGAAGTCTTTTTCTGTGATTTTCCACACTTATTGCAGGAGTGGATACTAAGGTTGAAGGATAACCACGCAACAAAATGGATCCGAAAACTAGAGTGGACCCCAGTATAGATTGAGCAGTTATAGCAGGTGAACAACAAATTTACCTGCACAATAGATTTTTGGCTCGACAGTATTGTGGCAGGCTTTATAATAAAGTTTGTAGTAGATACATCAAAGTCGTACAACAAAGTGGATCAAGAGTTTTTACGTGGACCTCTCGGAAGGTACATTAGATCGTTGTATACTTCTATCAAGATACTGATATACAACAAAGGTGTAATGACAATGGAGTTGGACAACTAAACTTCCCTGCATGCATGGGGGAAGGAAGGAAGCACTGACAGGAAAAGGAGAAATGGAAGGAGGAAAAGATAAGGGAAAGAAGGAGGATCCCTTGGACCCAATCATGATGGATGACAACCAGATCAAGAAAATCATGGCGACAACTGAAAAAACACGTAGCATAGTACCCTACCAATACAAGGTGAATACCAAGAACAAAGCCGTAGCCACATGGGAAGGCTTGGTGAGTGACGAGGAAGAGGTAGAGGATCTCCAAGATGTGGAGAAAATTGAGGAAATCCTGCACACAACATATGAGAGGAAGACGAGAGGTCCAAGAAATAGGAAAGAAGGCAACAATCCTATCCATATTAATGTCAGTGTGGAACCCATAAACCCATGTGCGACTTATACACCAAAGAGAACACCACCATTTAGACAACCGAATTTTGGAAGAAGTCAGACAACATGAAGTACATCTACACAAGGAACAACAACTGGAGGAGCCAGTTTAGGAAACACTAGTCAAGTATCTACATTGCACGTAGGTAGTAGTTCAACGTTCATAATGGAAAGACACGATCCCACCATCAAGTTACCATAATTTAAAAGAGAAGCGTTGGAGGACCAGTAAAAATATTTGTTCATCTGTGAGAAGATTTGGGAAGAAAAACAAATCATAGATGAAGATACTAAACTGACACAACTAGCGATTACACTAAGGGATCACGCACTGGATTTGTATAGGAGTTTAGCTACAAACAATCCACCAGGGGCAACCATAACAATTGCAGACATCAATAAATTGTTGATAAACAAGTTTCAAAATCCAAGTTTCGAAGATCAGTACATGAATGAGATGATAAAAATTAGACAGAAAACGAGAGAATCTGTATGGGATATTGACTAGAGATTCAAGCGACTGAAGGGAAAATTGAAATATCTCATGACCGATATGCAACATAGGCACATGTTCATCAATTCATTGCTACCACACTTAAAATACCCACTGCGACAAAAAAAGTTTCAGATGCATGCAGAGGCTCTGCAGGAAACCTTGCAACTGGAAGAAAACCAACATCAACAGATGGATCCAACCATTGAAGAACATAAGGACGATTTGAAGAACTTAACGTTCCAGTTGAACCAGAATAAAAGTAAGGAAAAACGAGAAGTTGTTTGGTGTACTACATGCAAAACGAAAGGACACCACAAGAATGAATGTCCAACATTTGCACAGTATATGGCAGCAGGAATGCCGAGTCCATTACCAACAGGAGGACTATGGTGCAAAATATGCAAGAAACCAGGCCACGATCCATATCACTACTCAATGATGTAGAAATACCAGACAATGCCAAAGAGTTCATATTTCAACTTTTGCAAGTCAGTGGGCCAGGAAGACAAAAATTTTAGAACTATGGAATTGATGTGAGAGAGGACATCAGATGCATATAGAGTGCAGGCAGAAATGATGACTGGACAAGTCGCACCACAATTTAACCAAGTTCCAGCCCCATGCAACACTTCGCAACAACCATATAATACTGCAGAAACCACATAAACACAACACAACCTCAGTACAATGCCACATAGTATAATCAGACACATCAGTATAATGCGCTGTGAGGAGAGCGAGTAGGCTACAGAGGTGGAGGACGAGTGGGATGAGGTTTTGGAAGAGGTCAAGGACTAGTGGTATGCCACAATTTCCAACAACCGGGACATTATTCAAGGGAATGTCCACTTCCACCAACAACGTGTATGTATTGTTGCACATCAGACCATGATAAAGAAGAATGTCTGACACTACTAGTAAATATCCAGGAAAAGAGGAACCAAAACAACCAGAATGTTCAGTGGATTTTAGCCGAAGCAAGGAATGAAGGATGGAACATCAACATAGTTACTCATGGAGGAGCTAAAAYAGAAAACAACGCARTCCGACAAAAGCCAATACAACATGAGTGGGTGAAGAAGAATGCCGAACCAAGGAAACAATTTGACGCGCAGAAGGAGAAGGATATATTTAAGCAAGGCAGAAAATAATTTCAGAAGGACGATATTGCGTCGACTTCAACTGCATAGTAAAGCAAGGAAGCACAAGAGTATGAGATACCTTTGTTATTAGACCATACCAACGAGATGCAAACCACGGGGCATGTAAGTACAATCAAAGGTTTTTCTCAATCATGTGTAAAAGTATTAAATGATCGATCATCTGTCGAAATATTGCAAAACATACTATAAAAATGTAATATAGAGATGGAAGGAAAACTAGAAAAAAAAAAATTCAATCACCTACACACAAGGAGAAGAACAAATAGATAATTCAGACTGAATGAAAACATCGAAGATTTCAATATGGGAGACATCATACTAGATATAGGATCTGAAGTTAATGTATTGCCAAAGAAGACATGGCAATGCATGGGAGAGCCCATATTAGGATATTCACCTGTTCAACTAAAACTATCAAACCAACACAGAGTCCTATCATTTGGTAGACTGAAAGAGGTGACAATAGACTTTGATGGGGTGCACACTAAAGCATACTTTGAAGTGATCGAAATAGTGGATGACACAACACCATATCCAACGTTGCTTAGTTTGGATTGGGCATTTGACAACTAGGCCATAATCAATTTGAAGACACGAAAAATGACATTTGAGTTAGGTTAATATAGGGTCATCGCACCATTAGACTCATCAGAAGGGGAAATGTTTGTAGAACCTACTTGCTTAGATTTAGAGGAAATCAACCAGTTGTATAGAACAACTGCGCACAATAAGGATTACATGAACCCAACTACAAATGGGATACTCAGTTGGAGGAGAATTACTTCATGTGCGACAGACTTAGATAACGATTGAGATAACTGAAAACAAAGGCCACATGAAGTTTCCACGAGATGATGTGCAAGAATAGACTGCGTAGTAAGATGGGTAGGCATAGAGATAAGGGAACCACCCAGTTTCCACGGAATAAACGATCTGGAAGTATTATTGGCACAGTATGAAGATGAAGTTTTAGAGAATTAGAGACTCTTAGCACTTGGTATATCACTCAAGGCCACACCTACAAGATGGTGGGGCGCACACAAAGAGACAATCACAAATTGGTACCAATGTAAGCAGTTACTGCACATAAGGTTTGGTGCATAACAAAAAAACAACAAGCAACAAAAGTATGATGGATAGGGGGCACCAACAGAACACTTGGAGAAGTGAAGAATGCTGTGGAAAATGACACCCCCAGAGGAATGGCTTCACCATTTCATACACACTCTAGAGGGTATACCAGCGAACTACTATACAGACCAGGAACTGCGCAAAGGAACTGCGACCTGGACGAGATTACAACAAAATTTTACAGTCACTTTTTCATTCGAGCATGAAGACCCCAACATAGATGAAACTCTTAAACAAATAAGAGGGATGATATTCATCAAGGAAACATAAGTCGAACTCATAACATAAGAACAACAACGAAACAAAAAGAAAGTCAAGGAACTATTTTCATGTTACCATGTGAATGAGGACACACCAGAGGAAGACGATCCACGTGATATTCAGATCGAGGAAGCAGAAGGAGAAAGAGAAGTGGAAGGTCCACCTATAGAATCGAAATTCATTGTTGCGCCGATCAAGGTGAATAAAGTCAACATTGGGACAATCGAGAATCCTAAAATGGCCAGCATTGGAGATCACTGGGATGAGAAAATAGTAGAAATCATAATAGAGTTACTGTGTGAGTACAACGACCTATTTCCCACAAAATTTATAGAGATGAAGGGTATATCAGGAGATCTAGGAGAAATGAAGATACCACTCAAAGATGAAGCAAGAACTATCAAATAATAACCATACAGATTGAACCCAATATATAAGAAGAAAGTCAAAGCTAATATCGACAGGATGCTCGAAGCCAGAATCATAGAACCAGTGGAAGAATCAAAATGGATAAGCTCGATGGTAGTCCAGGACAATAAAAAAGGAGGGATAAGGATATGCATCTACTTTAGGAAGTTGAACGCTACATGCCTACATGACCCGTTCCCTACACCTTACATGGATGAAGTGTTGGAGAACATAGGAGGACATGGAGTTTACTCATTCACTGATGGATTCTCAGGCTACCACCAGATCAAGATAGCACAGGAAGACATATAAAATACCATGTTTTGCATAGAATGGGGATCCTACCAATACACAGTAATGCCATTTGGACTAAAGAATGCACCAGCCATATTTTCCAGAGTAGTCATCGCTGCGTTTAAGGAATTTATCCACCCGTTTCTAGAGGACTACTTGGACAATTAGACAATCTATATCTTGTTGAAATACCATGTAGAGGTATTAAGACTGATGTTAGAAAGATGTAGGCAGTGCCATATATCACTAAACATAAAAAAATGTATATTCGAAACATCGTTTGGTATACTATTGGGCCATATAGTATGCAAACAAGGTTTACTAGTAGATCCTGCAAATATTGCAGTAATTGTTAACTTTCCACCATGAAAAAGAGTCCTTCAACTAAGAGTGGAATTGGGACACACATGATACTATAGAAATTTTATCAAATGATACGCGTAGATTACCGCACCAATGGAAAAACTGTTAAGAAAAGATACAAAGTTTCAGTGGAACGACGATTGTCAACATGGTATGGATATGCTGAAAGAAAATATGGTCACCACGCCAATACTAGTATTTCAAGACTCGAAAAAGACATTCCACGTACATGTAGATGCATCAGCTATAAAACTTGGAGCTATCTTGGTGCAGCTCAGAGCAGGAGAGTTGGATCACCCCATAACATTTGTGAGTAGAAAGTTGTTAGACTCAGAACAGAACTATAACACCATAGAGAGAGAAGGCCTAGCGATGGTCTATGCACTGCATAAGTTTAGACATTACTTATTGGGAAAACAATTTAAGCTGTTCACAGATCACTCAACCCTTAAATACCTAGTCAACAAGCCAGTGTTAGTGATGCAAACCCCCCTTCTCTCCTAAGGGCTACGCGACCTCCCGGTCTAGGATCGATCAAGAAACCGAGTCTGATTGAATCTCAGAGTCTCTACTAGACCCCAAACCCACTTACACAGGTCCTTTTTCCAAAGACACAGGTCGTAAGAGACCCACGAGCCCTCTCCTGAGCGTTGTTCAAACCTCAATGCGAAACGAGAACTAGCTCTCCTTTGGCTAAGCCCTTTTCTTCACATGGCCATAGCTGTGACCACTCACCTAATCAAAATGCGCGTCGCGACTTCACGTATCGGGTATTCGCATGTGAGTCACCCCGAGTCTCTCGACCTCTGAAACTCTGAAATACCGATATTTCGGAGCACCAAATCAACATTCCACAATCCCCGTGATCCAACGGTCCTGATCTCCTTTTCACCTATCGGGACTTCATGTTTTGTGAAGTTGGAGGACTACTCACCTCCCTTCTCTCGATATCCAAACTCTCGATATCTCCCTGGGAAACTAACTATCCAGATTTCTCCTTGATCCGATGGCTCAGATCAAATCACGATTTTGCGATTCACGAGTTCTTACAACTCTACTTTTGATTTCTTTGAGTCATGAGTCAGCGAAATGCTGATCTCTCGCCATGTATCCCCCTTGATGGATGGTTCCGATGATTTCATAATTTTGCAACCCCACTCCTCCTGTGTACTTTCAAAGCTTATTGTTAGTGCACTTTATCTTGATCGGGTGGTTACGATTCCTTTGCGCTTAGACTGAACAACTGAGATATTTCCTCCTTTGTTCTTGCTCCTCATTGTCTGGACGCTGATCGAACGGTCCAGATCTTTACCCTTGAGCTTGTGATTTCCTCAGACTTAGAAGATTTTCGAAGGATTCAAAGGCCTTGACCTTTGTTCTTCCTGCGATTCCATTTCTTGGATCTTGTTAACATTTATGAAAAGAGTTATTCCTTTTGATCTTGGTCTTGTGAAGACTTCGACTTCCCATGCACTCCTCTCATTTCAGGGACTTTGATAACTCATATCCGGAGGATTTCTCGAAGAGAGACTCCTCTTTCCCTCCTGGTATTCTCCTTTTCTGGTTCTTTGACTTCTCGCAAAGTCCCTTCAACACTTAGTCGAATATTGGATCTGTTCACTCTTTGCACCAGATCTTTACGCAAGGTTCAAATTTCCCCGGATGACTGTGCATGCCTTGCACAAGTCTATTTTCACTCCTTGCAAAGGGAAAGTTTTGTGCTATCTCTTCTGAGCTTCAAAACTTAAACAAATTCCATCAATGCATCCCTTGCATTTTGTGTGCACACCTTGCACCACTCGTCAGAAGAGAAACAATTGAAACTTATCCTAACATTCACAGTTCCATCTACTCATGACAAAATTCATTCATTCATTCATTAATGAAAAAAAAAATAATGGAGAATTTCAAAACAATGTCCACACCATAAATTGGGTCAAATTTCCTCTGTTATATTCATAAGTGAAAATGGTTACAACTGTAAATGAACAACAAAAACTGAAAACTCAGGAATTTCCTACTAACTTGTAGTTCTATAATTTGCAACTATATACCCTACAACTAGCTATATTTGGGCGTACAAATCCTCTATTTATCTCAGATGGATCTTAGGGTTTCCCCTGGCTACTTGTCTACATCACAACCTATCCTACAACTATTTAAGTGCAGTCACATTCTAGAGCCGGAGTGGAAACTCCCACTTCTTCACTCGCAATTGCTCAAGCGTGCCTGAAAAGATTATTCTGACACTGAGTTAAGGCGTACTTCAAAATGTTTGTTGCAACTAACAGCATTGAGCTCCCATATAGATTCCCAAACGCCGATGGGTCTTTCTCCGCGTGCTTGACAACGATGCTCCTGCATCATACTCCCCTTGACAAAAATTCATGGATTCTTGTCCATGAGCTCCTGCACCGACTTTCCATGCTTCTGTATAGTAGCTTCATTTTCCCAACTGGAATCCTCTATTGGTTGTCCCTTCCATTTGACCAAATATTCAAAATAGGTTTTCCTCCTGGTCTTTTTTCCAATCCTCTGATCAAAAAATTTCTCCATATGTGGTTTTTCTGCTATAGGCATTTTTTTCTCCCATTGGACCTTTTCTTGGTTTTCCGACCCCTCTGCATCATCTTTCCTGTAAGGATACAAGGCTTAAACATTGAATATGGACGATATTCCCACACCATCTGGCAACTCAATCTCATAGGAGTTTGCGTTAAACTTCCTCAAGATATTACATGGTCCTTTCTTCTTCATGTTTAGCTTGTTATATGTTCCGCTAGGGAACCTTTCTTTCTTGAGATGTGCCAGAACCTGATCTCCTACTTCAAATTGAAGTTCTCTTTGATGCTGATCAGCTCTGTGCTTGTACTCTTGGTTAGAACTCTGCAACTGTCCTTTGATCTGGCTATGGAGCTTCTGCATTTCTGCAGCAAAATCTTCTGCTCCCGCGCTCTTGATCTCTCTCTGTTCCAAGTCTCTCAACTTAGATACTCCCCTTGGTTGCATTCCATACAATATTTGGAATGGGTTCTTTCAAGTGCTCTTATTTGGGGAATCATTGTATGCAAATTCTTCTTGCGACATAATTTGATCCCATTGATTATGGTGTTCGGTAACCAGACTCCTCAACAAGTTTCCCAAAATTTTGTTTACCACCTCAGTCTGTCCATCTATTTGAGGGTGATAAGCTGAGATGAAGGACAAATCAGTCCTCAACTTCTTCCACAATGTTCTCCAAAAGTGAGCAACAAATTTTGTGTCTCTATCTGAGACAATGCTTCTGGGTAGGCCGTGAAGTCTTACAACTTCCTTGAAAAACATATTTGCAACATGTGTTACATCACTGGTCTTCAAGAACGGGATAAAATGTGTCATCTTTGAAAATATATCCACCACCACAAATATTGAATCACATCCTCTTTGCATTCTTGGCAGTCCCAACACAAAATCCATGCTTATTGCATCCTAAGGCCTCTCTGTTATTGGCAATGGTTGATACAATCCAGTGTTCTGTCTTTTCCCTTTTTCATGTTGGAAGATTCTACATCTGTTCACAAACTTTATCACTTCTATTCTCATACTTGGCCAATAGTATGAACCGCTCAACTGTGCAAATGTTTTATCATGGCCGAAATGTCTAGCCAATCCTCCACTATGTTTTCCCTTCAGAAGGTTATCCCTCATTGAGAATTTTGGTATGCACAACTAATTTCCCTTGAACATCAATCCCTCTTGAATCATATACTCTATCCACTGACTTCTATCTCTCAGTGCAATATTTTCACATGCTTTATATGCTTCCTTCAAATCTGTATCATCACAATACATGTCCTTAAGGTGTTCAAACCCCAAGGTCTTCACCTAAAATTCCTGTAGAATCAATCATCTCCTGCTTAATGCATCAACAACTTTGTTAGCATTCCCAAAAATATGTTTTATGACAAAAGTAAAATTCTGCATAAACTCAACCCATTTTGCATGCCTTTGATTCAATTTTTCCTGTTTGGTTATGAATTGTAAAGCCCGATTATCACTATACAAGACAAACTCCCGTGGGACAAGGTAATGTCTCCACTTATTCAAGGCTTGAATTATGGCATAAAAATCCTTATCATACATGGAGTATTTTCTCTTGGTCTCATTCAGTTTCTCACTGAAATAGGAAACATGTCTATTATCCTGGTTCAAAACTACTCCAATTGTAACTCCACCTGCATCACATCTCACCTGAAATGTGTTTTCAAAATTCAGCAAGACCATAATTGGTCGTTCTGTTATTTTCTCCTTTAGTATATTGAATCTCCTCTCGACCTCCTCTGTCCATTTAAAATACTTGTGTTTATTCTTCACTGTATCCATCATTGGCACACAAATTCCACTGAAGTATCTGATGAACTTCCTATAGAAGCTCGCTAATCCATGGAATTTTCTTACTTCAAACATGCTCTTTGGTGATGACCATTCTTTGATTGCTTTCACCTTCTCAGGATCCATATTCAGTTCATTTGAAGAGATCACAAAACCCAAGTAAATGAGTTCTATCTTCATAAAAGAGGACTTATTCAAATTTATCAATAGCTTCTCCTGTTGCAGCCTCCTCATCACTAATGTCAGATGCCTCAAGTGCTCTTCTTTAGTCCTGCTAAATATCAATATATCATCTAGATATACAACCACAAACTTGCCAATGAAATCTTTTAGTATTTCATTCATCAACCTCATAAAAGTTCTCGGAGCATTCGTCAATCCAAATGGCATAACAAGACACTCGTACAAACCTTCATTTGTCTTAAAGTCTGTTTTCCACTCATCACCTTCTCTCATTCTAATCTGGTGATATCCTCTTTTCAAATCTATCTTAGAAAAGAAAATTTCTCCACTTAAACAGTCCATTAAATCATCCATTCTTGGTAAAGGGAATATATACCTGATGGTGATCTTGTTAATGGCTCTTGAGTCTATACACATTATCCATCCTCTATCCTTCTTTGGACTCAATACAATTGGTATTGCACATGGACTCAAGCTCTCTCTGACCAAACCCTTGTCTAACAATTCTCGGACTTGGTTCCTCACTTCCTCGTTCTCTCGAGGTGTCAACCTATATGCTACTTTTTTTGGCAGACTTTCTCCTGGTATCAAGTCAATATGGTGGCTGATACTTCTGATGGGTGGCAATGCGTTAGGCAGCTCATCCACCACTATTTCAACAAAATTATCCAACAATTCCTGAACTTCTTCAGGCAAATCATCCATTGAAGTACTTGTAAGGAAAACTCTGGGTTTCCTCACCACAACAAACTACATCTCATGTTCTTCCTTGACTTCTTTCAGGAGTTCCTTCCCACTCATGAGAAGTATGCTTGTGTTGACTTCCTCCTTCACTTTCTTCTCCTCTATTGACAACAACATGTGTGTTATACCCTTCTTCTCCAAGGTGTATGTATTTTTCCTCCCATCATGAATGACATTCCTGTCAAACTACCATGAGCTTCCCAACAAAATATGGCATACATCCATGGGAATTACATCACACATAATTTCATCTCTATATCCTCTTATCTTAAATTCAACCAAGCATTGTTTAGTAACCATTACCCGGTGTCCTTTATGCAACCATGAGACTTTGTATGGATTTAGATGTTTAGTGGTCTCCAGCGCCAATTTCTCCACCATCTCCATGGATACTAAGTTGTTAGTGCTCCCACTGTCAATTATCACCTTGCATACTATGTCTTTAGTCTTTCAACCTGTTCTGAAGAGACTATTCCTCTACACTAGCCTTTCAACTTATGCCTTTGGTTTTAAGAGAACCTTCCTCAACATCAGGGATCTCCCATCCTCTGCTCCTTCTACTTCAACATCTCTTCTCTGTGCTTCTGAAATGTGAGCTTCACCTCCTCCTTCTTTATTTTTCTCTATGTACTCCTTAGCTTTCATCCCCTTCTGTCTCAGGTTCTACATCTTCCTGAACAAATTGATCTAATAATCCTTGGGCATGAACTTAGCCTTCAACTTGGCTACCATTTTTTCCCATATCTGTGTCTTCTTCTTTCCTTTTCTTCTTCTCTCAGCCTACAGTTCATCCCACCATAGTGTTGCATGTCCTTTGAGTCTGGTGACAGCCTGTTTCACCTTTCTCTCTTCATCGACATCTTCATAGTCGAAATGTTTGTCCATGGATCTTATCCAATCCAACATCTCTCCAGCATCTAAATTACCTTCATACATTGGGACCTCTATCTTGGATTTGCCTCCCAATATAAAAATTGCTCTCAACAAGCGTTCTTCAACAACATCCTCTCCTGCAACTTCTTCGACTTCTACTCCTTCACTCTCTGCATCGCTGATTTCTCCAGTATCAGGTGCTCATCTCTGCGCTGCCTCCATCATCTCTAATCTTGCACGAAGTTCTCACATCTCCCTTTCTACAACTCGATTGGCTAAAGGTGCTTCCGCTCACCTCCTTGGAGGCATTGTGTTGACTATTTGCTACACACAGAGTACAACTTCAAGTTCTTCTGTCTCCTTTATCTCCTTTTCCTGCTGTCTGCAAGAAAAAATTCTACTTTGATACCACTTGATGCAGACCCCCCTTCTCTCTTAAGGGCTACACGACCTCCATGTATAGGATTGATCAAGAAACTGAGTCTGATTGACTCTCTGGGTCTCTACTAGACCCCAAACCCACTTACATAGGTCATTTTTCCAAAGACGCAGGTCGTATGAGACCCACGGGCCCTCTCCTAAGCGTTGTTCAAACCTCAATGCCAAACAAGTGCTAGCTCTCCTCTGGCTAAGCCCTTTCCTTCATGTGGCCACAACTGTGACCACTTGCCTGATCAAAAGGCTCATCGCGACTTCACGTATCGGGTCTTTGCATGCGAGTCATCCTGACTCTCCCGACCTACGAAACCCCAAAATACCGATATTTCAGAGTGCCAAATCAATGGTCCGTAATCCCCGTGATACAACGGTCCTGGTATCCTTTTCTCCTATCGAGACTTTGCGTTTTGCAAAGTTGGAGGACCACTCACCTCCCTTCTTGCGATATCTGAACTCCCAATATCTCCCTGGGTAACTAATGGTCCAGATTTCTCCTTGATCCGATGGATTAGATCAAATCACGATTTCACGATTCACGAGTTCTTACAACTCTTCTTTTGATTTATTTGAGTCACGAGTCAGTGAAACGCTGATCTCTTGGAACATGTCCAACTTGATGGACAGTTCTGATGATTTTGGAATTTCGCAACCCCGCTCCTCCTGTGTGCTTTCAAAGCTTATCGTTAGTGCACTTTATCTTGATCGAGCAGTTACAATTCCTTTGCGCTCAGACCGAATGGTTTATATCTTTCCTCCTCTGTGCTTGATCCTTCTTGTCTGGACGCTGATCAGACGGTCCAAATCTTTCCCCTTGAGCTTGCGCTTTCTTCAGACTTAGAATATTTTCGAAGGATTTAAAGGCCTCGACCTTTGTCCTTCCTGCGAGTCTGTTTCTTGGATCTCGTTAACATTTATAAAAAGTGTTATTCCTTCTGAGATTGGTCTTGTGAATACTTCCATTTCCCATGCAATCCTCACGTTTTAGGGACTTTGATAACTCAGATCCAAAGGATTTATCGAAGAGAGACTCCTCTTGCCCTCATGGCGTTCTCCTTTTATGGTTCTTCGACTTCTCACAAAGTCCCTTTGATACTTAGTCAAATCTCAGATCTATGCACTCCTTGCACCATGTCTTTATGTATTGTTCAAATTCTTGCGGATGACTGTGCATGCCTTGCACCAGTTTCTTTTCACTCCTTGAAAAGGTAAAGTTTCATGCTATCTCTTCTGAGCTTCAGAACCGAAACAAATTCCCTCAACACACCCCTTGCGTTTTGCGTGCACACCTTGCACCACTCGTCAGAAGAGAAACAATTGAAACTTATCCTAACATTCACAGTTCCATCTACTCATGATGAAATTCATTCATTCATGAAAATAAAATAACAAAGAATTGAAAAACAATTTCCACACCATACATTGTGTCAATTTTCCTCTGTTATATTCATAAGTGAAAATGGTTACAACTGTAAATGAACAACAAAAACGAAAAACTCGGGAATTTCCTACTAACTTGTAGTTATCTAATTTGCAACTATCTAACCCGTAGCCAACCACATTTGGGCGTACAAATCCTCTATTTATCTCAGAGGTCTCTTAGGGTTTCCCCTGGCTACTTGTCTACATCACAACCTATCCTACGACTATTTTAATGCAGTCACATTCCAGAGCCAGAGTGGAAACTCCCACTTCTTCTCTTGCAATTTCTCAAGCATGCCTCAAAATATTATTCCGGTGCTGATTTAAGGCTGTAAATGTGTTGAAACTACACATAATAGATCTATCTAAACAATGATACAGACATTTGCAGAGAGAATTTGAGAAAGAAGAAGAAGGAGAGAAAGAATAAAATAATTCTCATTAACCATGTTCCACACTCAAAGAGTGAATAATTTACAATAGATATAGGATACATGAGTAACTAATGCTACATAGTGGTGGTCTAGAGTGATATGGACACACACCAATAGTTACAGGAGTGAACTGTCACCTAGTCTAGTCTCTCAGGCAGTTACGGGAGTGAACTGCCACCTAGTTGAGTTAACTAGTCAACTAGTCTTCAGTTAACTGACTGAACAGAGAGTAGTGAGGATTTAACTTAGGAAATCAAGGGTAATGCACGAGTCTAGTGATGATCCCAAGGCAAGTGCACATTAGCTGGTGATGATCCCAATGTTGCATGGTGAAAAAACCAATGTAGCATCTAAACTCAACTCAACTAGTCAAATTGAAGTGTCAACTGAAAGAGAATATTCTTTAGGTGGAATATTCTCCCCTAAAATATAGGAGACTAGATAATGACTAATTATGACTAAAAAAGGAAAAACCTTAGGAAAAATAAATCCTAGGTGTGTGTGAATTAACTCCAACACCCCCCCTTGAACATCACTATGGTGAAAATAAAGAATGGGTCCCGACAACGAGGCCATGTTAGGTACCCAAATACAAAAGATACACTGAAATAAAAGAAGAAAGAAGGAAAACCTCATGGGAAAAACACCCGCTCAAATTACAATGCATAAAAAATAAAATGAGAAGGAACAAAAAGAAGTTTCTAAGCAACCTTGTCCTTCACTCCAAGAAGACCTCACAACTGTGTAAGTTTGTGCTCGTTGAAGATTTTGTTGAAGATGTAGATGTTTGCATGGATATGATGAAGTATATGAACCATTTATATGTCCACACATATCCACTTTATCTTCTTGTAATAAAGAATATCCAAATAAAGTTTGGATGAAACTTTGAAAACCGTGCGACCGTTTTCGAAAAAATGCTGAAATTTTGTTGATTTTAAAAAAATCATAACTTCACTTCTTGGACTCCATTTCAGACGATTGTTTTTTTGAAATTGGATATTTTATCGAGAGGAATTAAAATATCCAATTTGTTTCTGCAACTTTTTCCCAGACAATATCATAATGGCATCTGATGTGCGCGGCTCCCTTTTTGTCTCCTGAGATGCATGCATAGTGCATGCAAAAGTGTCTGCATGTGACTCCTGAGATGCATTCCATATATCTTCCACACGAAATTTAGAAAACAAATATGAAATGGAGTATACATCATCTTCAATTAATGGAATACAAATTTGTGCAAATATTTTTGTAGAAGACTCTTCATAATAAGAGGCTTGATCTTCTTATGGTTTCTCTTATGGCTCTATCTGTTCAACCTCTCGCATGAAATCTTCACAATATTATTTATTCCCGAATAGAATCTCAAATCTGGTCCATAATTCATTTGGAGTTGATTCTTGTGAGTCATCATATACTTGGTGTAGAATTTATGGAGAGATAGACAAGAAGATAAATCCTATGGCCATATCTTGTCTATTGAGAAAGTCATTTTTCTCATCGGCGGAATCAAGCTCTACTTCCATTACCATGGTTATTTGGTATAAGCCTCTACTTTTGAGAATAAGTAGAATATTTGTCTTCCACTCTAAATAGTTATGAGGCATGATAAGTATTATCGGTGAGTAAGACATAAATTCCATCTTTTATGCGTTCTTCAATATTTTGTACCTACAAAAACATTTGGTGTAGCTTTTTCTTCGCATTCCGTCGAATCTGATACCATGTAAATGTGTTGAACCTACACAAAATATATCTATCTAGAAAATACCATGCACATTTGCAGAGATAAATTGAGAAAGAAGAAGCAAGAGAGAAAGAATGGAATAATTCTCATTAACCGTATTCCACACTCAAAGAGTGAATAATTTACAATAGATATATGATACATGAGTAACTAATGCTACATAGTGGTGATATAGAGTGATCTGGACACACAAAAATAGTTACGGGAGTGAACTTCCACCTAGTCTAATCTCTCAGGTAGTTACGAGAGTGAACTGCCACCTAGTTGAGTTAACTAGTCAACTAGTATTCAATTAACTGACTGAACAAAGAGTAGTGAGGATTTAACTTAGGAAATCAAGGGTAATGCGCAAGTATGGTGATGATCCCAAGGAAAGTGCACATTAGCTGGTGATGATCCCAATGTTGCATGGTGACAAGACCAATGCATCATCTAAACTCAACTCAACTAGTCAAACTGAAGTGTCAACTGAAAGAGAATAATCTTCAGGTGGAATATTCTCCCCTAAAATATAGGAGACTGGATGATGACTAATTACGACTAATAAAAAAGGAAAAACCTTAGGAAAAATAAATCCTAGGTGTGTGTGAAGTAACTCCAACAAAGGCATACCTTCAAAATGTCTGCTGCAACTGCCAACGTTGAGCTCCCATACAGATTCCCAGACGCCGATGGATCCTTTTCCACGTGATTGACAATGATGCTCATGCATCAGTTGGGGGGGAGAATCTGTCAATGGTTACTACTGCTTCAAGAATTTGATTTTGAAGTAATAGTCAAGGTAAGAAAATTGAATGCAGGACCTGACCACCTATCTAGGGTTACAAACAGAGAAGAAAATATGAAGTTAGAGGACAAATTACCGGATGCACAACTATTTTCAGTCCAGATCGATGATGAATACTTTGCAGATAACATTCAGTACTTGAGTACATGTACTGCGCCATAGGAACATAACACCACACAGAATAAAAACCTGGTAGTTTGGGCTACAAACTATCAATTGATTACATGACACTTATACAAAATGGGTGTGGATAACATCTTGCGAAGATGTGTTAGAACATGAAAGACCAAGAGTTTTAACATAATCCCATGAACGCAGGAGGACATTACGCAGGTAAAGCTACCGCGCAGAAGGTATTGCATGCAGGATTATGGTGGTTGACCATTCACAGAGACTCGAAGGAGTACTGCCAAAGATGTGATGTCTGTCAAAATGGTTGGTAAACCCAACAGAAGAGACAAGATGCCATTATGACCATAGGTAAAATTGCAAGCATTCAATAAATGGGAAATAGACTTTGTGGGACCAATCAGACCACCAACAAAAAGAACAGGATCAAGGTAGATCATCACCGCGACAAAATACCTAACAAGATGGGTGGAAGCAACACCAGTGAAGGATTGCAGCGCAGAAACACCAACATACTTTCTATTTGAACAAGTCATCACTAGATTTGGGTGCCCGAGAGTCCTGATGAGTGACCAAGGCACACACTTCGTTAACAACACTATCAAGTCTATGACCGAAGATTTTGAAGTCCATCATCAGAAGAACACACCATATCACCCACATGAAAACGACATAGTAGAGGCATTTAACAAAATCCTTGAGAATGCACTGACAATGATCTGTAATGTCAACAAGGATGATAGGGACCTCAAAATACCACCAGTATTGTGGGCCTACATGACCACATGCAAAATATTGGCAAGGCACACACCATTTAAACTAGTATATGGCCAAGAAGCAGTGGTGCCATTAGAATTTCTAGTACCCAGCTTGCGAGTAGCAACAATTACACACATGATAGAACGAGGCATAGTACAAGAGCGACTAAATCGGATGATGACCATGGAGGAAGATTGGATCCTAGCAGGGTTCCACCAAGAAGTTTAGAAAGAAAGGGACAAAGCTTGGCATGATGGACACATCAAGAAGAAAACCTTCAAGGAAGGAGATTTAGTGCTGATGTATGACAACAAATCCATTCAACAACTAGGAAAACTTAGAATACACTGGTTAGGACCATACGAAGTAAAAACTGTCACAGACAGGGGAGCTGTACAGTTGAAATAATTAGTAGGCGCAAAAATCAGAGGGATGATCAACGGGATCCGATTGAAGGTGTACAAAGACAGTCAATCACCCACAACTTGAAAAGGCACTGCGCAGTAAAAAAAAAAAAAAGGATATTAAACAGTACCAACAGAGGCACAATGCACTGAAAGAAGAAGGATCATGCACACTTAGGAACATAAACTCGGCAAGGACAAGGTCAATGGACAAGTCGAGATGGAAATAAGCGAGAAAAGGAAAGATGACAAAAGCAGTACAAAATGATGAAGTTATGCAGAATTGAATGACGGAAAGGACCAATGGGACACCACATTAATCGCTCCAACTAGAGACGACGAGGGAGAGTAATGGAAAGTATGAAGGAACCATAGGTTCATTGAATCCATAATAAAGGTAGCATCTTCGACAAGTTTCATATGATGACCATACAAAGCACAAACGCAATAGAAAACAATTTACTGCGATACTGGAGAGATAACAAAGAACAAGAGCACATACAGAGCATAGAGCAAAGTCACAGAAGTTGCATAAGCCACAGAGCCCAATGAGAAATCAACATTCACCACTATGGCACCACCGAAAAAAGCAGAGTCAACCCAGACTGCACGACACTCCAGAGTTATAACCAGAGCACATGTACAATCGCAGGAAAGCGAACAAAAGCTGCCAGATATCATCAATGTCAATGAAATCCCCTCACCATATACGACATCGATAAACCCCACAACCATGGTATAAGAAATCCAACATCTATCACTAGAGGGCATGAATGTGGATATGTCGGTAGAGGCACGGGAGAAAAAGAACCAGGGCACATGAATCCTGAAGGAGGCGCAACCAGGGAATCCTGAAGGAGCTCCAAGAGTCAATGGGATGACTACAAATTTGGCAACAATAGTCGAGCTAGAAGAATCTCAAACAACCGTGTCATAACACCCACAGGAAGGAACAGTGGAAGATGTCACGGGCTAGCTAGAATGGTTTTCTGACATTCGACCGATGGAGGCTGGAACCTCGAGCCAACCACTGCCAAAGAAGGATAAGCAACAGGTACCTAGGTCACCACACAAGCAACCCGTTGTAGCCACTATTTTTCCATGTATACCAGATGGGGTACAGGTGAAATCAGACTTGATGGGTCATCTCAAGAAGCTAAAATACTCGGACCATGATGTAACAAACACATACAAGTTCCTGGAGTTCGAAAAAAGAATATACTTATAGACTGTGGGTGTGAATGCAGTTGGGGAACTGATTGATTAACCACTCCAGTGGGAAACAGGATTGGATAAAATGGGGATTTTAGGTCTTCTAGATATACCACACTTTGGCAGAGGATAGTATGCAAACATTTGTGTCAAACAATTGATGGTGGTCACACATGGAGGGGATATATGGTTGGACAAACTCATTTTGATAGACATAGAGATCATTGTGCACATTACAGGGTTTCCTTCCTGAGGCATGGATCCCACGCAATTTATCGATGATAAGACAAAGGAGAAAGCACTCGTGGAAGAGATGAAAAATAAATCTGGCACTGACAAGGGGACGTGAGGAATTATCATCAAAATGATCAATGATGTTGCGACACAAATGGGCCCAAAAATTATGGCCTGAAAGATGCTAAGAAAATGTTGCAAGGAGGAAGTCCCAACTGGGGTTGTTGCAGTTGCAGCTGAGTGTGCTGAGAGCACCATAGTCAGCTGGGCCCCTTATCTTTTGAATCTGTTTTTGGATGGCTGCAAGGATGCATAGGACCAAGGGAAAAAATTTCATTATTCATGGCTACTCATGCTAATAGCCATCATGGAATGAAAGGAACCAAACTATTTATATCTCTCCATTAGACCCAAGCCGAATCATGGAGCAAGATATTTATCACTTGGCACTGCATCATACGCCAAGAACATGAAAATGAACACAACAATATTCCAAGGATACCTTCGCAGCCTACATGAGACCATCACCAAACTATGTAGAATAACGCCACATGCTGTCGCATGCTATCGGGACATCGCTAACTTCAAGGCCACTCGACATGCGATGTGGATACAGGCACATAAGGACCCCAACAAACAATGGTTACAATTGCAATACTGCATCACAGAGGGCGACATCGATATGGTTATAAAATATTGGGAGGACGACTGGAAGATTCCATCCCTCACCAAATACATACCTGCAGGGACAACAAAAGAGGAGTCAAGGTAGGAAGAAACACATACTCAGGAGGTCCCAGTGCCCAAGAAATGAAGGAAATGCCAGACTAAAGCAAAGAAAATAAACGAAGGGACAACTAAGATGGGGAACCAAAAGGGGAAGAAGAATAATACACAGTCGGCCCAGGTATAGAAGAAATAGGCCGAGGTATCACAATAGACTATACCAAATCCCAATTCACAAGAACCAGGCCTTACTAAGAGACAAGCTATTCATATGGGAGGTGCACGCAAGAAAATGAAGGCACAAAGAACACCTCCAGAATACACGATCATGAACGACGATGCATAAATGATAGCCCAAATGGTTCAGGATTTATTCGAGGATTTTGAGAAAGTTGCACACCACAGGGACATAATTCAAGAGGATCTGACAGACATGTGACAGTTCCTCAAGCATATTAGAAAAGCGCAGGCAGCAACATAGGAACAAGGCCATCAACATCACAGACAAGAGAAGGACTGAAAGAAGGTGAGCGAGATACAATCCACACAATACTGCAGCCGAGCGCAACATTCCACATTACACCTAGCATGTTGTGCATGGACGAGATCATGGGGCAGAAACCCCTAAAGGACTTAGCTCAACTCCAACTGGTATTTCCGCAGATACCATCCAAAGCTCTACTCAAATTATATGTTAGCGTTACCCAAGAAGTACAGTCTCATGCACGCACATACTTAGTTGAATTACAACATGCAATGGAGAAGCGGGATGCACTGGAATTAATATATGAGCAATCTAAGCTCGAGACCCAAGAGGAGAGGGAGCACGTGAATGGATTGGGACAAAATGTGGCTGGAACTTATGAGAAGATTCCAAAGATTGCACAGAGGGAAGTACTCACAGCATTAGAGAAGATTGATCAGATTGCGTAGGCAATCGATCAATATAAGAAGGAGATCGATAATCTCCATGAACAACTCACACCCACCACTCCACCAGAGGTAAGGAAGAAAATGAAGCAAGAGGCAACAAAGCAGCTACAAGAGATAGAGCAACATGTCAACGCAACAACCAACTTGTTCAATCAAGCAACACAACTTTGGAAAAATATTGAAGAGGATCAACAAGTCTAGCAGTGGGACAAGGAAGAAGAAAGGATAAGCACAACTATCCAAGACCTCAAGTAGAGGCATAAGACAATGTCCATCACGAAGCACGTCAAAGGGGCCCAGGATATGAATAAACTATAGGCAAAACTCACCACTGCGCAAACACAGAAAAATGAGCGTCAAGATCAAATGGAACCACTTCAAGAGTGAGTAGCATAAGTCATTTCACAAGAATATGAAGCCAATACATACATGGCATAGACCCAGGCAGAGTGTGGAAGATTGATCAGTGACGAAATTGTAGTCCAGATAGTAGACACACTCAAGTAGAAGATCGCACAGGCGCAAAAACAAGCAACATAGCTCAAGGAGAAGTTTCAAGCGATCACTAGGGAGATCGATAAAGCACACATAGGTTAGGTGGCTCGGGATGAGCCACATGTTAGTGTTGGGGGCCTGTTGGAAGCAGACCAAAGTAGAAAGAAAGGTAATTTTGGGAAAGAAAGCATGCACGAGGAAAGTGACAACTGGAAGGAGAAGCATGTGCGCATGCATGGAAGACCTAACGATGTTAGGGTTAGGTTTTTTGCAACGTATTGTAATGGCTGAAGAGCCAGAAACGTATAAATATAGATACCTAGGTCTCATAAAAGAAAAAAAGAAGAGAGAGAGGCTAGTTATTAGTTGTTGATTGAAGTTATGGGATATTTTGCTGTATGACCTAATTTTGTAAGATTTTGAGCTAGCGAGGACTGAGGAGGGAATATCTCGAGAGTTAGATCATAGGTTGAGGAGCCTGGTGAGATGTAGTCCACCTCACAATAGATCTTAACCTGACTGAGAAGAGTTGTAAAGTGCACGACATTGTATTTCAGAACGACTATAATAAAAGAGCTAGGAGCAAAATCTTTGTGGATTTAGCCGGGGGGGGTGAACCACGGTAAAACTTGTGTTATGTGAGTGAATGCATGTGCGGCTTTATTGTCTTTCAATAGATATTGTTAAGCTAAATGAATGCGTTATTATATTTCCTGAATAAATCATGATAACATTGTTTTGCATTAATAATTTATAATAGACCTCTCAATGCACAGTTCTCAGATCTCCCACTCAATCCTAGGCTACAAACACATGAGCCTTGTAGCCACCCATTAAGACTATCTCAGGTGAGATGGCACATTGCACCTTGTTCACTGCATTTCCTTCTGGGTTGCACCCAAATAGACATGAACCCTGGGTCAATCAAGCATATTATAAACTAAGACAAATAAGTAATAAACAACAACACTCTTCTTAACTTCACAAGTACTTTCTTCATGATTTTTTTCGTAGAAGTTACACCAACTGTGAGACATAATGCCCTTGGGATGAAAATTGTTTTCATTTGTATTCCTAAAAGGCATTGCGGAAGATGAAGATGTCCCATGAGTAAGTGAGGGAACATTCCCCTTTCATTTATAGGATATCATTCGATTGTTCATATATTGTACAAGTTGTAGGAGGGAAGACATATTTTTTTGTTTGACTGAGTCTCATTTAGGGAGACTTGTTCTTTCAAGCTTCTCTTCGTACTCTAGGCAAGTGTGGAGAGCGGAGCCAATATTGCCAATAGCCTTTTATTTGAGCCTATGAAGATAAGGAGAGGGAAGCACATTATAGTAATTCATGAAATCGTCTTGGTTTTGGGGGAGGATTAGTTCAGGGATTTGATTATACAATTTGGTGAAGCAGAGGTTAAATGACTTAATAGTCTCACCATCTTTGTAAGAAATATTGTTATATTCCCTTAATTGTTCATCTGGGCTCTTGGATTGTCCATAAGTGGAATTGAACCAATAAACTAACTCTTCCCAAGTGGAAAGGATATTTGGAGGGAGATCAAAGAAATCAACTGCTTCTTTCCCTTCAAGGGAGTTGACAAATAAGCACATGCATGTATCATTATCGTTAGCCCCAATATTATGAAAAGAATTAGAAAATTCCACTAGGTGTTCATTTTTAGAAACAATATTATTCCCTGATAACTTAGGAAGATTCCCTTTGAACTTGGGTAACAGACGAGTAGCAGTTGCTAGATTCAAGGGAGAAGATACATGCCATGGGGTGGTCGTAGCATCTTCCTCAAACTAAAAAAGCACATACTTCTTTATAAATTTAGTAGGGTTGGTAGATGATTGTATAGGAACTTGATGACTAAATAGACTATGAATTATTGATGAGGTCAAATGTTGGGATGATGAAGCACCTCCAACACCACTAGCACCACCCACATATTCCATTTTGAAAGTGATGGGTAAGGGAGAAAAGGGTGAGATGGTAGAATCAGACAAGGTCCTCCTTAGAGTGCTTTCTTGGGTCAACAAAATGACTTTCCTCCTTCTTATTTCAATGATAGGAGTAGCTTGAGGGGAAAATCATCTTCTTCTTCTAGAAATGAGAGGATTTGAAGACATGAAAATGAAGACCAAAGACTTAGGAAAAGGGAGGTTACTGCTGATTTCTAGGCTGCCTTTGCCTGGCTTCCCAACATTCACAGATACTTATATATTGTTCAATTACTTCCCAAGAGAGTTCAAGCTCAACCCGAGTACTAGCAGTTTCTAGGATAGTATTGAATAAGGTCAAGACAATTCTAGTCTGGTCCTTAAGACCGTGTTCAATATTAGGCTACCTTGTAGAAGGTATTGTCATGAGAAAAATCAATCAAAGAGTACTCGAAAAAACCCCAGAAAGATTCAAAGATAATCATGAATACAATCAACCAGAAAGATATGAAAGATCTCCCCAGTATGGTCACCAAATAATTGTTGAGGAAAAGGTATGGAACACCCTACTCAATCATTTTTAGATCTTTCGTAGATAGGACAAGATAGTTGGGAATGTCACTCGGGGTTTATAGCCTCAAAACATTCACTCAATCCACAAGTATTAATTACAAGGATTAAGGCTCGTTTTATGATTTGTATATGTTGCAATGTAAAAATAAAATTTAAACAAAGATACAAGAATGTATACAACTTTTACAATAAAGTAAACGTGGAGACCAAAAGAGAAAGGAGGAACCAAGTCATGAAAACACATGTATGTGACATGACAATAATATGATTTTATTTCATTTTGAGATACAAAAAGTGTATTTCTCTTTACAAACCCCTGCGAGGGTATGGAGCAAAGTCATATTTTAGAGGTCTTTGATGGGCACCATACAAAAAGACTCGAACAGTCAAATAAAACTGAAATTAATGATCTGGATCACCTTGCCATAAAATGCTTCCATTTGACTTTGCAAGATATTCTTTATCGGCCATGAAAATTAATTCACAAACGTACAAGAATACACAGACTATCAAGGATGAATCAAACAACTTTAAAACAAGTTGCTGAAAAAAATGATTCAGTTTTGAATCTTGCTACCTTCAATAAGACCTTGTTGTCAAAAAGAGGATTAGGCTTTCAAGTAAACTCAGAAATGGATGAAAAATGAAGCTATCTCATTAACTAAAGAGCAAACCTTAGTCTTGTCTTTCTCCTTCTAATCTCCCATGTCTCCTAATCTCATTGAACCTTTATTCTTTCTCAATAAGTTGAGGTAGTTCAACTACTTCCTTTAGTTAAATCAAACAAACTTATCTAATTGGCTTAGGGAGAAATAATTAATAATAATATACAAATAAGGGTCTACTTAATAATTACTAAATAGGTGGGTCCTTCTTGTGACTACCATCATTCTCTTTTCAATCATCAAATATAAAATACAAAAATGATCATTTGGATCATATAACACCCTTGTAGCTCCCATGGATATCATTTAAATTGAATATTTAAATATCAACAAAATTTAACGACATATCCCAAGAAAACAATATATCCATTTTATCCACAAAAATATCCAAAATAAAGCTTGTTGTCCAAAATAAGTTGAAAACTATTAAACATTGTCTTCATCACTGAAAATAATAAAAAAAGCATTTAAAATCCATATTTGATGCTTTGCGAGGCATATTTCCTCTTCTCACTGCTGTCTCCAACTGACTTTTCTTGGGTAGCCCTTGGTTGGTTAGACCCTTGGGGTTGTATTTCACTGATCACATGGGAGCAATCATCTTTTGGGTGGAGATGTGAAGACACAGATTTAACAGACTCTGTGGATGGACTAGAGGGAGAGGTTGATGCTTTTCCTTTTTCTTGAACAGGTTGTGGGATATCAATTTTTAATATTTTGTTGGCGTGTGAGGATTGTACTAGAAAAAAAATAGGATAAAATTGAACATTGGGATTAATTGGTGGTGGTAAACGTAAGGAAACAATGGGCCAACCACGGTGGTGGGAGACAGGTTGTTGCACAATTTTTTTCCAACCTTCATTAGTGGGGACTTCAGGCTCCATTGACGCATGTGGAGGAACATGAATCCCGGGAAAATTCTGAGGAGGTTGAAATGGGGGTTTGTCAGGTCGGGGATGAAATATACCATGACCAACCAAATTTAAAAACCCAACTTGAAACAACTGGTTTAAATCTTGTGGATCAATATCGAAGTGAATAGAAAACCGAGGCCTTCTATGGCCTCGCTGCTAGTTACCTCTACCTCTATTATTTCAGCCATTACTGCCCCTACTGAAAAAACTCATCCTGTAGCAATATTTAACCAGTCATGAAAATTTATTAATAACTCATACATGAAAATCTACTTAAATAAATCAAGATTTGGGTCTATTATTTACTACATGATGCATGCAATCCATCCATAAAAAAACATTTATTAATTTCCACACAGACAGGGAATTTGTAGGGTCATTGGGAGTATGGAGGGCTTGTATTTAGCGTAAAGTGATATCATGGAGGGGGGAAATATTTATGAATATTGTTCAATCAATAAAAAAAAACAATGAACTGTGTATCTAAACATATATAGGAACCAATCATCAATTTCTATCGCTTCATTTATTCCATTTCCATACAATATTTTCCTTAAAAATGAGTAACAACAAAACAAGGAGTGAAAAATGCAATTGGGATAATGAGGGGAGTGTATTTTGTGAAAAATGGTATAATGGAAGGGACTCCCATGGATATTGTTCTATTAATATATCAAACAATTCCATATTCAACGTCAATTAAAATTCAAAACCCCTTACTGTTTCAAAATTGAAATTCAACACTTTGTTTTCAAAAATCCAGAACTGGGTTTTCACTTCAAGGTTTCTCACTTGAATTTAGAAATTGAATTGCATAGTAATCATTTCACAATTTAATGCCCAATAAACATTCAACAATAATAGCATAGCTTGCGCACAACAGAGTTGAGGAGACACTGCACCATAATAATCACAATAACCACAACCAACAGTCGAGGAATGGACAGATTGTGGTCCACAATATAATCACCAATACAATTTAAATCGCCACAGGGTTCCATGAAGTGGACCCAAAAAGGATCCATGTGTATAACATAATTCAAAATTGAAACTTTAAATAACAATGCTTCTAAGATCCCTTCCATTTTGGTTCACAAATCACATTCAACGTATAGATAATTCATCCACATAGGTATTCCTTTCATACAAAATTGAACACACAATATGTCATATCCCTTAAACATGAATTTTGCAATGTTGTTGTCACCCCAATATATCCATAGGACAGATTGTATTATTGGACACATAAGTGGGCTTAACATTCTTTCCATTTTTTCACAACAAATAATCGACTAAACACATGACAAAAAATGAGCACGAACACTGCCTTTATTAAATTCTGGGTTGGCCACTTCCACAATAATTTCCAATACACAAGGTTCAAAACGGTGAAGAGTAATGCAGTGAGGGGGACGTGTTGACCAAATTGAGGGTTTAGCCAAAAGGAGCACGAGCAGCTTAAAAATTCTACAAATCTTCACATTTATATTCACAAAGTTGTTACAAGGACACATGCACAATGGGCGTGAAGACTAATAATTTAAATGACATGTATAGTGTTCATATAACCCTCAGGTAAGGAGCAATGATACTCTTAGGGAAGAAACCCAAATCAAGAAACCAGAGCCAAGGCAGGCCCGAGAGTCCCCAACTATATTATTTCCCACAAGTAAAGCATGAATACCATATACAGTAGGAATATCCACACAACTTTTCAATGCACATGGTTCAAACACAATGCCACAGAGACCAACACTTAACCACCAATCCATACATAGTCAAAAAATCCATATATTATAACTTTTGAAATGCACAAACAACGAGAAAACTCAAGAGCCAACTGTTGACTTAATTAAAGAGAAGAGCGAAACATTCATGGATGGAGCAACAAGAAATCCATACTTGTGTAAAAATTTCTAAGGAGAAACAACCAAGCTTATATACCTCTTCCACGACTGAACAAAACAGAGCAGCAACAACCAACAAGAGAAAATGCAAAATGACTAGGGTGGTGGGCTCGAGGAGGGTTAGAGTGACGTGCATTTACTGCATGTCGTATCTACATTCATCCATAGCCCGTACGAGCAAGCTAACATACAACACATCAACCACTAACTCCAAATCAATTAATTCTAGTCGAATACACCACCATTTCCCTAAGTCTCCAATTTAACAAATGTGCCAACCCTTGTTTAAAAACCCCAATGTGACATATATCAAATACTTGATAGGGATACCATGTTCCAACCTTACTTCCAATTCAAACAATGCATGTACCCTTGTAGCATGAAATTACCACATCACACATATAACTTAAGCATGGAGTTTAGGTCCTTCCTCAAAATAAATGTAACCTAATAATACTTGTGAGTGTTATATAAAAACAACACCATTCCATTTTAAATCATATCACCCATAACATCATATTTGATTAATCATTCCGACATAGATTTTAAATGCAAATAAACTATAGGGCTCATCTCATCCAGCTCATAAGCATGTGAAGCCTAAGTGTTGTCTCTTCGTCATAGTCACACGAGTTATACAAGGGGTCCCACCTATTAGTATATTATTAAATATAGTTAAATAATAAGGCGTTTGCAATCATTTGCAAGCAGGTACCCTATGTTGCGCTTTTGGGCGTCAACAATGATGAACCCTGATATCGAAGCATTGATCAATATTAGGACCTTGAAGAACAACATCAGGATGCAGGATCGTAGGGAAAGTGTAAGGGAGATCATCCTATGGTTGAAATGAAAGTGGCTCTTCCTATTGTAATGGTATTGGATCAAGTTTTTCCCGAACCATTGCTTGGATAGGCAAGGATGGAGCCTCTTGTTGACTTATTTCTACTTGGTTAACCTATGGTTCCTCCTGTTCAAATTTTTCATCATTACTAATCAAAGAAACCCATGAACACTGTCGAGTATTCAAATCTTCACCTTCATCTCCATGGAACTTTGCATATGGCTTAAGTGGTGCATCTTCTGGATCGTCATCCTTCTCATCTCTAGGAACTTGGCATGGTGCAAGTTGTGGTTCATCTTTAGTAACAAGGACTTACTGCATTTCTTGAACAATCAATAGTTGAAAGTCATGGATAAAAAAGAAACTGCAGGCTGCAGTAAACTGTCCTTTTAACTTAATAGAAATAATCTGGGCCTCCTCTAGATTTTGAGGTTCCTTATTCCTGAGAAAAATACAAAAAATACCGTCAAATTCCTCAAGATAATAATTTAAATAATAAGCAACATTAGGCCTTATAGTAGTAGGTATTTTACAATAATTCTTAGAAAAACAAGCATTAAAATCAATGACAATCTCATCCCCATTCTTTTTAATAGTATCAAAATCATTAGTTAAGGAAACGTTGTCCTGTTTATTCACCCATCGTTCATTGAAATTTGATTGGAATGAATCTCATCCATCAATGGAAGAATAAGAAAGGGATTTGTACCATGTTCGTGCCTCCTCCTTGAGAGTTGACACAAACATCCTCATCGCCACATCATCATGTTTCACCTCAAAATCATCCAACGACTTTGAAAAATAATCCAAATGATCCTCACCTTACTGGTGACCTCACAACTACAACCATATTGTTAATCTTAGATAGAAACAAGAATAACGACTACCCTTCTACTAACTCAATATGGAAATAAAATGAAAGATGAAGATGTCAAAGATACACTCACCATAGTGATCTTAAAAAAAAACTTACCTAAGAACTCATACGCTTACCAACTTCGAGAGGAGTTCTTGGTGAAGGAATAATCCTGTTCCGAGAAAATTATATTAAGGTTTTTTAGGGCTTGGAACTAGACCTTGTGAGGGAATCGAAACTCAAATATCTTCTTGCATATGTAATATCCCTAGGCCGCGCCCAATTGTAATCTAGATGAAAATGTTCTTAAGCTGGTGAGTTGTTTTGATATCATTTTGTATGCACATTTCATGGCATAGTGCGCGCATATACTGCGTAGTGAAATGATGAAGTATGCACATTCCAGGATACTGCGTGCAACATCTTAAGTGTGCACGATTGTGAGGCCAATGAGCCTTTGTGTATATGTTATGTTTTATAGGCTTGTGAGCCAATTATTATAAGCTAATATGCTTATGTTTTGATTAGGCTGGAGAGCCTAGATGTTAAAGGCCAGTGCACATATTTTTGTATATGTTTCATATTTAATATAAAATACATCGTTACGTGCAGACCGACCACGATAAAAGAGATGGGGGACTAAACTCCACTGGTTAGGGAAAGGGAGGGGCTGAGTTAAGGAAAGGGGATAAGTTAGGGAGCTTAAGCCAAAAGGGAATATTATATTAATATTTCTTTAATCTTAAAGTATGGATAATTATTTATCCTAAGTTCTAAAGTTGGGTACAAGTGGGCCAAAGTAGCTCCCAACATGACAAGTGTCAATTTGGGGACATGCATACATATTGTTGGGACTTAGTTCATTCCTATCATCTTTTCCATCATTCATCCATCATTCAGACCATCATTCCTACTATCCAGTCAATCATCCATGAGTATTCACACACCATTGAGTTATCTTTTGTATCTTCATGACTGTACCTGAACTCGTATCCAAAATGGGTTGTCAGGCCCGTGAGCAATTCTCTGGGTGAGAGAATTTCTAGGGATTGATTTCCTAAAGGTGTTGAACTACAACTGCAAGGCTCTGAGACTTCCTATCCGACCTGTTGTTGAAGCCCTAGAAGGGAAGTGGGGAAACCGAGGGACTGTTGAGCAGAGAAGGGGCACACTTCTTGGGGTGGGACAGGCATGTGGGGAATGACATAATGTAGGTTGTTAGTTGAGTGAGCACCTGTGACGGAGTCTTTCCTGTTGTCCATGAGCCTTTAGCCTGGTTAGGAATCCCTTTACCCAGGTGGAGTTTAGTCCCAACTCGGGGGTGACTCACTGTTGAGAGTGATGAACAGTGTGGTCTAAGGCTGGGAGGTTCGTGGAAGGTATGCATACAGTTGGTGATATTCTCACAAAGATAAGTGTCAATTGTGTGATAAAGTTACATGCTGCATTGTTATTTACATGTTTAATTTTATGGGTTTATCCTATGCGTGATTATAATTGTCTGTATGTTTATGGGTATTTCTTGTATATGCTGCATGTCTATGTTTACTATTACTTCAGTGTGAATTTGTGCATTTACGTAATGTATTTGTTTGTTATGTTTTAAATATAAAGCTTCCGCAAGAGTGTTGTGTGTGTATGTTTTAAATGCATGCAGATATAAAATTTATGTGGCATAGCTCAATTGGTTGCTGGGAATGTTACGGTATGTTCCGTAGAGAGAACAAAACGAGTTCTCTGGAGTAGCGTGGCCCGACATGGATGGCCAGGGACGTTACAATGTAAGTCCCCTGTGGAGTCATCCCTATGTCCTATGGAGTCGCCAAGTGAGTTACAAAAGTAAAACAATTACATTAAAAACTCACCGATGTTGTTGTTACCAAGGCTTGTGTTCCCCAACAACAATGCCAATTTGTTAGCACACCTTTTCACCCTCCAATATGATCTGATATAAAAAATATTTCAGCAATGGAAAACCAGATAATTAAAGGAGAAAAACCCCAAATTGTCACAGGCTAGACCCCTCTTTGTTTGGGCCAGTGCTTGACAGTCTTTGGGGCGAGTCTCTAGGGTACTTTGCTTCTGTCCTAAGGTTTGATTTTATGCAAAAAGTGACAAAAAGTGACTGATATGTCTTGGACAATGTGTAAAAACTGCCCAAGATGTGGGGGAAAAGATAATTTTGTAGCTTGGAGGGATCCTACAGGGTTAGCACAAGAGAAAATAGAAGAAAACCAAAGGGAAACTACTCAAAATATATACTAATATCACAATGGATAACATGACTACTAATATAATTACAAGAATTAAACAAAACACCAACAAGAAGGAAATTGTTAGCACCCAAGTTGCTAAGTCAATATTTTTATTCGTTGCATAAATGTCATGGTTTTGGTAGCGCAAAAAATAACATTATTGATCAATAATGTGCTACAAAAACCTCTTTATTCCAGTAGCGCATTCCATGACTTTCTTTGCGTGAACAAAATTGCTAAGAAACTTGGTGTTTGAGGTGTTAAGATCTATAAATTTTTGTGAATTTTTGTAAAAATATTGAAGTTATGTTACCTCTTAGGCTATGCAGGCTTCTTGTGTTTTATTTTTATTAAAAAATGGGGTTAATAGTGTTTTTAATAAAAATATTGGCCTATATGGCCAATCTCCAAGTTGATTCCACATGCCATTTAGCACCCGAGTTCAAGAGCCAAGCATTTACCATATGCACCGAGGTTACATCATATGCCAAGTCAGGAGGGAGCGCAATATCAAAGCAAAAAAATTGTGGTTTGGTCATCGAGTTCAACTTCTTAATTCATTGACAACATGGCCTCCAAACATCACAGTGAGCATATGAGTTCTCGAGCATTATACCGAGTGTTTAGCATCGAGGAGAGCACCCACAAGGAATCCCATGGGTCCAAAACTTGTGCTCAACATGTCGATTGTCCATCCCCACGCTGACCCATTTGAACAATTCAAAATTTCTTTATGTAATGCTTATGGGATATATCCCACAGTGTGAATACTAGTGCCCAGGAAGCATGGGTGGTATAGTGTAGTTTTCAACAGTCGTGGTTGTGCAAACAATCCTGTCACAACACCTCCATTCTACTTAGTTTCTTTACAAAGGATTTCTACCAAGTTGTGAATGTATTTTTGAAGGGATTATTACTATGTATGAGGTCTTCTATCACCTGCTCATATGTCACAAGAGATTCAAAAGAAGCGATTATGCATATTATTCGTCAATATAATAAACCCTTGCAGAAATATGTGACTTTGATGGATCTTGATGAACTACACTGGAAATATTATTAAGGTTATTGTTGTTACTGATGGTGAACACATTTTGGGGTTGGTGAACCTTAGATGATAGGGTATGGTGATCCTTGTTGAAAAACTAGCGCTATACACAACTCTTGGTGAAGTCCACCCTTCTGAGTGCTTTCCAATAACAATTGATGTAGGGACTAACAATGCGATGCTACTAAATGATGAGTTCTACATAGAAATGAGGTAGAAACATACAACATACTAGGAATATGATAATCTTCTCAATGAGTTTATGTATGCTACCAAGAATTCTTCTTAACAAGAAACAACCCAATGAAGTCAAAGGATTTAAAATGTTCCTTGAAAAATATGGGTTGCTAAAACATGTGCAATTATGGATTGGAGATTCCCATGTAGTCATGACAACGACAAATATTGCTATTGCAAGGTGACTCCCACAAAGATGGTAACAATTTGGATTTCAGATGTTCTATTTAAACTATGTTTTCCAATGTATCAATTGGGCGAAGAGAGAGATTTCTTTTGGGAAGAAAAGGGGGCTCGATAAGGGAAATTTTGAGAGTTGAGGGAGGAGATGTTAGAGTTTTGGTAAATATGCAAATGTACTATGTAATCTTATTAATTCTGCATTCTCATGCTCATAGCATCAAGCTAATAAATTGTTAGTTTGTGTGTTTTCTCGTGTCTCATTTCTTATCTGTTATCAAAATTGTTCTTGAAATGCATTAGTTGTTACATTATTTTAGATCTAATGGCAGCAAAGATTCTATTGTCTATTCCCTGTAATTTGTGATTTGTTTAAGATATTGTGGTTCTAATTCGAAATATTATTTCGAATCCAGATATCTTCTTGATGATTGTATAGGGATAATAAGATTGTGAATCTTATATGTTCATGCATATGTTCCTTTCCTCTATTTCATTCTATCCATCCAATTGTCTAGCTATTTGTTAGCTTTCCTTTGACCTATGAAGTGTTTCTCACCTAGTTGAATTAAGCATGATTCTCCTTACCATGCATTATCCTTTCTGTCCTGCCTACCGTACTCCACCTATCAACCAACCCAAAAAAATCATTGCAATAACTAATATATGCTAGTCTTGCTTCTCTTTGCATTCGAGAGAAAATTCAAGCACTAACAACTTTTGGCGTCGTTGCCGGGGAACAGAGGAACAAAGACATCTTTCCCTAGGAGAATGACAATGATTAGAGCTAGTTCTTGATGGTGAACAAGGAATAGTAACATAAATGATTGTATCATTCACCTGGTGACTCCATGGTTAAAGAATTCGCAGGCGACTCCACTAGTTCAGAACATCAAAAGAAATGGAAGCCAAATGGAAGCCATCTTAGCTCAAAGGTTTACACCTTTTGATTTCTCACTTGTTCCTGGTTATCCAAATCCAGTTCCTCATGTGGATGAATGGCAATATCATCTTCCCAAGTTTAAAGAAGGTAAATATAATAATCCTATTGAACATTTGCTAGAATTTCATGAACTAATGCATCATTTGGATATCTCTCATGAGGATGTACTCATGAATATGTTTATGTACTCACTTGAAGGAGATGCTCGAGAATGGTATCAATCTCTTCCTTCATCTAACATATCTTCTTTGCAAGGATTTCATACAAAATTTCATCATTATTGTAAGAGATATTTTTCAGTTGACCTGCTTTTTGAACACTGTTGTGAAGAATTTGAATCCTATATTCAACAATCAATTATTAATTCTTCTAATAGTGAAAATGAAAGAGATATTTCTGTTGAAGAAGTGGAGGAAGATTCAATCACATATGAGTCTTTTTATAGTTCTTTTATCTAGGAAGATGATGTTGGGAATTATATTGATGATGAAATTAATGATAACAAGGCTTCAAATGCATTTGCCATTTTTTCAGATGTCTCTATTATCCATTATTATGATGAATCTATTGTTCCAAGTCCTCATGAAGATCCAATTGTCTATATGAAAGCATTTTTTCAAGCATATCACGAGACAAAGATTTATGAATGTAAAGATTCTGAATTTTTTTATGATCAACCTATATATGATGAGTACCCAGAGGATTTGGAACAAATTTCAGTATCAACGTGCATTGAACCTTACAACATCCCTCCTCTGTTTGATGACTATGAATAAAATGATATTGAAATTCAAGAGCAACAATTTCAAGGATTTAGTGTACCCATATGTGAAAACTATGAGCTCGATCCTATGGAAATCAATGAAGTAGGCCTTTTGGTTGCTGTACAAAATGAAGTGTTTCTGCCAACAGTTATTGAGAGTGAAGGATTAACTGATTTTGACCATACATTTGATACATCACAACTGAAATTGTGCACCTTCATCAATAAAATGGACAACGCACAAGAACAATTCAACCATGAAAACCGAGTGGAAGAATGCATTATAGATCATCAATCAAGGTATGGTTTTCATGTTTTTGAAGATCTCGTGGCCTTTTATATGGAGGACTTTATCAGTTTAAAGTTCCAACCATTTTTTCCCTGTGAAGATTTTGTTGATGATGAAGCACCATTTCATTTTCCAATCTTTATTTGGTTAAAGCACAATCAAGGAATATGGTTAGTAAATTAGTTACTTGAATGGTTCTACTGGAAGTTTGTTATCACTTGATTTATCAATTCAGCTGATTAGAATAGGTCTATGTATATAAATAAGCTCATCCTTTTCGAGCATTAGTGTGCAATAGGTTGAATAAGACTCCATAGCCCAATGAAGACACTCATACAATGCATTTTCAGTTTTAGTTTGTAGATTGGTTTTGGATGAAGAGAATATTTGCAAAGATGGAATGGATGAAGGAAAAAATCAACAGTTCTTAGTGTTCTACAGGAGGACACTATCCTCAAAAGGAGCCAATGTTAGCACCCAAGTTGCTAAGTCAATATTTTTATTCGTTGCACGAAGGTCATGGTTTTGGTAGCGCAAAAAATAACATTATTAATCAATAATGCGCTACAAAAACCTCTTTATTCTAGCAGCATATGCCATGAATTTCTTCACACAGACACAATTGCTAAGAATCTTGGTGTTTGAGGTGTTAGGATCTACAATGTTTTGTGATTTTTTGTAAAAATATTGAAATTATGTTACCTCTCGAGATATGCAGGCTTCTTATGTTTTATTTTTATTAAAAAATGGGGTTATTAGTGTTTTTAATAAAAATATTGGCCTATATGGCCAATATCCAAGTTGATTCCACATGCCATTTAGCACCCGAGTTCAAGAGCCAAGCATTTACCATATGCACTGAGGTTACATCATATGCCAAGTCACGAGGGAGAAATATCAAAGAAAAAACTTTTGGGATTTTTTCATCGGGCTCAACTTCCTAAGTCATCGAGAACACAGCCTCCAAACACCACAATCAACATACGAGTGCTTGAGCATGAATCCAAATGTTTAGTGCCAAGGAGAGCACCCATAGGGAAGCACACAGGTCCAAAACTTGTGCTCAACGCATCGATTGTCTATCCCCACACCGACCCATTTGAACAATTCAAAATTTGTTTATGTAATTCTTATGGGATATATCCCACAGTGTGAATACCAGTGCCCATGAAACATGGATGGTACAATGCAATTTTCAAAAGTTGTGGTTGTGCAAACAGTTATGTTACAACACCTTAGTTTTACTCAGTTTCTTTACAAAGGATTTCTGCCAAGTTGTTAACATCTTTTTGAAGGGATTATTACTATGTATGAGGTCTACAAGAGTTTCAAGGGATTATTACTATGTATGAGGATTATTACTATGTATGAGGATTACAAGAGCTTCAAAAGAATCAATTATGCATATTATTCGTCAATACAATACACCCTTGCAAAAATATGCGACTTTGATGGATCTTGATGAACTGGCCCGAAAATAATATTAAGGTTATTGTTGTTATTGATGGTGAACACATTTTGGGATGGGGGAACCTTAGATGCCAGGATATGGTGATCCCTGTTGGAAAACTAGTGCTATACACATCTCTTGGTGAAGTCTGCCCTTCTGAGTGCTTTCCAATAACAATTGATGTAGGGACTAACAATGAGATGTTGTTAAATGATGAGCTCTACATAGAACTGGGGTAGAAGCGTACTACAGGCCAGGAATATGACAATCTTCTCAACGAGTTTATGTATTATACCAACCATTCTTCTTAACATGCAGTTACCCAATCAAGTCAAAGAATTTAAAATGTTCCTTGAAAAATATGGGTTTCTAAAACATGTGCAATTATGGCTTGGAGATTCGCATGTAGTCATGACAACGATAGGTATTGTTATTGCAAGCTGACTCCCACAAAGCTGGTAACAGTTTGGATTTGGGATGTTCTATTTAAACTATGTTTTCCAATGTAGCAATTGAGGGGAAAGAGAGCTTCCTTTTGGGAAGAAAAGGGGGTTCGAGAAGGGAAATTTCGAGAGTTGAGGGAGGAGATGTCAAAGTTTTGGTAAATCTGCAAATGTACTCTGCAATCTTATTAATTTTGCTTCTCATTATCAAAGCATCAAGCTAATAAATTGTTAGTTTGTGTGTTTTATCCTATCTCACTTTTTCTTATTTGATATCAAAATGGTTCTTGCAATGCATTAGTCATTACATTGTTTCATATCTAATGGAAACAAATATTCTACCATCTATTGCTTTTAATTTGTGATTTGTTTAAGATATTGTGGTTCTAATTCAAAATATTATTTCGAATTCGAATATCTTCTTGATGAATGTATAAGAATAAGCAAATTGTGAAGCTTATATGTTCATGTATATGTTCCTTTCCTATATTTCATTCTGTCCATCCAATTGTCTAGCTGTTTGTCGACTTGCCTTTGACCTATGAAGTGTTGCTCACCTAGTTGAATTAAGCTTGATTCTCCTTACTAAACATTAGCCTTTCTATCTTGCCTACCCTACTCCACCTATCAACCAACCCAAAAAAATCATTGCAATAACTAATATGTGATAGGAATGCTTCTCTTTGCAATCGAGAGAATCTTCTAGCACTAACAGAAGCTTCATAAACAAACACAACAATTCTTTAATATAGGCTTGTCAAAGAGTTGATTGCACCATAATCAACAAGTCCACAACAGGTACAATGAATATCCTTACTCAAACAACGAGTATCTAAACTAGAAACAATAAAAGAATAAAGAGAGAAAAAATATGTGTTATTGCTACCAAAATCTGGCCATAATATTGAATAGGAGGCTCCAATATTTAGCCAAAAGGGTACATCTCCACCTTTAACCATACTAACCCAATCATCCATACATCCATGCACATGAGGGAACTCAACCAAAGTAATTCATATGAATAACAAGTATGAGTGACGTAGCACAAGAGGCATGCCCATGAGATCATAAGTGGAAGCCCAAGTGCAAATAGGAATCAAGAAACCCACATGTGATCTCAACTAAGAGAGGGGTGCTCATAATAGACAATGAGTGGCGCATGGAGGGATCCGAGGTGACTCGGTAAGGAAGATGAATGAGGGAAGGCAAATGAAACTTAAGGTTAACTACACATGTGATGCTTTACTTGACAGTGGTTAGGACAATGCCCATGAGAGAGACCCAAAGTGCCACATGTGTGAGTCGATCATGAGATAGGGATGCACATGAGGGAAATAGGATTGAAATCTAGCGCATGGTGGAAAAGAGATAAGGTAGAAGGAAAGTGGGAAGATGAGGTGGAGGTATGAGAGAGTTATGAGTGGAGTTAACCCAAGAATATGGGTAACACGTGTGAGGGAAGAAGGGATGGTGCTCTTGTGATGGTTAAGGCGAGTGGGATCACATAGGCATTCATGTGGAAGAGGGGATGATGCGTGAGGTCAAAAGGGCGAGGTAATATGCATGTGGAGTGAGAAGGTGAGGTGGAGTGGGAGATAACATAGGCATTCGTATAGGAGAGTGCGAGTGGAGGAAAGGATGACGTGAGAGAGTTGGCACGTGGTCCAAAAAAGAATGCATACGCTTATATTAAGTCATTCTTTTTAATTAAACGGATGGGTGTATATTAAAGGGGGTGCATATGTCTACATGGGAGGAGAATAAGGGGGGCACACTTTAATATATAAAGGGGGGACCTACTTTAATTAATAAAGTACATGCATACGTGGGAAAGTATAAAAGGAAGGGGTTAGGATAAGACAATGGATATTCTTTAATTAATTAATCAATTTAATGGGGTACATACTTTAATTAATAAAGGTGACATATGAATGCGAGTAGAGTTAGGAAAGGTGACACTTTAATTAATAAAGGTGGGAAAGGTGAGTGGGTACATATGAATGAGAGTAGAGTTAGGATAAAACAAACATACATGAGTGGGTGACGTATTAAAAATAGGGTGGAAAGGGAATAAGGAAAGTAATGCATATAAGTTTTAGAGAGAAGGGACATGGGTAAAGGAGATGTGACTAGCCAAAAATGGAATGCATGTGCGATATTTAATAGGGATTAAATGTATATTAATGAATAATATAACTTTAAATGGATTTTTAATGCACGGAAAGTGGTATTTATGGTGGTTGAAGGGAAATTATCATTGACTAAGTCTTAATTAACTCAATCCACCCAAGTTGACTTGCCACCTCATTCATACACCCTCCATTTAATTAAGTTATTAAGTCATTTAACTCTTTTAGCCTTAGAAAGTGTGCCCCTCTTTAATTAATGCCATGTCGATGCCACATCACACTAAAACTATGCTAAATGTCAGAATCTGACCCTTCCTCTTGTCACCTATGGAGCCCACCTCCCTTGTTATTTATAGAAACTGCTAAAAATAGGGTTCGACTCCTAAATTTTAGGAAACTGTCAAAAATATCCACAATGACTAAAATAACACTGTCATGTGTCAACTGTCTGAAAATATAATATGCTTGCATGCCATTGATATCATACTCATCTGATTTAGTTTTCCAAGAGGATTCCAAATCCTCAATCTGAATTGACATGCATACCCTAGTGCTCCACCTACTAAAAATAGACATATCATGAATGTCACCTGGAAAATGTCCAAAAAATTCAAAATGTCTCAGGGATTGATACTGCACACTCAGAATCTCAATCTTAGGCATAAATCTCAACTTGCTAAAAATAGAAAGTTCTTGCATGTCTCCCAGAAAAGTGTCATTGGGCCCAAACTAATGCAAGTACCAACCCTGTATACTCAAAACTGCTCAAGACTGTCAACTGAGTCTCTCAAACATAGTCTCCTAAAAGGTAGGGACACATGATGTATGTGTACAACTCTCTCAATTGCATGGGAAACTAAGCTAGCTCTAACACTAAAACAAAAACAACCATATATTGATCATGTACCTGTCTCTGATGGGAACCAACCTCTAAGTCACACAAGTGCTAACACTCGAAGAATCTTAGAATGCTAGCCAAAGAAGTGCATGTTGGCTCTTAACCCTAAATATTTTCAAGGATGACAATCTAGGGGTTAACAATAGGTAAAGTGACTTCCATCCCATACACCAATTCAAAAGGGATAAGTCTAGTTGAACTTTTCTTAGTTATCCTATCCACTCAAAGAGCATACTTCAACTTTGTATCCCAACTCTTCTTATTATCACCTACGATTTTCTTGATGATGGCCATCAAATTATTGTTTCTTTAATCGAAGAGGCAATTTCCTTGTGGGTAATAATTAGAGGAATGAGATAAGATAATGCCATACTCAAAGAAAAAAATGGACAATTCAATACTAAAATATTTTACATTATCTGTGGTGATTTTGGCTAGATCATCGAATCTAGTGATGATCTTATCTTCTACGAATTCCCTCACCATGTTATCAATATATTTATTGGTCAAGATAGCTTCAACCCACCTTGTGAAGTAATCAGTTGCAGTGAGAACCCACTTGAATCCATTGCTAGAGTTTTCCTTAAATTCACCGTTAAAGTCTAGGCCCCACTTCTAGAAAGGTCTCTCTACAATGAGAGGATGACATAACCTAACAAAAATATGATCATGAAATATTCTATCCCAATATTATCCCACCCTTAGTATCTTATGTGTAGTAGTTGGGGTAGCAAGGTGTCCAACACAAATTCCCTTGGGGAATTTTTTCATCAAATCTCTAGCTTCATGATTATCAACACATCTTAGTACCAGACCATCAAGGTTCTTCCAACCAAAGCCACCTTGAACTAGGCAGTACTTCACGACTTTCAACCTCAAAAATCTTCTTTTATGATTGACTAAGTGGTCAAGGCATGTTAAATTCTTCAAGTAATAAACAATGTCATTGTACCATTTGTTCTTTTCTAAGTCTTCTAACAAAACATTGATGTCTAAAACTCTCTTGCTACCCTCAACCAACAACCTGGAAATACCTTGAACCTATACTAATTTGGTTGGTCTTATCTCCAACTCATATTCTTGTATTCTATATACCAATTTTCAATGACTTCCAAGACAATCTTGCTGAGATATGATATCCTTAGCAACAACGTGTGAGACATATGCAATGACCTTGGAGAATCCAACATAGGGTCAGAAATGTTTCAGAGGCTAAACTAGGGTGTAAGCTTGTTTTTCCATGGTTTTGTATTTTATTTCGAATCTCTGAGCGCCTGACTCATGAACACTATATGCCGCTCTTGATTTTCTGTGTTCTTTTGAAGCAAGACGCCAAAGATTGTTTCTTATGATGCAAAAGAAAAAAATAAAAAGTATTTAGAATAGTCAGGGCTAACCAAAACTGGTTGCATGTGTATAAAACATTTAATTTCTTGAACGACAACTCCATTGTTTTCATCCCACTCAAATTCACAGTCCTTCTTTAACATATTGGAAATGGGTTTCATGATTTCAACAAAATTCAAGATAAATCTTTGGATGAAGTTGATTTTACCGAAGAATGATTGGACAACCTTCTTGGTTTCAGGTAAGGGGATACTTCAAATAGCTTCCACCCTAGTTGGATATATTCTTACTCGATCTTTAAATATGACATGACCTAACAATTTCCCTTCGTCAACACCAAACACAATTTTTTTTGGATTTAAGGATATTCATAATTTTCTGTAGATTCTAAAAAATTGTCTAAGATGCTAGATATGATCCTTTTTATTCTTCGTGAATACTTTCAAATCATCTTGTTAAATATCAATGATTTTCCAATTAAATATTTTAATACAAAATCCACAGCCCTTTGGAAAGTGGAACCAACATTCATCAATCCAAAAGGCATCCTAAGATACTCATAGGTTCTCGAAGGGGTGACGAATGTAGTCTTAGCTCTATCTTCTTCTCAGACTAGGATTTGGTTGTACCTTGAAAATCCATCTAACATTCACAATATACTTTCCCCATTGACTCGTTGCAACATATTCTCCATATTGGGAAAGGGGTATTTATATTTCAAATATAATTGGTTGAGATTCTTGAAGTCTACATACAATCTGATTTCACTAGTCTTCTTCCTCATTATGACTAGGTTGGCTAACAAATATGAGTGTCTGGTAGGAAGAATAATATTAGCAGTTAATAAATTCTCTAACTCCTTTTTGACTAAAGGTAAAAGTTTGGGGTTCATCCTTCTTAGATTTTGTTGGAAAGGATTAGCACCTTCTTTTAAAGGGATTGTTAATTGTAGATATTTTCCTTGTAATATTTTAAGTCATTGTCGATCCAAAATTTGTCTCAACCTTACGAAATCTTGCAAAGAGTTGCAATACCACCTATCTTCTTTTCACCTCGTCAAGGTATGGCAGGGGTTTCCACTAGGGAACTTATCTAGTTTAAAATAGTACTATGTTTATCATTTGAAAAATGCATGGCATCATGGATAAATTTGTTGTGCTTGATATAAAATGGTTGCAAGATGTTATATGTCAAAACCATATCCAAAAGTTAGGTTTATATTGATTTTTTCACTTGATAACATGGGTTGATGATATGCTCCTCAAACATATGGTATTGTGAACAAAATTGTTGTGTTTTACATCAAAATATTGGCACAAAGTCATCACAATGCAACATGATACTTGGGTGTGATATACGCCAAAATCATCACAAGGACTAAGCGAACAATTAACATATTATCCTTCAAGATATGATAAATGGATGACATGGTTATTATTGTAAGTGTTTGATATGGCATAATTATTATGGAAGGCACTCCATGTTATATTATATAAGATCCTTGGCCTATTAATTAACGACATGGCATAAGTTTTGAGTTGGTTACATTGTATATTGGAAATATTTGAAAGTTGGCACATACCCATCATTTGACATACACTGATATGCAACCCATGACTGCGCACATTTATGGATTTCGTGATCATTAATGCATGGAAGGTGCAATGAAACAAGGTGATATACAACAATTTGAGTGCTCATTCGATTGCTAGGGATTGTAGTTCATGTATTTTCGAGTTGGTTTGGAATTGTGGAGACCATACCCATGCATACAAGCTAAAATTCAACTGGTTTTCTATTGTCATCACAAATTATTTAGCATATAAGTGACTAGAACATGTGGCTTGAGATCAAGAACCACTGGCCTCTTCTCTGGTAATGATATGTCAATTTCTCTATTGTAAATGAGAATTTAGTGATGTATCCCATTTTCATTGATAATTGCATTGTTTAACTCTTTTATGAGTTTTTAAACCCCCTCTCCACTCCGCATTTCGAACCCATGATCATTTCCATCGTTCAACGGTTTCAAAATTGGTCTTTTTATGAAGTTTTTTATGCCCACACTGCTAAAAAACACCTAGAAAATTCATTCACACGATTTTTGTAATGGCTCAAGAGGATACAATTTTGGATTTAGTTTCAATTCATGGTTCATAGATATGTTAATGGGAAAGGTTGTTGTACTCAGTTGAATTCATTTTTCCTCCATGTTTTACCATTTAAATGCCCAATTATATGTTTGACCTTTTACATAAAAAAATAAAATGAAAGGGGTGACCTATGCTTATCATACATTTGACCTTTTATCCCTACATTTATTCCAGAGAATACCCTTGTAATTTAGAACATAATTGCACCCAACTCTTCAAATGTTGAAAATTATGCTCATAAAAGAACCCACTCAGCCCTCTAATCACTGTCATATACTATTACTTGCATGGTATATTTTCAATTGATAATTATAAGAGTATTTTGTTGCAAAGACCCTTATTTTGACCATTTGTTTTAGGAAGAAATGAAATCTGAAAAATGATAACAATGCATAATCTATATCTTTGTATTTTTAATGAGTCTTATGGTATTTCAAAGGCATCCAAATATAAAAATCTTCTTTCCCCATGAAAGAGGAGTATTGTTGAGCATTGTTTCTTGTGTTTTAATATTACAAAGAACCTTATTTCAAAGAAATTATTTTCAACTGAGTTATATATGCACTTTATATGTTGTTGCTCTAAGAAAAAAAGTCATGTGGGCCTCGTTGGGGTAATCTAGTACATCAACTTCCCGGGGTCATAAATTTTGCATACGATATTTGTTTTATGTGCATGATATCCCGTTGGAAAGGTCTATCCTAGGAATACACACGTTTCCATAAAAATCTAACTCTATATACAGTCTGACCCAAAAACTAGGAAAAAACTGCCAAACTGGAAAATTGCCAAAATGAACCAATTGGAGTAGGTGGGAGGCCACTGACATCCATATGGACTAATCCTTCCCCCTTAGTAAGAAATTGTCTCCATTGCGTTGAGTTCCCCCATAATATGAAGACATTTCTTGTGAATTTGGCCCCGAGTGAGCCACTTGCCTTGGAGCAGGAGCTACCCTGCTTTGACAACTCAATAAAGCTGGATCCTTTGTTGTTGAGTGCCCTTTACCTGTGCATCCACAATCTGATCACTGGATGCCTGTTGTATGTAGTCAAGGCTGCTCTCTTTTGGCGTCAACTTCTCTGCGATATTCGAGGTGTCTAATAATGGTGGGAAATATGGTCGAAGGAGAGCCACGTTGAATACTGGGTGTAGGCCAAGGAAATGAGGAATGTTGAGTTTAAAAGCATTGTCACCCACATCCTTGGTGATGGTGTATGACCCATAACAGAGTGGGAGAAGCTTCTGATGGGGCCTTGCAAGGCATTCTTTTTGCAAGTGCAACCAAACTTTGCCTCCCACCTGAAACTTATGTGGCACTCAATGTTGATCATGGTGCTACTTGTACTTGGCATTGGACTTATGTAAAATGTCCTAAACTTGTTGGAAGATGTGTTGGATCTGCTTAATGAACCGGGTGGCTTTGTCAGCTTTAGGTGGAGCAGGGGACGAGTCATCTGAGGTGGTCGCGAGGGGTAGTGCAACATCTATGGGGCCCAATGGTTGGAATCCCAACCCCACCTGAAAGGGGACATGGCTAGTGGAGCTATGCAGAGCTCGGTTGTAGTTGTGTTGGAAATAGGGAAGACTCTCATCCCATGTGTGGGGGTGCTTGGAATTGTACATGTGTAGGATATGCATGATAATATGATTAACGACCTCAATTTGGCCATCTTTCTGGGGGTGGAAATCACTGGATTCCAAAATGTACCTAGAATCATTCAAAGATGAGCTTGGCAATGGGTTGTGTTGTGATTCTCTTCTTGCTGGAGACCATAATCACCATATTGGAAAAATGATCAACAACCACAAAAACACAATCATTTCCTCTCTTGGTGGACGAAAGGCTTGACGTGTAGTCCATTGAGATGGATTCCCATGGTCTATCAGGAGTAGGAAGAGGGGTGTACATGCCCTATTTCTTAGTGGTCGGTTTGAAAATAGCACAGGCGGTGCAGGACCTGATATACTTACCGACATCCTATCGAAGTTTCAGACAGTAGAAATGTTTCTGCAACATGAACACTGTCTTTTTGACACCAAAGTGTCATGTCACCCAACTGTAGTGAGATTCCCAAATCAACTTTGTGCACTTTCTTGATGGAACACAGAGATGGCCAGAGGCACAAAAACCTGTCCTAAAGATGGAAATTAGCGACCACTGAGTTTGTGCCCAACATTTGGTAAGTGGTGGAGAAGTCAGGGCCTGTCTCATAGAGGTGGGGTCATCTGAAGGTCTCTTGGTCATAAGAGTCTATCACCATGGTGAGTGTCACAATTGGAGGTCGGCTGAAGAAATCATGAACTCGGTTGGTACTTCCTGTTTTATACTTGATGTTGAGCTAGAACTGCGCAAGTATGTGGACCACTTTTGATGGCGGTCATTCTGCAATTTTCCTTGGGTCTGCATGAAATGTAGTGGCTGATGATCAGTGTGGATGACTGTCTCCTTCCCAAGAATGTAATTTCTCCACTGGTGGTGGGATTGTACAATGGAGTACATTTCTTTGTCGTAAGTAGGGTATGTACGGAAAAAATCTGATAATGTCTCACTATGATATACCACGGGGTGGTCGTGTTGAGTGAGAACGACACCCACAACATAGTCTTAAGCATCTGTCTCGATATCAAAGGGATGTT
>ML788182.1:200104-231097 GCA_009831015.1 Picea engelmannii | reverse complement strand
ACCATGATTTTATTCAGGGCTCGATAATCAATGCAGAGTCACCAGTTCCTGTCTTTCTTCTGCACCAGCACGATTGGGATCCCACAAGAAGATGAGTTGGGATGGATATGCCCCTTGTGGAGAAGTTCTTGGAGCTTCCTCTTGATCTCCTCGTTTTCTAATAGAGAGAGATGATAGTCTGGCCCATTGGGTAGCAGTGCATCAGGGGCCAGATCGATGGGATGCTTGACTTGGCAGTGCAGAGGTACCCCGATATATGAGGAGAAGATATCTGAGTATTCTTCCACAACCTTATCCACTTACTTCTGTTGTGTGAAGAGATAGGCCATAAAGGCCTTGGATGTGGCTGCGATTTTTCGCTCACTCTGAGAGTGAATCACGAAGAAGACAAATTTCCTAGTCTGAGAGATGAAATTCATGCATTGCTTGGCAGAGATCAAGGAAATATCACTAGGTGGGACTTCCTCAAGTATCTTGTACAATTTCCTGTTCAAAGTAATAATAACACTATGAGGCCTAGACTCATATACAACATGATGTTTCCATAAATAAGGTTGGCCCAAAATAACATTACAAACTTCGAGAGGAGAAACATCACACAATGCCTCGCCTTTGAAGGGCTTGATGTCATATGAAAATCCACACTGTTGGCTGATGCAGAGATCGCTTCCTTAGCGGAGCCATCCAATGGTGTAGAGATGCAGGCATGGATTTGTCGGTAGGGCTAAACAATTGATGACCTCTACTGAGATGAGGTTCTTTTAGGTACCACTATCAATGATGAAGCGCAATGGGGTGCCTTTTACCCACATCTGTGAATGGAAAAGACGCTCTCCTTCTTCTAGCTCATCCAGTTCACCAGGCTGTAGCTTGGTGGTAGCAACAGTGGCACTGGGTTCCATGTCAATGATCTATCCTCCCCTTTCTGGTTCATACTCAAAGTCAGAACCCGCATCTGATTTAGAGGCTTTCACTTTGGCCACCAACGAATGCTTTGAGCAGAAATCAACAGTGTTATGCCAAGGGATCTTATGGAAGTGGCACCACTTCTCGATATCTTTCTTTGTCTTTTTGGTGTCCTTCTTTTCTTGTGGCTTGGACTGGTTGCCCTGATACTGTCCATATTTTCTCTATCCTTTTTCTGCAGGTTGGGGCTGCCCTTTCCTATCTTCTGCTCAATTTTGACGACATATTGATAGGTCGTGCCCAAGGACGAGATGTCTAGAAATTCCATTTTGGTTTGTATGTATCTATGAAGAGAAATGTGATACTTGAGCACCACATGTCTCTTTGAATCCCTGATACCCAGCTTGGTGCACAAGGTATAGAATATATTTATGAACTCTGGCACTGTTTGGTCTCTTTCTTTCCGCAGCGCGATCCATTTTGTATACAAGTCATCATAACTTCCGATAGAGTAGTATTATTCCTTAATAACATCCCTGAAGGATTCCTAGGTGGACACGACTGTAAATAATGAGGGTTCCTCTGTTTCCTTTTGCTCATAGAAAGTTTCCCACCAATATTTGACACGGGTAACGACTTTGAGGAGCACAAAAATAATATTTTCTCTATTGGAAAAGTTTTGGACAGAAAAATACCCTTCTAGTAGATTCAACCGTTTGTCTACAAAATATGTGTCTATCTGAATTTAAAATATAGGAATATCAAAGTTGATTTTTACCTTGAAGGGGGCAATGCTTCCTCTCGAGGAAGATGTGTCGTCTATTGGTAGCCGCCGAAGGATTTGAGCAAAAAATTCCATCATCTTGTTCCTTTGTTGTGTGAGGGATTCCTCAAGCAACATTTTGAAAGGATCTTATGTCCTGTCGTCTTTATTTTCTTCCGCCATGAGAGGTCACTTGGGCATGCGAGAGATTTTGTCCTCAAGAGAAATAAGTTGGAGACCCAATTCTTTGTACCCTGACCTCGTTGGGGACATGCATTAAGACGGCAAGGAGCATACTGCTTTGATATGAATGATCCATATTTTATGAGAAGATTGAAATGAATACATATTATTAAAATATGTTTAATACGGAATAACATAGGTAGAGTAAAATTGGTTTCTATTCAACAAGAAAATAAGATGAAACTGTAAAATGCAGTGGAAAACAAGCTTGCTAGAATGGTGGCGGCTTATCTCTGAGAAGATATGTGACGAATGTGCTCATTTGCAAGAATATCATTACAATGAGGCTCTAAAGGCATTTTTACAATAAACATGAAATTACAAAACCCTAGACATGCAAAAACCTAACCATGGGAGATCAAGCGCCAAAAGTCATGTGGGCCATGTTGGGGTAAGCTAGTACATCAACTTCCCGGGGTCGTAACTATTGCATACGATCTTCATTTTAGGTGCACGATAGCCCGTTGGAAAGGTCTATCCGAGGACTACACATTTTGTTTTTAGAATCTAACTACATTTTCAATTTAATTGTGAGACCCCTAAAAACGTTGATTAGGGCCTCAAAACGACCCCGGAAGTCAGGGGCCCGAAAACTAGGAAAAAAATACCAAACTGAAAAACTGCCAAAATGAACCAATTGGAATAGGTGGGAGCCACCGACATCCATCTGGATCAAAAATTAAATCATACCTTTCCTTCTTATTAATCTTTTTTAATTTATCCCTCCGCTTATACAAATAAATATTAAATTATAATTAAACAATTAAACTAAATAATTGTTTGAGAAGGGTACAAAAGCAAAGGAGTTGAAAAAAAAACATGTGAAAATAGAGAAGTGAAAATTTTGATAAGGTATTCCTAAGTTCTAAGTGAGATTTCATATTTTCATTCCATTTCGAGTTTTCGTTAGAGCTAAATTGTTTTGTTGATAACAAGGTTATTTTGAAGGTGGAAAAGAAAAGACTATGAGGCATTGATCAATGAAATGCTCCATGGTCATTTATTTTCTTGAAGTCCATTTTTTATTAATTAGAAGTTCTGAAGTCATTCAATTCTAATTAGTGCAAGCTTAGCAGACACTACAAGGAAAAGACCCTCTAGTGGAGGTTATAGTGGAGGCTTTTAGTGGTAAAAAATTGACAAAAATTGTCAAAAAAATCTCTGCGAAAACATATGTTTTTGGTAGTGGATGGTTTTGCAGAGATTATAACGAAACTTCATTATAGCTAAAAAAATTATGGGTGGGTGGAGGTTGTAGCGGATGTTTTTTCATGCAGTGCACTTCACAAACTATACACATCCATGTGCTTAAAACATTAACGCACATGTGCCTACATTGCACAACAAACACCGATCGAGTCCTAAAATATTGGAGCCCCAGTGTGTTTATACAAACTACAACAGATGCTTTAATAACAACAACACACTGGTTGAATCTATGATATCGAGTGTCGATGTGTTCTTGAACTTAAAGCCACAGTGCTCACATGTCAACCAAAGCATTGGGGTTGTCCAAGAAATATGGGGCATCGATGCTCTTATAAACACAAATGCATCAGTGCCTTAATAGGAATAAAGCATTGGGAAAATCAACAATAACATGCATTGGTGTGTTAAAAAACAAACAAGACCGGTGCTTGATGTCAAGAAGGCCCCGATGTGGACTCATGAAAGACAAGCACCGATGCTCTTATAAATTTAACTCACTGATAAGTTGTATTATTATTGTTATAATTTTTGGTTAAAATATTATTAATATCAATGCTTTTTCAATTTATGTTAGCATCGGTGCATATTAAGTTACAACACCGATGCATGTTATAATTAAAGGCACCAATTATTTTTATCATTGAACACACTAGTTGTCATTTTCTCTTTTCAGAAGCATTGACCTATGACAATGCACAATTATTGTTATTTTTCAATTCCATTGTTTATAAAAAAAATTGACATATATCTTATAATAGTGTTCATATAAATTAAATTTTGATTAGTGCATTTGGATATGATGTTTGGATTATCTTGTTATATCATCAATGTTCACATTTCTTCGTTATAATATTTAATCATCCATATGTTTATTCAACGATGTAACATTTCATAGGAACATTGGACAACACAAAAGAATAAAACAAAACATATTTTATTATATATGAATAAGAGGCTCTTTGTCATACAAAATGGGACCCTTATTGGTAACCCCTTTTATTTCAATTGGGGCGATACTATGTCCATTGCATTAAACAAAATGTCTGATTTTCATAGACAATTATTTCAAAAAATACAACAACTTGCATTGATATCCAAATATATTGATCGTCATTCTTCGTTGGAACTGTTTTTAGACATTCTCGAGCTACTTCCATGACTTGAGTTATTTGGTTGAATTTTTTGTTGATTGACTCAATTGTTTTCCTCTTCAAATGATTCCATCTACAAAAATAAAAAGAAAGTGCAATGAGTGTATCTGCATTGGTGATAATAATGAAAATTGAAGTAAATAATATACATGAATGTAAATTGAAAAATGACATACCATAGCAAGAATTGAGTCATGAATGATACACATTTTTTCAAAACCAAATCTCATGTCTTATGTCAACAACTCTTTTGTTGGCACATTTCATACTTTATTTCCTACAGTTTTAATATACTCCATAATAAATTATATATTTAATATAAAAGATTTTTTTGTTCCATTAATTATAAAACGAGAGAACTAAAACAACATAGATACTTAAAAATTCCACAATTAATTTTTGATATGCCAACATATAATCACAACCCTTACTTAGCCCAATGTCAATCAATTCTTGCAATGGCTCTTCTTTGTATGTTAGCACCTATTTGAAGACATTCAAGGATGGTTGTTGTAAAACAACTTAAAATATAAAAAAAATGAAATCTTAAGTTAATGTTATAAGGAAATAACAATTACTCACAAACTTTGCTATCAACCCTTTTCTTCCTTGTCATCCTGTTTTATGTGCTGAATGAGTTTCATTTTGTTTTATTTTCTAAAAGAAATTACTTGAAAATCAATAATTTCATACATTTGAAGCACGTTGTTGTTCATATGGTTCCTCCTACGATACAATTATGTCCATTTCTTTTACCATCTCCTTGTACATTTTTTTTGACATTCATACTGGCATATTTCAGATATCAGCTCGTTGATCCTTTGAGATTTTCATAATCTTCCTGAAAAAAGTAACATGTGAATTAAATATTTTTATATTGATATATGAAAACTAAATATAAAAATATTGATATTAATAAATTAGGAATGATTTGGAGTAATATATACATATTCTAGAAAAAACATTTTTAGGAATATTACTATTTGAATGTTTTTTCTTTTTTTGTTGTATGTTTTTGCTAATGCAAGTCCTGCAGGTCTCATTGACCATTGCTCCAGAGACACTTCCTGTAGTTTAGATATAACCTGTTTATTCGAATCATTGGATTGATTTTTATATTGTAAGTGGAAAGTACGTCGATACATTCATTCCACTATATTCCTCGTAGTTTTGTAAAAGTTTTTCCCCCTTTCATTAACTTCCACCACCACTCCAGATGAGCTAAGGACCAATTCATCATCATTTACATTTTCTATAATTTTTATTTTCTTAGGACAACATGTCGTTCCTTCGTTGTTGGTCCTAGTTGTAGAACATTAAACATATGTGAATTAACAGATTGCTTTGAACATGTTATCTAATATTTTTAAATAACAAATTAATGAAAATTAAAAAAAAAAAACCCATATTAAATAGAATTGTTTCATTCACCTGGTTCATCCTTTTGCAATTTTTCATCAATCTTTTACGCTCTTCTGCACTTAGATCACAACTAATCTTATCGAGCTTCCTCATTTTATGGCTTTGCAGGACACACACTAACCAATACATATTAGTTAAACTTACATATAGTTCAAACATATTAATTTTTTATAGAATTTACAAAGAACTTGCCTTTTTAACATATTAATTTTGTCTAGAATTTAAAAAGAAATTTCATTTTTTTCCTTTCTGGATGTGCTACCTTTGTATCCATCAGATTTTTTGTTACTTGAATTATTATCATACATTTTTTTTATACATATAATTTTGATTAAGGTTGGTTGTCATTGATGTCAACCCTTGAAGAAAGCCACGTAGCAAAAAGGTTGGGTAATGGACCCAAGATTGTTTGATGTAAAGATGACTCATTATTCTCTTGTCATGGTTTATAATAAGTAGAAATGGATTAAATCCAAAGTGGTCCCCTTATGGTAAAATGCCTCACGGGAAGACGCTTTGCGGATTGCGTTATCCTAGAAGTATGGTTAGAGAACCCATGCTTATTTGTGRAATAATGAGATGAATGCCAATGAATTTGTTAGTGAAACTATCCTAGATGAATAGTGCTTKTCATGCCATTTCCAATGGTATGTGGAACGTCACATAACTCCTCACGGTTAGATAATTATGGCCATGAGAAGTTGGAGAACCCAGGTTTGGGTAATGGAACCAAGTTTGTTTGATGGATAACGATATGAGTTTTKATATATTTTCGGGTAATATTATTATATATGGATAGTACATGTCATTCCATTTCTRGTGGTATGTGGAAYGACACATAACTCCTCAGGGTTTGAGAGTTATGGCCTTACGAAGTTGGAGGACCCTCATATGTCATCTAGAAGCCCCAAAAGGTCAAAGTAGTCAAAGTGGTTTAAGAGTTTTTAAAGGTAAATAATAAAGTGAAGTGATGAGTGCACTATAATTCAAAATGAATACAAAGTCAATTATTTAAATAATAAATTTAATGGAGAAATTAGAAGTGGGTTAACCCTGATATAAGGAAAGTGGGCAAAGTGACCTAGAAGATGTTTTTAAGGAAGCTACTTGGAGAGTATGAATAAGAGGAAAGGATCTCTCATTTAAATTACACTTGAGCCATTTGAATACCTATAGGTGTCTAAGGTAACAAAATGATATCTAAGCTGAATTTCTGAGGGAAGGTGAATAAAAGAAGGTCGGAATTCAAGGAAGGATAAATTCTTTTGATGATGCTTTCTAAGGTATGTTATTTACAGGTCATCTCACCATTTTTGAAATAATTTGTTTTCTAGAATGATTCAGACTATGAAATTTCTATGCCATTGAGGAAACATATCCAAGTATCTGTGGTAAAAAATTCATCTTGTAGTTCATTGCATTTTTGGATTTACACTCCGTGGAAAATAGGGTTTGTGGCTAGTCCTGAAACTAGTCAAAAACAAGTGTTTCGGGTAAAAACGTCATAACTTCTTCATAACATATCCAAATTAAGTAATACCAAATGTGTTGGTTAGAGTACAATCTTTTGTATTCTGTGTAAAAGTTTCAGATCTATTCAACAAACATTCTGTGCGGGACACGCTCTACAAGGTCTCTCTCTAGAATAAGCCAGAATTCAACAAGGTATTCCATTTTTGCTATAACTACTTTTTTGAGAGGTTCCAAGTAGTGACACTTGGAGGTATTGCATAAAACAAACTGAAGAACATTGTGTATCAATTTCATATATTTATTCATTACAGTTACAAATTTATGATTATTTCAAGTTAGGGTTGTTGATTAATCCAAAACTACTCATGTGAGACTAAAGAAAAGTTTGATGTAAATGCTAGTCTCTTGTTTTTTAAAGTTAAGGAAGGTTTGCAGGTATGTGATCATATACACCAGGTCTATTATAGAGGTATAAATCATATTTGGATGATGAAATTGATGAGGACTTTTGGTTGAGGTACAAGTTGGGTACATGGTTGAGACAAGTAGTTGATGAGTTGGCACATACATGAGGTGTATAGTTGATGATGTTGGTACATATTGATGAGTCATAGTTGATGAGTAGTTGACACATGATTGGTACATGGTTGGTTGCACTTGTTTATGGTACATGTTGATTACAGATTGTTTGGTACAGGTTGGTGCATGGTTGATACACTTGTTTATGGTACAGGTTGGTGCATGGTTGCTGCACTTGTTTATGGTACAGTTTGATTACAGGTTGAGGTACAGGTCAATGCATGGTTGATGCATGGTTCATGTTTATTGGTATAGGTTTACAGTGGTATATCTCACAATGATAGTGTGACAGTGGTTCCATCATTCTACTTCTACTTCAGGGTAGTTGGACGAGGCAAGGACAGGCGGTTGTAGCCACCTTCCAGTTGTAGCCGGAGAACATAGGGGGGTTGTATCCTCCTTCTAGTTGTAGCTAGAGAATTGGGGAGTTGGATATTCCCTCAGGTTGTATCCTGAGAAACTAGGGGGTTGGAGCCTCCTTCCAGTTGCAGCTGGAAAACAAAGGAAGTTGGTGCTTTCAATGAATGTAATTCTTCAAGACATATAAGAAAAATAATTCTGTGGTTTTCTCCCGATTTGGGTTTCCACGTAAAACACTGGTATACTATGTATGTGTGTGATTGTTCATTTCTTATTGCTCATTATTGGATAATAATTCTACATTGATATAACACTTGGATTATTTGAAGAAAAAAGATTATAATTACGCTATTACTGATTCACCCCCCCCTCTCAGTAATCCAACAATTGGTATCAGAGAAGGTTCCTTCAGAAATTAGTTTAACACTGATAGGTAGATCATGGAGAGTACAAACTTGTATAAAAATGGAATACCACAGTTTGATGGAAAAAAAATATGCTTTTTCGAGCATAAGGATGAAGACATATATATAGGCATAAGGATTTCAAGTTTGGCAATCAATTGTAGATGGATACACAACACCAATAGTTTCACCAACAAATGACAAAGAAATGAAACTCGGTGAGAGTAATTCCAAAGCCTAAAATGCACTTTTGAATGGTCTCAGTGATATAGTATTCACCAAAGTTTCACATTGTAAATCCGCTAAAGAGATTTGGGACAAGCTTCAAGATATTTATGAAGGAGATACAAAAGTCAAAAAAGCAAAGCTTCAAACTTACAGAGGTTAGTTCGAACAACTAAAAATGAAGGAAGATGAGAATATTGCAACCTACTTCTTACGAGTTGATAAAACAGTGAATGCAATCATAGGATTGGGAGAATAAATCGAAGAATCTATAATTGTTCAAAATGTACTAAGATCTCTTCCTATGAGATTTAACCCTAAGATATCAGCACTAGAAGAAATATTGGATCTAAACTCAATAAGCATGGATGAACTACATGGAATCTTCACGACATATCAAATGAGAACTGAACAGGAAAATCCAGATGTAAAAGAAGCAGCCTTCAAAGCATCCAAAAGATCAAAGCAAAAGAAAAAGGAACAAGAAGAATATAGTAGCAGCAGTGATGTCTCGGAAGATGATGAAGAAGGACCAACTTCGTCAAAAGACTGAACAAGGTAACCGATGGTAGGTATAGAGGTAAGCTTCCTTTAATTTTTTTTAATTGTGATGGTAGTGGTCATTTTGCTAACAAACGTCCTCAAAAAAAAAGATAAATGATGAAGGTTACTCAAAAGGAAAACAGACATATAAAGGCAAAAGAACTACAAATAAAGTTTTCAAGAAAAGTTTATGCACCAAAGAAGAAATCTCATCATCAGATGAAGATGAAGTCAGTGACAGTAAGACAGGAAGAGTTCTATTCATGGCAGTAAAAGACTCTAACAAAGAAGACTCCGAAGAAGAATATGAAGAAGCCGAAGAAGAATATGAAAAAGTCGAAGAAGAAATTGAAGAAGAAGAAGTTGACTATCGAGAAGAATTAATGTGTGACATAGAAGTTATCATAAGAGAAAATAAGAAAAACAAGAAACTACAAGCATAACTAGACAAGAAAAAAGATACTCGAGAACTAGAATAAATGATCACAAAATTTAAGGTTCAAATAGAAGAAGATAAAAGAATTGATGAAGCACTCAAAGAAAAAGCTAGAAGAAAATGACAGGATCATTGGAAACTTGGAAGAAGAGATTGTCGCACTAAGAAAGGATATTCAAAAGAAAAATATGCAGAATAGCTCAAAAGTTTTGAATGACATTGTCAGTAGTCAAAAATCTCATCTGGACAAGTCCGGACTTGGATACAAACAGACAGAAAAGGGATCAAGCTCCAAAACAATAGAGCAAGAAACATATCCAAAAAGTTATGTAGAAACAATCAAAGGGGATAAGAAGATATACAAGGAAAATTACAAGGACACTCCTCCACCAAGAAGATTCAGATTTCAGAATCAAGAACATACAGATAGGCCTCAAGAATAAGAAGGATTCATAAGAGCACCTCCTTTCAGCAGATCTTTAACTCCTAGGTATCAAACTATATTTTTTGGTTTATGTTATGCATGTAATATTTGGACATAAAGATGTGAATTGTAGAGATAACAATAGGAACAATAACAACTTTGAGAGTCATACACAAAGTGGTTATTCAAGAAGACCTAGTGAAACATAAAAAAGAAGTTACAACAGGTTTGAATCTTTGAGAACTAAAGTGGAATGTTACAAATGTAACAATTTTGGACATGTGGCCAAAGATTTCAGAATGTCAATCCTTCCTAAAGAACCTCAACAGAATAACAACAGTCACAGACATGAACCTCAGAAAATGGCATGGATAAGAAAGCAAGATCAATATAACAATGAAGAATGCACAATTTCTCTAACAACTAAGCAGAAGAAACACAGTTGGTATGTTGACAGTGGATGTTCAAAACACATGACAAGTGATAGAGACAAGTTTCTTACATTACGAAAGGAAAGAGATGGATTAGTCTCCTTCAGAAATGATGATTCAACCAAAATCATTGGAAAAGGCACAGTCCAAATTGGGAACAAGAATGAAAAGGCAGAAAATGTTCTACTAGTAGAATATATGAAACATAATAATCTAAGTGTGAGTCAAATGTGTGACCAAGGTCATATAGTTACTTTCGATTCATAAAAGTGTGAGATAAGAAAAGAAGGTTCAGGGAAATTGGTCGCTACAGCTGCAAGAACTTGAAGCAACATATATGTGTTAAGTAAAATTGGAAATGAAAAGTGTTGTCTAGGAAAGGAAGATGAAAGTTGGATATGGCACAGAAGAATGGGGCACATACATTTTTATAACCTTGTCAAAGTCAACAAAAGATAAGTAGTCAGAGAAATTCCCTAGATCACGAAACCAACCAACACTTTATGCAAGCATTGTCAACAAGGAAAGCAAACAAATACCAAGTTTAAATCAAAGGAATATTCAACGACAAGACCACTGGAAATTGTGCATACTGATCTAGTTTGACCAACTAAAACAAAGGGCTTAAAAGGTGAGAAATACTTCATGTTATTAGTTGATGATTATACAAGAATGACTGCAGTTTGCTTTCTCAAGAATAAGTTAGAATCTTTTGAAAACTTCAAGATCTATAAGGAAATGGTTGAAAATGAAATGGATTCAAAAATCAAATGCTTGAGATTTGATAATGGAGGAGAGTTCACCTCAAAGGAATTTATGGACTACTGCAACAATCATGGAATAAAAAGGCAATTCTCTTTTGCTAGGACACCTCAACATAATGGAGTTGTTGAAAGAAAGAACACGATAGTACAGGAGATGGCTCGAACAATGTTTATGGATTCAAAATTGACAGATATTTTTTGGACATAGGCAGTCCATACAACAATTCACATTCAAAATAGAGTAATGCTCAGAAACAACACTGACAAAAATCCTTACAAACTATGGAAAGGAAGACCAGCAAATGTAAAGCACTTCCGAGTTTTTGGAAGAAAATGCTATATCAAAAGAGAAGATGGTGGAATGGTAAAGTTTGACTCTCGTGTGGACAAAGGAGTACTTGTTGGTTACTCAAGTACAAGGAAAGAATACAAGTGTTACAATCTAATATTGAACAAAGTTGTGGAAAGCATCAACGTAACAATTGATGAAACAGACATACCAAAATCAAAGGAAGAAAATGAATCAATGAAACAATCCTTAGAAGAAGAAGCAGAATATGAAAAATAATTAGAAGAGGAATATGAAGAGAATCCAACATAAATAGAAGAGCAAGTTCAACAAGTGTCTCCAAAGACACCTATTAAACGAGTACAAAAGAATCATCCTTCAGATCAGATTATCAGAAACAAAGATGCAGGAGTTGAGACTAGAAGAAGAATCTGTTCACCAGAACAAACACACCTAGCACTCTTATCTACAATTGAACCAAATTGTTTTGAAGAAGCCAACAAGGATGAATCTTGGAATAAGGCCATGGATGAAGAATTGGATCAAATAGAGTAAAATGACACTTGGGAACTGGTTCCAAGACCAAAGAATAAGAATGTGATCGGCACAAAGTGGCTCTTCAGGAATAAATTGAATGAAGATGGGCAGGTTACAAGGAACAAAACTAGATTGGTATGTAAAGGATATGCACAGGTTGAAGGAATAACCTTGAAGAGACATTTGCCCCAGTTTTTAGAATGGAAGCAATTCATTTTCTTTTGGCTTATGCATGCTCCAAAAATATTAAAATGTATCAAATGGACGTAAAATCAGTTTTTTTGAATGGGGAACTTGAAGAAGAAGTCTACATTGAACTAGACGGATTTCAGTTGTCAGAAAACACAGATTATGTGTGTAAATTAAAGAAGGCCTTGTATGGTCTAAAATAGGCTCCTAGAGAATGGTACTCTAGACTGGATAAGTATCTGTAGCAGGCAGGGTTCAAAAAAGGAAGTGCAGACAACAACCTCTACATCAATGTAAGTCAAGGTAATATTTTATTAATTCAAGTTTATGTTAATGATATTATTTTTGGTAGTGATGATGACAGGTGAAGCCAGAAATCTGCAAAGATATGCAGAATGAATTTGAAATGTCATTACTTGGAGAAATATTCTTGTTTCTGGGACTTCAAATACGCCAAAACAACCAAGGAAATTTTATTTCTCAAACCAAGTATATCAAAGAAATGCTAAAAAGGTTCGGTATGGAAGATTGCAAACCAGTTATCACTCCCATGCAAACCAGTTGCAAGTTGAGAAAAAATGATGATTCGAAGTCTACAGATCAGAGGCAATACAGTTCAATGATTGGTAGCCTACTATATGTGACAACATCTAGACCATATGTAATGCAGGTAGTTGGACAGGTGGCACAATTTCAAACAGATCCAAAGGAATCACATGTATTAGTAGTGAAGAGGATTTTCAGATATCTCAAAGGAACATAAGAGTTTGGATTATGGTATCCAAAAGGAAATGATATATCACTTATTGCCTACACAGATGCAGATTGAGAAGGTTGTATTGATGACTGACGAAGCACCATTGGAGAAACATTCTACTTGGGTGAGTGTTTAGTATCATGGCTAAGCAAGAAACAATCATCAATATCCTTATCTACAGCTGAGACAGAGGACATTGCAACAACATCATGTTGTACACAGGTTCTTTTGATGAAACAAACTCTGAGAGATATACAGGTTGAGTATGATGAGCCCATTCCAATATATTGTGATAATACAAGTGACATCAGTATCTCAAAGAATCTGGTGATGCACTCCAAGACAAAGCACATTCCAATCAAGTATCACTTTTTACGGGAATATGTTGTAGAAAATAACATCAGAGTTGAGTATGTCGGCACAAAATAACAAGTGACAGACATCTTTACAAAACCACTTCCACGGGAAGCCTTTGAGTATCTTTGCTAGAGACTCAGAGTTATTTCTACTCCAAAATGAATTCTTTTGAATGCTTATCTTATATGTCTTAGATGTACACAAGGAAGCACCATAAGAAGACAGTTCAGTCAAGGAGAGCAACCCCGGATGGAAAGATACATTTTCCATTGATGACAAAGGGGGAGATATTTATCAGATGCAGAGGACATAGGCATGGTTCTAGGGGGAGTAGATTTATCAGATGCAGAGGATAGAGGCATGGTTCCTGGGGGAGTCGATTTATCAGATGCATCAGACAGAGGCATGGTTCCAGAGGGAGCATGAGTGATATGATTTCAGTATTGCATCATAGTGTTTCTGTCAATGCCAAAGGGGGAGATTGTTGATTAAGGTTGGTTGTCATTGATGTCAACCCTTGAAGAAAGCCCTGTAGCAAAAAGTTTGGGTAATGGACCCAAGATTGTTTGATGTGAAGATGACTCGTTATTGTCTTGTCATGGTTGATAATAAGTAGAAATGAATGAACTCCAAAGTGGTCCCCTTATGGTGAAATCCCTCACGGGAAGACGCTTTGCGGATTGAGTTATCCTAGAAGCGTTAGGGAACCCATGCTTATTTGTGGAATAATGATATGAATGCCTGTGATTTTGTTAGTGAAACTATCTTAGATGGATATTGTTTGTCATGCCATTTCCGGCGTTATGTGGAACGTCACATAACTCCTCACGGTTTGAGAGTTAACAATTTTGAACATTAGGTTATGGACATCATTTTTGCATAGAGGACGAGTGGAAGTCAAGCTCAAAAAATCTAGTCGTGCTAGCCACCACGATAAAAACCTAATATGAAGGGCATTAGGTTATGTTGGAAAGATACAAGAGATCATTCAGGTGGACTTCTCTTCTTTCCAATGTGTTATTTTTAGGTGCAAATGGTGGGACACCTTTGATTAGAATAATGTAAAGGAAGATCGTGATAGTGGGATGATATGTATCAACTCTAGAAAGATGTGGGATGAAGCTAAGGAGACTTATGTTTTCCCAAAACACTGAAACCACATGTTTTTTTACCCGGATGTGTTGGATATATATTGGTGGTTCGTATTAAGACACGACCCTAGATCAAAACATATTTTTGAGAACAACAATGTTATCATGCCAAGCGAGGAAGTTAATGAGGGTGATAACAACAAAGAGTGATATGTGCATGTTTTATTTCATATTTAATATTGTTGTTGTATTTTTTTGTTATATTCTTTATTTCGCTAATTATTATTTTTTTTATTCATCTTCTGACAAAGGAAATGTTAAGTTAATTATAACAAATATTTGAACAATTTTGGTTGGTTAACAATCACTTTGATGTGTAATGAGTGTCTTCCATTATTTTTGATTTCATGGAACAATTGTTATTTGAACATATTAATATGTCATTGCATATATTTAAAAATGTTTCATCTTATTTATGTATTTTTTATTGTGAAATCTTGAAAAATGTTAAATGTCTAGTTGAACTTTTAATGGGATATGAAATTCTATTTTTTATGTTAATATAATTAGATGTAATGATATGGTTGATATGCATGTTTAATAGTACAACATTTTTGAGAATATGTTAACATGATGATTCAAAAACTGAGTTTATGTTCATTTTTTTGTAGATTTAAAAGTAATATTAACAAAAAATGTGGTTTATAATAAAAAAATTAAATTAATAACACGATTTTGCGATAATTTGATTTTTAACTAAAGTAGTGTTTGTTAGTTTACATACTTTTATCATTGATTTTGAAAATATTTATAAAATTATGCCCCCAATATTGATTAAAACCACAATTAATGAAGTAATTTAAAATTTGATAGTAATCAAATTACAAAATAATGACAAAAATAACAATAGAAAGATTTGCATTCATAAAATTTTGCAGCCAATAGAATGCTTATCATTGGAGATCACAAATTTTTATAATAACAATTTTTAGTGTAGAAGAGTCTATTCAAAAAGAGTAATTAGTACAATGGAAAATAATATTTATTCATATGTAATTTGTTTTTTGAATTTTTTTTATAGTTAGAATGAATATATATAATGAACCATCTATGCAATTATAGTTTCAATTTTACAATTATAGTTTCAACCATATTGAACTTTGTAATTTATAAAAATAAACATGATGATGATAACCATTTTATAACAAACATAAACAAGTGTTGCATGGAAACGTAGTCCCTGCTGGGTTGAATTGGGAATGAATGCACATGGATGGGGAAAAAGTAGCGGAGGAAGATGGAAACTGCAACAAAGATGTGGCAAGCAACATGATGCAGTAGTGGTATTCATACAGTAAATGACACGTGGCCCCTAGAGTCCCATTTAGTTTTTGAAACTATATAATCTATTTTGCTATGTTCAAAATTTTTGTCTATTTTGTCTCTATATGTGCCAACACAAAAAAAGTTATATTAAAATTAAATAAACATAATTTCTTGACATTCAACATAGTGGAAGATAAAAATCTATGAGGACATATATATAAAAGGAGATAAAAAATAGTTTTGAAATTAAATAAACACAATTTCTTGACATTCAACATAGTGGAAGATAAAAATTTACGAGGACAAATATATAAAAGGAGATAAAAAACAGTTTTATTTGAAATATATCAAAAAATAATATTGTATGTTACATATTCCTGGAAATTTAAATGTGTTTTTCATATAGATTAGGATTGGGGCTCCCGCGGACCATACAAGAAATATGTACAAGAAATAGGACTGTGGAAAGAAGAAGTGGGAGATGGTAGAGTGTAATACCTAAAAAGAATAAATTGAAACGTATCAGTCTTTGGCTAGACATTTCTATTTTAAAAAATGGAATAACTGGATTGATAAAGAAAGAAGGATGTGATCAGTATAGACTTACAATGATGGTACATATCACTCCTTTTTCTATTTGTTTTTTTATGCCTTTTGATTACTATTGTTGACGGCTACTGGAATCGTGGCAACTACATGTTGCCTTTCGTCAGCGACCTGCTTCAATTCCCTCTCGAGCCATTCTTCAATGTAGCTTCTCAAGGGGGCGATGTTGATCTCAATCCGAATTTTTATGTTGAAAAGTTCATTTTCTAATTCCCTTAGATCGATAGAAAGATTACGCACAACTTGATCAATTTGTTCATTCTGTATTGAATAGTTGACTAGCCAGTTGTCGATGTCATCTTCACCATATTCAAGGATGTTGTAAAACTTTTCCAAAGACAATGCCTTAAAAATATCAAGTTGTTTATCGAAGGATTGCTTACTTAAGGGCAAGGAGTTGATGATTAAGTTGGTGTCTTGGAAGTTGTTGGTCCTTCCGAGTAATTCTATTTTGGTAAGATTTGTGAATACTTTTTCTTTCTTTGATATGGCTTGTTCACATGACTAGACAATGAGATACAGGTTCTTCACTTTTTCTTTCCAGCATGCATTTAGTTGAGTGATCCGGTTTTTGGATGGGATATCTTGTTGTTTTCTTCTCGTTTATGTCATGTTGTTAACAAAGGTGCCAAAAGAAAGGACCATGTCTAAATAGAAACGTTCTTCATTTTTTAATTCTGCCTGCAAATGTTCGAGCAAATTATATGCCCTCGTTCCAAGGGAAGTTATGGTTTGTGATGTTTTCCACGACTCAACAATCAGGTCCATTATTTTATTGATATTATTCTACACATATCCTCTACATTATGCGATGAGGTGTGAGGATCCTTTTAACTTGGTTGTAGGGATGGTTGGCATGGCTATTGCCAAAGGATTGGAAAACAATGGTATAGGAATCAAAGCTTCTTCCAATTCCTTGAACCGGTCCTTAAGTCTGGCATTCTCAGCCTCAATGCCTCAAATGGAATCATCAAGAGCATATGTGGTCGCTATGTGAAGTTGACAGATTTGGGACAAACGCATTTTCGCAACGTTAACCTCTGATCGAGATTTTCCTTTCTTATTTTTTACATATTTTTTTTCAATAATTAATTTTTTGGACTGGTTGTCAAAAACAATGCTCTAGAACATGAAGGATTCATCTTCGTCAAAAATTTTGGTATCATCTATGTCCATTGGATGACTATGATGGATCACGTCTTCGGGATGATCAAGGTAGTGGAATACACTATCCAAATCAGGCTCAAGTTCCATGTTCTCACTCTCAATTTCGGGCTCTTCCGCTTGTCCCACATTTTTTTTCTCTTCTTTTCCACTGGAAGCTTGTGAGAACTATCAATTTTAGGGTGAGGAGGGTCATTATCTCCTCCTCCTTTTGAAGAATTCTAAGTTTCTTTGTTGTTATGGGTTGTTGGAGCGATGCTATGGGATGTCATACTTTTGGGAGTGTTATCTGTCGATTGAACACTCTTCTCATCGGGGCCTTTTCCCCGTTGCTTGTACTATTCAGTGGTGATTTGCAGTGTGTCTAGGTCGTTGACATAAGAAGCAAGAGCATTGTCGTCGATATCTTTGTTTTCGGTCACGTGTTTTTTGAAAAAATAATTATCGAATCTAAGTGTTTGTAAATGTTCTAAAAAATATTTATTAGGGTCAAACCCTCTTAGGATTTCAAAATATCTTAGGTTCAAGTTGTTGAAATGGGTTGCGAATTCATCAATTTTTTTTATGTTCCTCAACACGAAGTCCCCGAATTTCCAAGGCAGAGGAATGAACTATTTTTTTCTCTTCTCTTGGAATAGATGCAACCAGTAGTTGTATTGCCTTGATATTTCTGTAACAAACATTTTGTCCGTAATGTGACATGGAAGGAGAGCAGGTTTTTCCTTGGAGCCAAAAATCTTTATCACGGTGTCATTATCCATATATTTAAGTTCCCCATTCCTGTCCAAAAACTTGGTTTCCTGGTCAGATATGCGGGGAGCATATTCTCCTAACAACAAAAATTTGAAAATAGACACAAAGCCATTAAAAACCTCATAAAAATAGTGGGAGGCCTTGTGCTTCCAAAAGGCCTGGTACCAGAACGTTACTGGGTCAAATTCCCAGTTTACCTTCTTGGACAGAGACAGTTTTGGAAACTGGAAGCAATGTGATATCGCAAAAAAAAAGTAGGATGACATATAAAATTTCTTCTCCTTTTTGGAGCTTGACAATTGGGAACAAATTTCATGGGAAATTAGCTTGCCCCAATAAAAAATGGCTCGTTCCTTGACTATGAAATACAAAATATAAAGAGCCATGCAGGAAATAGTTGTTGTGGAATCCTGTCCCAATATTCTTGTAAACAACCAGGCAATTTCCCAAAATGGATTTCTAAATGAACTAATTTGCAAGCCTGTGATATCTTCAGGAACTTCCATCGGGTCTTCCAGGAACTCAAGCAAGAGGTCCAACCCATTATTATTATTTCTTAGGAACTGATTGGAATCTTCTCCTTTGAACATCAATGTTGGCTCCGACAATATTAACATCTGGCAAAAGACCTGAGATGAAAAAGAAACATAAGACTGGTCCCGCAGTGGAATAATTATTTGGTCTGAAATATATTTATTAGAGCACCAAGAGACCAGTTCCTTACAGTAAAACAAATCAGGGACACAGCCTGCATGAGCAATCCCAGAGGTCCAAATTACTTCGTTCTGGGGGGAAGGGGATGAGTAATAAGAGTATTCCCTGGACCACTGGAAGTTCTGGTCCTCGCTCCCAAAGATGTTCATTGTATCTCCACATAACTGTTGTCGAGATGATTCCACAAGTTTACGAGAATGTTAGTTTGTTCTAGACGATGGTTGAAATGAACAGTTGGAGGTGATAATATAACCCTCCACAAATGTTGGTTCAATGCTTATGAATGGGAAAGCTCCTCGAGACTTTTTCTCATTAATGACAATATCTATGGGTGTGCATGATGATTTGTTAGCAGTAAAGCTTACTTATTGCATATTTAGAAGTGTGAAGGTGGCAGGTATGACGAAGAGCAATTAAGGATTGGAGGTTTCATGAATGTGCTAACCCGACAATGTGCGAATGACATTCCATGATTTTTAAATAGACACTCGAAAGGGATAATATAACCCTTCGCAAATCTTGGTTTAATGTGTATTAATAGGAGATCTCCTCGAGCCTTTCGCTCATCAATGACAATCTATACGGTTCCTGCATGATGATATGTTAGAATTAAAGATCGCTAATTGCATATTTAGAAACAAGATATATATAATATATATATAAACATGTTTTTATCATAGACAAGTGTGAAGGTGACGGAGACGGGGAAGAGAAAGAAAGGAATGGCAAGGTATGAAAAGCGGTCAGACGGGATTCAAAATAGGATTACAGGGGATACTCAAGAGAGGTGAGTGTTCGACGATCAAATTTTATGTCTCGTAATTTTTTACTGCAAAATGTGTAAAAAAAAGAGAGCATAATGGGGCAGTTCAATAACGGGTTTGTATATTTGTAGAATTTCGAGAAAGTGGCTAAGTACGGAATAGGGAAATGGTCGATCAGACTTGTTTTCAGAATTGAGGATTGAAGATTTTGTGAACGGGCCAACCTGACGACGTGCAAATGACATTCCATGATGTTTGAAATTAACACTCAGAAGAGATATTATAACCATCCATAAATTTTGGTTTTATGTGTATTAATGGGAGATCTCCTCAAATCCTGGTTTAGCATTAACAATTGCTAATTGCATACTTAGAAATAATACCTTATATATACAAACACACATAATATATATATATATATATATATATATATATATATATATATATATAAACAATATTTTTTATTATAAGTAAAAAAGATGGGGCAGTCCAGCGGACGGTTTGTATATTTGCGGAATTTTGGGTGTTGTTTGCAGGTCGTGGAACAATGGAAGGGAAATTTTGAGCCCGCCTGTCCGGGAACCCGCAATCGAAAAAGTGGGTAAGTATGGAATAGGAAAACAGTCCGCCGAACTTGTTTTTGCTAATGTGTTGAAATTTGTAATAGATATCCCATTACCTGGAAAGATCTTTTCTGCATCTATATCATAGATTTCTGGGTGTTGTTTGCAGGTCGCGGAACAATGCAAATTCAATCTTGAACCCTCCTGCCCGGTAGGTCGCAAGAGAAAAAGTCAGTAAGTATTTGTAATAGATATCCCATTACTTGGCATGATATTTTTTGCATGTTTTGTACAAGTTGTGTAGGAACAATTATTATGATGGTCTCCTCGAGGATGGTGATTTGTTAGCATTAAACCTCATTTATTTCATACTTGGAAGAAGTGAAAAGGGTGTGGGAACAAGAAACATCGATTAGGAATCAGATATGTCTTGAACCCGCCAACCTGACAATCCACAAAAGAAATTCAAAGAAATGGTGAAGTATGGAAAGCGGACGGACGGGCTTCAAAATGGGGTGACAACAGTTCCACATGAGATGTGCGGACCCGACAATCAAATTGTATGTCTCAAAATTTTTTCAGTGCAAAATATGTACCACGGAAGAGGGGATGATAGGTAGACTGTAATATGGAAGATGGTTTGATCTGAGAGTCTGGTTGTAAATTTGTATGTCGTGGAATTTAGGGTGTTGTTTGCAGGTCACAGAACAATAGAAGTGCAATCTAGAGCCCGCCTACCCGAGAATCTGCGGTCGGAGAAGTGGCTTGGTATGGAATGGAGAAGCAGTTGGTCAGAGTCATGATATAAAAGCATGAGTGAAAATGTGAACCCATGTGTCTGCCAACCCGCACATCTAGACATTTTGGGGAAAATGACTAAATAACAAGAAAGATAAAATACAGGGAAAAGAGAAACAAGAATTTGGTTAAGTATAGAAGATGAAAAAGAAGGGTTAATATATTCACATCTATAATAGATATCCCATTTCCTGGAAAGATCTTTTCTGTATGTTTCTAAAGAAGTTATATACTTATTACATATACTTGGAAAGAAGTGCGAAGGTGGTGGGCACAAAAAACGGTGACTAGGAATTGGAGATTGTCTAAACCCGCCAACCCGATGATCCACGAAAGAGATTGCAAGAAATGGTCATGGAAAGCGGTCAAAAAATCTTCAAAATAGGCTGACAAGGGTTCTCGAGGAGACGTGAGGCCCCGACAATCAAATTGTATTGATCAGAACTTTTGAGTGCATATTGTGTAACACATAAGAGGGGCTGATGTAGGATTCTGGAAGTCAATTTGTGTATCGCGGAAGCCAGGGGGTTGTTTGTGGGTCAAGGAACATTGGAGGTGCACTCCGCATGTCCGGGAATCCGTAAGAAAAAAATTCGAGTAAGTATGGAATTGGAGGCGCGAAAGAGATTCCAAGAAATGGAGAAATATGGAAAGCAAACGTAGGGGCTTCAAAATGGGGTGACAATAGTTCCCCAGGCTACGTGAGGACCCAAATCTCAAATTGCAGGTCTCAAAACTTTCATGTCAAACTATGTATCATGGAAGAGGGTATGATGTGGGATTGTGGCAGTAAATTTGTATATCTCAGAGGTTTGGGTGTTGTTTGCAGGTCACAAAACAATGGAAGTGCAATATAGAGCATGCCTGCCTGGAATTTGCGATCTGAAAAGTGGCTAGGCATCGAATGGCTAGCGGTTGGTCGGAGTCACGATATAAAAGCACGAGAACAAATTTAAACCCTTGATTCGGCCAACACATGCATTGAGACATTTTTAGAAAAATGACTAAGTAACCAGAAAGAGAGAGTAGAGGGGAAAAGGAAACAGGAATTTGGTTAAGTATAGAAGAGGGAAAATAAGGTCCAATATATTCAAATATGCAATAGATATTCCATTTCCTGGCAAGATGTTTTATGTATGTTTCTAGAGAAGTTGTATACATATTGCATATACTTGAAAAGAAATATGAAGGTAGCAGACATAGGAAACAACAACTAGAAATTGGAAATTTCCTAAACCCACAAACTCGACGATCCATGAAAGAGATGTCAAGAAATGGTCAAGTGTGGAAAGCGGTTGGATGGGCTTCAAAATAGGGTGACAAGGGTTCCCAAGGATATGTAAGGCCCCGACTGCCAAATTGTATATATCAGAACATTTCAGTGCAAAATGTGTAACACGAAAGGGGGGATGATGTGGGAGTCCAAAAGTAAATCTGCATATCATAGAAGCCAGAGTGTTTTTTACAAGTCACATAACAATGGAAAGTTCAATTTATATAAAGGGGAAGCACTCGGTCAGAATCGCCATATAAAATCATACATGAAAATGTGAACGTGTGATTCTGCCAACCCACGCAACAACACATTTTCGGAAAAAAAACGACTAAGTAACTAGAAAGAGAAACTACATGTGATAAAAGAGTGGAAAATTGAAAGGCATAGGGCAATTTTCATAAGCGAGAATTGGTTTCAAACAAACCCCATTGTTGCAAAACCATCATTTTCTAGTAATTGTCAGCAAATGCTTTGTTGAAGATTAGATTTTATTGCAACTTGTGGGAGTAATTGTGTTCTTGATACATTCTTCCATGACTTTAACATATTAACTTAAGTATTAAACTTCTTGCATGATGGGTTGTTAGCATTAAATCTTAATAATTTCATGTCTAGAAACAAGAATGACGATCTTGTTGCAACATTGTGATTTGGTCTTTCTATGTTCTACTTGCATTACGAATATAATTGAACATTGGTTTGAAATTGTCTGAAATTCATTTTTGTTTCCATAAAATCCTGATGGATCGACACAATTCATTGTCATATAATTGTTAAATTCTCCATTTTAGAACAAATTACTTAAGCAAATATAATATCAAAGAACTACGAAACTATCGAACCATGCCAATGAGAAGAGGTGTTAAATTCATAAAAGAAGCAACAACCAAGACTCCAAGGAATTTTTTTTAATAGTAAATCCATTAAAAAAAAGAATATTGAGCATTGTATATCTATCCATAGAAATTGGATCGAGTTCTTTGGGCCAAAACATTGGACATATTTGCCATAAACACAGGCACGGGATTTGCAACATGCAGGATCCATCGAGATGCTCTTCAACATGCATACAAAACTGATTACCATGATTTTTTCAAGGAAATCCTTGCAGTCTTCTCCTCGGTGGGTCAATGTTTGGTTCCCTAATCTCAATATCTTGTGGAAGACTTGAGGAGACAAAGAAACAGGAGAGTGGTTCCACAGTGGAATAAATCCTTAGCTTGAAGCAGATGAACAACAGTCATGTGATAAAATTGATAGTTCTCACAAGCTTCCCATGAGGAAGAAGACGAAAAATGTTGCAGGGAAAACATAATAGCCTGAAATTGAAAGTTAGGACACACCAATAAACCACCTCCTCACAGTCAAAAAATTCATGGACACGGGTTGCACGAGAAATTCCAGAGGCCCAAATTAGTCCATTATGGGCAAAAGGAGATGAATAGTAGGAATATGCCTTGCACCAGTGGGATTTTTGTTCCTCATTCCCTAATATGTTAATTGTATATCCAGAGAACAGGACAGTGGTCCCGTAATTGAATAATTTTTTGGCTTGAAATATATCTCTGGCAGCATAAATATATCATTTTCTTATAGTGAAAGAATTTTTCCCACAATGGACTAATTTGGACCTCTGGAATTCCTACTTTCAAGCTGCAAAGTAGCTATTGCGTTCAACGTCAATTTCTTTTATGAAACCCCTTGTTTTGGTGTTGTCAGGACCGTCATCATCGAGCCGAGAAGTGTCACCCGTTATGGTTGATTACAATTTGGACGGAGGAGTGGGAACAATGTATACATTACCATCATCCATTGTCATAACATCGTCCATTAGATCATCTTATTACGGCTCGAAATCCATCACATCGACCTCTGCGCTAGCCATCAATGCAGGCGGGCAGGTATTCTGAGTAGGCAGGGTTTCCTTGGAATTATTTGGCTTGAAATATATCTCTCGGTGCACCAAGGGACCATCTCCTTTTTTTCTCCTGGGTGGAGGGAGATGAGTAGTAAGAATATGCCCTAGAATATTGTAGCCTCTGGCCATCATGCCTAAAGGTGTTTACTGTATCTGGACAGAACTATTGTGGAACAGCTGCCATAAGTTAACGAGAATTTTTTTTTGCTCCAAATGATGTTTGAAATGAAAATTGGGGAGGGATAATATAACCCTCCAAAAATCTCGGTTTAATGTGTATCAATGGAAGATCTCCTTGAGCATTTCATTGATCAATGACCATCTCCAGGGTTCGTGTGTAATGAGTTGTTACCATTAAAGCTTACTAATTGCATATTTAGAAAAAAGTGTGAAGGTGATGGTGACGACAAAGAGAGATTAAGAATTAGAGATTTTGTAAAGGCACCAACTGACCGACGCACAAAAGATATTGCATCATGCTTGAAATGAATACTTGGAAACGATAACACTCTTCACAAATCTTGGTTTAATTCATATTAATGACAAATCTTCTCCATCCTTCTGTACATTAATGACAATCTTAACAGTTCATGCACGATGAACTACTAGCATTAAATCTTAATAATTGCATATCTAGAAAGAAGTACGAAGGTGGCGGGGATGGCGAAGAGCGACTAAGCATTGTACATTTCATCCACCTGCCAACCCGCAAAACAAATTCCAAGAAATGTCCAAGTATGAAAAGCGGTCGGGAGGGCTCCAAAAATAGGGTCACAATATATACTCAGGAGACGTGAGGGGCCGATGGTCAAATTGTATGTCACAATGACAGATTTCGACCGACAATTTGTATATCATGGAATTTTGGGTGATGTTTGCACGTAGGAGAACAATGGAAGCGCAATGTTGAGCAAGCATGGCTAGGAACCGACGATGGTAATAATGGCCAAGTATGCAATGGAAAAGTGGTTGGTCGGACTCATGATATAAAATCATTAGACATACTCAGAACAAGGAATATTGACGGGCTTGAAAATAGGGCCACAAGATCTACTCAGGAGACGTGAGGGCCCGATGGTCAAATTGTATCTACCCCAACTGTTGAATTCAAAATGCGTAACATGGAACATGAGACAATGACGGATTTTGAGGGTCAGGTTGTGTATTATGGAACTTCAGGTGTTGTATATAAAAGCACGAGACATTTGAAAAAAGGACCAAGTAAACAGAAAGCGAAAGCAAACAAAATAAAGGGGAATTTGTTTGTTAATTTGTAGATCGTGGAAGTCTGGGTGTTTTTTACAGGCGACAGAACAATGTAAACACAATGTTGAACCCACCTATCCGGGAACTCGCGATCCAAAAAGTTTGTTCAATAGGAAATAGGGAAGCGGTCAGTCAGGCTGGTGATATACAAGTAACAGTGGAAATCTGAATACGTGAATCCTCCAACTCCCACACCTAGTCATTTTCCAAAAAACGAGTAAGTAACCAGAAAGGGAAAGCAGAGGGAAAAAAGAAAGGGCATGGCAATTTTCGGAAGCAGGAATTGGTGTAAGAAATCCCCATTGACGGTCTTAACAATAACTATGAAGTGCATTAAACATGTGAACAGGTTCTTCAATCAAGGAATAGATACAGCGAGCCATGCTTATAGTTTCCAGGATTTGTTTGTATAAGAGAATCGTCGAAAAGCTACAAGAAAATCTATTTTGGGATGTTTAAGTAAAGTTATTGTACTGTCATCTTCACCGCAAGTATAACAACGACAAATTTGAATTTTAATGTCCTCTCATTGATATGATAGTTCCATTGGAATTCACATAGTATATATTCTTTTATTTCAAATTATTCCAGGAGATTAATTTTGCTAAGCTCATTGATCAAGGAAAAGTGCTAAAATGAGCCACATACTACATTTGTGTCACAAAGCTTATATTAAAGGGAAAAGCATGTACTATATAGTCTTTAAGATCATAGAAAAATTGTGAAGATCCTGAATGTATTATTAATTTTCCATAACAAATCATACAACCAAGAACCCAGTAAACACCAAATGTATTGAAAGTTGAGGCAGAAGGTAACACACGAACATAGAAGGCGTCAAGCAAGATCCCACAAGGTTCCATAGATTAGTACGCATCGACCTTTGCATAAAACAATTTGATATATATAAAAAACACATCGTGGCATTGTTTTTCTCTTACATATGGTATATGTTCCCACGAGAAAATAACCGGGGCCATGGGATATGAACAAAAGTCTTCCAAACACAAGACAACACAAAACCAGCGAAGCTTCGTCACTGTATGCTAGCTATAACCAGACCTCAAAATGGGGAACAATAAAGTTTTCTATTACTATTTTACCATTAATCAAGATCACTATGGACATTTTCTTCTGATAGTGCCATGGTCTATCACTACCATTTTTAACAATTCCAAATTTCCAATATTATTGGAAATGTCTGATGGTTCTACCCAAAGGAGCAAGCTATTTTGACAGTTCAAAGGATGGGCCTGAGTTATTTACAGTTGGATACTTTTTATGGGGTTTGTGCTCATGCTTCCCATTTTTGGACTGAACAATCTTATGTGTGTGTACATCACCAACAATTGCACCTTCCTGTATGAATTCCAATGCTCGAACTCCCCAATCTCTATAGCGAGTTCTGAAAATATCAAGCTCTTGTTTCAATCCATGATGAGTCTTTTTTTTTCAATTAGGGAATCGAGAAAATGCAGATACCATACCATAAATTTATAGTTGGAGACCAATTTTTTTTAATTCCGGTACCCCAAACAATTGCAGAAATCCTGCCATGGTTATATAGTTGGAAAACAAAGCCATAGCCTCCTCCAACAAAGCCATAGCCAACCATCATTTTTAATTTTCACACCACAAAAAATATGCAAAATTCTTACCGGGAGATGCAAAAAAACATCAAAATAACAACATCGATTGCATGTGTAGTTATATTCTCCTTGTTGTTTCAAGTGCACAAGAAGAGACAAAATATCTGGAAAGAGAATTTTACAGCTATAGATGTAAACTCTGAAGAACTCGAGTCCGACGAACATTCATCTGGGTGTTGAAGAAAAATTATAGACACACATGAGATATTTTTGTTTCCTGCCAAAGCTTGATATGATTTTTTTTTTTTAATTAATTAATTAATTTATTTATTTTATCAGTCGATATGAAATATTGCATTGTCCTCATTTAAGGTAAATTTGCTATGTATCCAAAATTCGTGCAACATGTAGACATTGTTTTCCTTTTTCTGTAGGTATGCTTCATATGACAATTCTGCTAACCTAGGAAGCACATATTGTAACAGAGGTTGTCTAATTGTACAATGTACGGTTGTGTTGCCCATGGTTCGGATGGAAGCATTAAGGTAATGTCTATATATGTATGGACATTTTTTACTGCATCACAGACAATCAATTGTATCATCGCTTATGAAAGTAGAAGCAGAAGCATGAGAGTTGCATTTCTCACATACAATCTCAAAGGGGGTCGAGTACGCATTCATTGCAACCAAAACACCTTCAACTTAGAAATGCAAGCATAACATTTAATATATTGAACAATATAATATACAACTGCAAAAAATTAAAAAAAAAAACTGTAGAAATTTGGTGAAGACAATTTGTATGAGAAAAGTGAGGATGAATCTGTAGATGTATACACACAACAGTTGTAGAGCTAGTTAGTTTCTTGAGATCATGTACTATGTTTGCTCGCAATTCTGTTACAAATGTTTCTTGGGTTGTGCGAAAGATCATTTCTTTAACATCTCTTTTCTTTGTTATATTTTTGAAGAGCATAAATGGAAATTTCCCTTTATGCAATTGTTGTTCCATTGACGAAAACAAATTTGAATAGGTGTTGAACAATTGCAGTTGCAACATGGAATAGTGCAATATTTGTGTAACTTAACCAAGATACATGGACATGTGAAAGTAAAGGACAAAACTGGATATGGAGAGCGGTACCATTGCCTTGTCATTGTCTAAATCTCCATCTTTTATATGGAGAATGTTTTGCAAGCCAAGTTTTCTCGCGAGTTTGATAGTTGCACCAATGGTTATGATTGGGTAAATGTCATTGCTCTGTGCAAGTTGGCTGATAGTTGTGTCCGGGACGAAACAATATTCTAAACAAATAGCAAGAATTTTTTCCACAGTACTTGTTTCGTTGAGCGATATAATTCGATCACAATCACCACGGTCATATATTGTTTTAGGCATTATATTAAAATTTGTAATGGATATCCCATTACCTGGAAATATATTTTCTGCATGTTTCTGGACAAGTTGTGTAGGAATAGTCAATGTGACTATCATCAGGGCCTCCTTATCTGTCATGTCAGCACGCATAATGGATCTAGTTTTTTTTTCCTTGTCCAAGTAGGTGCTATAGACGACCATTATGTCCTTGATGAACACTTGTCTAGTTCGACGGTTGTTCAAGCCCTCTATTGATAGTATTTTGGGTGTTAAAAGTTTAGACCTAGTGATATTTTTTGAACAGGAAAAGTAATGTGAATGGTAGTGTGCATTATTTTTTTGTTTTCTTTTTTTCCTGGCATAAATGTACAAGTAGACGCATAACTTGGATGAACTATGGAGCCAATTTTTTGCAACCAAACCTCTTAGTTTGCGGAACCTGCGCTATGCTCGGTGTCTCGCTTGCACTTGTTGACACTTCTTGTGAACTACAAAGTATGTGTTGTAGATGACATAAACATATTCACCATGCCATAGATGAATAAATAGATGAGGATATTTGTTTGGTAAACATATGAGGAACATAATGTATGCATCTTTACATTTGGCCTTCTCGGTATGCTGATGTTTGGGATGATTGACTGCTCATGGCCATGTCACTAGTCCAACCTTTTCTGATGCAAGCATGTGTAGATGAACACCAGAAGGACTAAACAAGCATATGCATTGTATATTGTCCATAATTGTTCTTAATTTCACATGTAGGGTTGAAGGAGATGAAATAAGAAATAGGGTGTCAAGGGATACTCAGAAAACATGAGGACCCGAGGGTCAAATTATATGCCTTGGATTTTTTGACTGAAAAAATGTGTAACAGTAAATAGGGCGTGATGGCGGGGTACGACGACCAATATGTATATCGTGGAACCTCTGAATCCAGAGGTGCAATCTTGAACCCGTCAGCCCAACACCCGCAATCGACAAAGTGGGTAAGTATGGAATACGGTAGAAACATGACCATAAATGTGAACCCGTGAATCTGCCAACCCACACACCAAGGCATTTTCGGAAAGACAACTAAGCAAAGAAATCAGAAATAAAAAGGGATAACAGAAAATGGAAAAATTAGAAATGGGGAGGGCACAAAGGCCCATTGTTGCCAAATCATCGTTTTCTAGTCCAATATTATATGCCCCCGCACGTTTTGTATGTTTAATTTACTAGCACGGTTGGTATACCTTTTCGAAGATTGTACCACAGACCCCTTTGTTGTCGCATATAAGAATTCATCTTCTTGTCCAACCAATCTGTTTCTTTCAAGGTTGCAACGTCGAACATACAATGGACATGAAGGCAAGTTAGTATGTATAAATACATGTAAAAGAAATAAATACAGTTCTATTTATTTCAATGTAGAAGCAAAGAGAATACAATTCACATGAGAATAAGAAGAAAGATACATAGTATATACATACAACAAAAAAAGGTGCAAAACAGTAGAACAATACACATACAATAAATGAAATACTAAACAATGGAATATGAAATAAGAGTACAGGTATGCACCTCTGTAACTCCTCTTCAGCCACTTTGTTTGTTTAAATGTAGCAATGCAGGAAAAACACAATGGACATAAAGGAAGTTAGTATGCAGGAAGACATGTAAAAAAAAAATAAACAGAGTTCGAATTTTTTCAATGTAGCAGCACAGGAAATACAAAGGACATGAAGATAAGTTATTATGTAGGAAGGTACAAAATATCTACATACAATAAACTAGGTGAACACATATACAGATAATAAATGAAATACAAACCAACGGAATATGCAATAACAATACAAGCATGTACCTTACTATCTCCTCATCCACCGCTGCAGTTAAGACTCCTTCATTTTCTCCAATTATTCTATTTGTTTGAATGTGGGAACACACAAAATACAATGAACATGAATGGAAGCTGCTATGCAATGGAGAACAAGTAATATGTACATACATTAAATGAGAATCAACAAATATAATAAAAGATAGTTAGAAACATGAACCTTTGTTTTTCTCCATCCATGGTTGTAAATATATAAAGTTTTTCCCTACCCAAAATATATTACAAGCCACAAAATATTAAGAAATTGCATGGCCATAGCTAAATGATTTTAGTTTTCTATGGCAAAGTATCCATATATGCTTCCAGACATGGAAATACAATTTTGCAGTATATTTGGTGTACATATCATATCTCAAGTAAAAGACAAATTGTATCGTGGTCACACCAGTCTCTGTAGAGGATAAAGAAGTTGTATTGTGATATGGGAACATTTCACCATAT
>ML788182.1:181436-193542 GCA_009831015.1 Picea engelmannii | reverse complement strand
GAAGAAGAAGCACCCATTGAACCAGTAAACAATGTATGTAGCTTCAATGATGATGAAATTGCATTCCAAGCCTAGAAGAAGTATGAAACATACAATTCCTATTCAACTGGCGGTGGACAACAATATTGTTCAAATTCACTGCAACATTACAGTATGGAAACTTTCGAGAAAAAATGTACTCTGAGAATCCTATTTAGGTAAACATTTAAGACTATCAAGTTGTCTAAGGGCCTCGCAGTATGCAAACATTTAAGTTGTCAGGCTTGTTTCAAGACCTCGTGCTATGTAAACATTTAAGCTGCCAGGCCTATTCAAGCACCTCAAAAAAAGTGACAATGATCTAAACCTTCGGTATGCAAACATTTCAATACAAATACAAAGGACTAATAATAATAGTAATAATAATAATAGAAAAAGGACATATTAATATGTGATCACTATAGTCCCTCTACGCATTCAGCAAGGACCAATACTAAAAAAAACATTAAAAAACAACGTCCATGCTCATAACTTTCGATTTGTAAACATTTTAGTAAAAATGTAATAAAAATTAAAAATGAGCGTCTAAGCTCAAAACTTTGGATATCTACACATTTAAAACATTGGGAACATCTAAGCTGGCAATAAGACCTCGAATATATTCTCCAATGAGACGATGACATATCAGTTTGTTTTTATATAAAAAATTATGTTTTTACTTCTATAGTACGAACAATACAGATGATGCAAAAATTTATATTCAAAGGAAATATTAATATGAAGTCAACGAATTATCGATCGCTATAGTCCCTCTGTGCCTTCGGCAAGGACTAATAACATATAAAATACACATTTTTATTCGCTAGCTAACATCATCTAATTATATATACCTCTAGCACATATAAACATCATTAATTAGCTAGCACACATATCTAATAATTTAACAAGGCATCATCATTGTGATCACATCTAACAAAAGACAAGAATTTTCTAACATCATCATCACACACATCTAACAAACATCATTTAACATACACATATATCAAGCACATTTAACAAACATATCTAACATGAACTAACAATATACACATCAAGATCAACATATAAATTAAGGACATCATCAACATGATCAATAGAAAAAAAACACCATATATATATACATCATGGACAAGTCAAATAACTGTTATAACATATCCGGTCCATCTGGTGGGATAATCTGCATATCTACAATAGTAGTGGAGGCTTGGTCTGTAGTGGAAGATGATGGATAATGAATAGGTCATGCATGCTCATATAGGTGGGGTGAAAGAGGAGGAGGAAGAATAGGTCTAGCATGCCCATCTAGGTGAGGTGAAAGAGGAGGAAGATGAATATGTGTTTCCTCCTCATGATTTAGGTGAGGTGAAGCAGGAGGAGGAGGAGGAGGAATATGTGTTGCATCCTCATGATCTGGGTGAGGTGAAGGTGTTGAAATATTGTAGCTTCAAAGAATATTCTAATTATGTTTGAGTTATTATCTTATATATCAAATCCCTTTTTGTGGATTGATCATGTCAGGTCTTATATAAGATCAAATCCCCTTTTGTGGATTGGTCAAACCATATTTATATGGTGGTATTTGTAAAGTCGCCCCCTAGTGTTTATAAAGAGGTTTTAACCACTTCTAGAAGAAGTCGACCCTACCATGTGAAAAGACATAACCCTAGCGCCTCCTCAACTAGTATTTATATGTGAGGATGGTGCCTCACTTACACACACTCAGACACTCTCACTCATCCAATGCACATATCTTGAAGGCAGTTGCAGTTGCAAGAGAAAGGAGAAGAGAAGCACATGCCCAGTCTTGGTTTATTCTTGTTGTTTGGTATTAGTCTTGGCATTGTATTGGAAATCTATTATTGAGGAAGTTTTGTTGGGTTTTCTTCCCCATGAGGGTTTCCTAGGATAAAATGTTGTGTACCATGTGATTATGTTTCTTTTAGTGATCCTCTTTATTCTATTGTTTTGGAAATGCATTGAATGCTCATGTAATTTGGAAATAACCTAACAGTAAAAATTTAACATGGTATTATAGATTGACTAAATAAAGCATCTTTCACCAGGTATCTAGACATCATTGTTTCTGTACAAGAAAATTAGGGCTTTCTACTGAAGAGGATTTTTTTACCAAAATCTATGATAAGAAGTGCGCTCTGCCCTAGTGCGTCATTTGGCAGCTTTAGAAAAATTTTCCAGTCGCCAGTTTCTCCGGAAAGTTAAACCCTAGTTTTGACTGGTACCAAAAAACCAGAAAACCAAAACTAGTACCAGTCCATAAATGAGTAGGTCAAGTTTCAAGGGGTAAAACTTGGATTTTTCTGAAACAGTCATCTCCAACAAACTTGCTTCAGCCCAACGCATCTCCTCGTAAGATCAATTTCAATTTTTGAGCATTTTCATTTTCTGGACATTTTCTTAGCTCCAGGTCAATATGTCTAGAAGCACCAAGCTTGTTGACATGTTAGAAGGTGTGGAAAATTTTCATGCCTACAAGTACAAAATTGGACTCATTCTTGAAAATAAGGACCTTACAAAATTCACAAAATAAAATGTACCAGAACCCAAAGAAAATGTAGCCAAAGAGAAGTACAAGAAGGATATGATTAAGGCCAAAAGAATCATTGTAGATTCCATTAAAGAACACTTGATCCCTCAAGTGTCTTCTAAGAATACTCCAAAAGACATATTTGATTCCCTAACCAAAATGTATGAAGGAAATAACATCAACCAAAAGATGAACTTGAGAACCCAACTCAAGAATATGAAGATGTAAAAAGGAGAAATAGTTCAAGACTATTTCTCTAGGGTTTCTCAATTCAAGGAAGAGTTAGAGGAAATTGGAGACAACTTGGATGAAGATGAACTCATAATGACAACTCTTAACGGTCTCATAATACCTTGGGATTCCTTCATCCAAACTATTTTTGCAAGAAAAGAGAAACTCCAATTTGATAGTTTATGGGAAGAATGTGTTCAAGAAGAAGCAAGAGTGGCCAACCGAGAAGCCATGACATTAAGAGACTAAAGGAGGAAAGAAAAAGTCTCATTTTCAAAAGGAGACCCACTTTCATAAAGAATCTCACCCTCCAAAGAGATTCCAAAATTATCATAAGGGTCAAAGAAAAGGAAAAGATTGATCCTCTTATCAATGTTATCACTATGATTAGATGGGACACATTGCTAAGAACTATCCTTCCAGAAGGAAAGAATACACGAAGAGAAATAGAAAAATACATCATGCCCATGCAACTGAATATGATGAGCCACCCAAGAATTTAACTAAAGAAGAGATTGAAGATTATGTTTTGTTTTCCGCCCTCTCAGGATCTATGACACCTGGAGAGGATACTTGGCTTATAGATAGTGGTGCATCTAAACACATAACAGGTAAAAAAGATATTCTCTCTAGCCTTATAGAAAATTACTTCCCCTAGAAATTTTCACTTGGAGATGATTATCAATACTCTATCAAAGGAATGGGAAAATCCACCTACAAACTTGATTCAGGAACTCCGATGAGAATGAAGGATGTACTTTATGTACTAGGTTTGAAAAAAAACTGACTTTCTATCTCATCCCTAGATAAGAAAGGTTTCAGGGTTGCATTCATAGATGGTGAAGTTCTTATGCGGTCTAAAGGAAAAACCATAGAAGTTGTAGTTGTTATTGGAACAAAATAAGGTGGTTTGCACAAGTTAAAATGTCACTCAGATGTAGCCTTAAATCACTCTACTAAAAGTCCTTGTGAACTTTGGCATAGAAGACTAGCTCACATCAACTACAAAGCCTTACCATGTGTAAGAAAGGTAGTTACAGGCTTACCAGAATTAAAGGTTGATCATGAAGGTGTATACAAGGGATGTGCAAAAGGGAAGAATATAAATAATCAATTTCGAAAGAGCGATAGTAAAGAAGAAGGAATCTCAAAGTTTATCCACTCAGATGTATGAGGTCCAATGCCATCAACCTCTCTAAGGGAGAATTCATACTATGTATACTTTATTGATGATTACTATCATAATACTTGGTTTTATTTATTGAAATCAAAATATGAAGTACTTGGAAATTTCAAGAAATTCAAAGCCTTGGTAGAAAACCTCTCTGAAAGGAAAATCAATATACGCAGGTTAGACAATGGAGGATCTCAGTACACTTCAAATGAATTTGGAAGATTCTTCAAAGATGTAGGGATTAAGAGGGATCTCACCACTCCCTATAATCCTCAACAAAATGGTGTAGCAGAAATAAAGAATAGAATGATTATGGAAGCAATAAAGACTATGATTCACGATCAAGATCTTCTAATGAACTTATGGGCCGAAGCAACAAGAACAATAGTATATGTCCAAAACAAATCATCCCATAGTGCACTTGAATTCAAAAATCCTGAAGAGATGTTCACCATAAAGAATCCAAAAGTAAGACATTTCAAAATATTTGGTTTTCCAGTATTTGTACACATTCCAAAAGAAAACAGAACTAAGTTGGATCCTTCAGGAAAGAAGGGAATATTTTTCGAATAATGTGAGGTCTCTAAGGCCTTCAGAATTTAGATATCAGGTTACTATCATATTGATATCAGAATAGATGTAACCTTTGATGAAGATGCATCACTCAAAATATCAAGGAAATTCTAGCTTGAAGAAGTATATGAAGAAGAACCTATAGCTCCTAGAGTTGTAGAACCGGTAAAGGAAGTTGCATTTAACCCTGATGATGAGATTCCAGAAGATCATGATATGATAGAATCTTAAGAACCTCCTCGTATGATGGTGTCTCACAAGAAAATCCAACTTTGGCAAGGGAACTCATTCAAGATGTAGAGAAGTATGGTTCCCTAGAAGAAACCATGAGACAAAGAAAGAAACCTAAGCCATTCTCCAGTTATATGGCCTTGATGTGTGATCTCATAAAAAGGGAACCTACTTTCTTTGAAGAAGTTATTCAAAAGAAAGAATGGATGGATGCCATGATAAAATAATACCAATCCATTATAAATAATGATGTATGGGAAGTAGTTCCCATACCAAAGAAAAAAAACGTGGTATCTTCCAAGTGGATATACAAAATAAAACATGCAACAGACGGAAGTATTGAAAAACATAAGGAAAGATTTGTGTCCCGTGTTTTTTCTCAAAAGGAAGGTATTGACTATGAAGAAACATTTTCTCATGTATCCAAATACACTTATATCAAAACCATCATATCTCTTGCATCCAAAATGAAGTGGAAGTTACACCAGATGGATGTGAAAACTAATTTTCTAAATAGTGTTATTGAAGAAGAAGTGTATATAGAACAACCACAAGGGTTTGAAGTCGAATATAGAAAGACTCGTGTCTACATGTTGAAGAAAGATATGTGTGTGTTGAAGCAAGCTTGCAGAGCTTGGTATGAAAGAATTGATAGTTTCCGGACGAGCTTGGGCTTTACCAAGAGTAAATATGATTCTAACCTTTACTTAAAGTTTATGAATGATGAGTCAGTTATATTTATACTATATGTGGATGATTTATTCTTAATAGGAGAAGAAACTCTCATCACATATTGCAAGAAGAAACTCGTTGTATATTTTGAGATGAAATACCTTGGGTTGATGCATTATTTCTTAGGTATTGAAGTTTGGCAGAGCCCAGAGAATATCTTCCTTAACCAAGGGAATTATGCAGTTGAAATACTGAAGAGATTTGACATGTTGGAATGTAAAGCCATGAACACACCCATGGAAACAAATTTGAAGCTCTTGGTTGATACTTCGTCAGAGTTGGTTGATGCTACTCTGTACAGGCATATTATTGGTTCATTGATGTATCTGACAAATACCAGGCCAAATATATGATTTTTTGTGAACACCTTGAGTCAGTATCTGGTGGATCCCATATGTGTTCACCTTGCGGTTGCAAATCATGTGATGAGATACCTTAAGGGTACGTTGGATTATGGTCTCTATTATACTGAAGATAATGACTTTAGATTGTGTGGTTGTATTCATTCAGATTGGGCTGGAAGTGTCTCAGATAGAAAGAGAAATTCATGATGTTGTTTCAGTTTGGGTTTATCCATGACTTCATGGAAAAGAAAAAAGCAATCTAGTATTTCTCTCAACACATCAAAAGCATAATACATTGTAGCATGTTTTGCCAGTTGTGAATCCACATGGCTTCGGAAGTTGTTTTTAGGTCTGTTCTATATGGAGATGGAATCCACCATGATTCTATGTGATAAACATATTTTTATAAATATGAGGAAGAACCCAATGTTCCATGATAAGTCGAAGCACATATAGATTCGTTATCACTACATTCGTGATATGGTGCTAAGGGGAGTTTTAAATATCCAATATGTTGGCACAAATGAGGAGGTTGCAGATGTGTTGACCAAGCCTTTGTTTCGTGTGAAGTTTCAGTACTTCTAAGACAAGCTTGGTGTTGTCTGAAAGGACCTCCCTCGAAAGGGGGAGTGATGTTGATGATACTATGGTATCATGGCCAACAACGGGTGGCTCTATTAGGATTTTATATACTATGGGATTGATCATCCCTGGGAAGATCCTGAAGGTCCTATAAGGATGGTCTATTAGAGTACATGTGCATGTATATGCCATCTGTGGTCAGTAGTGGTAGATCTGTTAGGATTTTATATCCTAGGGAATCTTATGATTCCTAGGAAGATACTAAAGGTATGGTAAGGACGATCTATCAAAGTACCATGTGGTAGCTTGTTAGGATTTTATATCCTAGGGAATCTCATGATTCCTAGGCAGATCCCGAAGGTCCGGTAAGGACGGTCTATCAGAGTACCACAAATTTGGTTGTTGATACACCTGCCTCATTTTGTTGCCACATGTTGATGATTTTGTTGTTCCAACCTCGTGTTATTGATGATGTTGGTGTTCCAGCCTCATGTTGTGGATTATGTTGTTGTTATGTCTTTGTGAAATTGATGTGATGTTTCAAATTCATGTCGATGATGTTGATGATGTTGATGATGATGATGTTACTTCAACTCCATGTTGTAAATTATGATGATATTGATGATGAGAAAAACTTTCGATGATTTATAGATGTTCCAGTTAGTGTTCCAGATGTTGATGATGATGCTACCCTCTCCTTCTCTTGATGATGTTGTATTGGGTCATTTTAGTAGAATACCCTTCTTGTTAAGGGGGAGTGTTGAAATATTGTAACTTAGAAGAATGTTATAATTATATTTGAGGTATTATCTTATATATCAAATTCCCTTTTGTGGATTTATCATGTCGGGTCTTGTATAATATCCCCTTTTGTGGATTGGTCAAACCATACTTATATGGTGGTATTTGTAAAGTATACCCCTAGTGTTTATAAAGTGGTTTTAACCACTTCTAGAAGAATTCATCCCTACCATGTGAAGATACATAACCCTAGTGCCTCCTCAACTAGTATTTATATGTGAGGACGGTGTCTCACTTACACACACTCACACACTCTCACTCATCTAGTGTGCATATCTTGAAGGAAGTTGTAGTTGCAAGAAGTATCAGTCTTGGTTTATTCTTGTTGTTTTGGTCTTAGTCTTGGAATTGTATTGACAATCTATTATTGAAGAAGTTTTGCTAGGTTTTCTCCCCTATGAGGGTTTCCCATGATAAAATGTTGCATACCTTGTGATTGTGTTTCTTTCAGTGATCCTCTTTATGTTGTTGTTTTGGAAATGCATTGAATGCTAATGTTGTTTGGAAATAACCTAATAACAATAGTAAAAACTAACAGAAGGAGGAGGAGGATGTGGACAAGGATGATCACAACCACCCTCATCAATCAATGGGGTACTGGATGAACGTGTCGTACTGGAAGAAGAGTTGTGTCTATCATCGGGATCCCTCCTCACTTCTAGTAGCCTGGCAGATCTGATGATATGATGCATAAGAGGCATCATATCATGCGACATCTCCCCCCAAAACTCCAAGAGCGTAGGATATGCCCTGATTTCTCACATCAAGTCAGGGTGGACTCCCACCTCATTCAAAAGCACAGAGAGTCAGTCTTCCAACTCCAACCTGAATCTGGTATCTGGCCTACGATGCATGTCACTGGGTATCTGCACCCGAGGATATTCAACCACCGCAGTTGTTGGACATATTGTCATTGATGTCAACAGTCGATGTGATTATTTTTTGTTACGATGAATTATCATTTACCATATATGAGATTGTCATTGATGTCGACAGTATATCAGTTATCAGAAGAAGTGAACAATATGAAGATCAAATCTCAGAAGGGAAAACGCAGTACATAAGCAAATGAAGATCAAAGCTCATAAGGAAGAGCACACTACACAGTATATCAGTTAGCAGAAGCAGTGAACAATATGAAGAAATTCATGATTATTGTTGATCATGATAGGATCAACAATGTTCCTATGATCAAAGCTCAAGATAATTAGAGACTGACTATCAATGCATAAAATAATGCACAAATAGTTATTAAATCTCAAGAGAGTTAGCGAATGAAGAGCACATTCTAGAAATATTGTCTGATCGATGGAAAGACTGAGAAGTCAACCAATGCATAGAAAAAGGTGAGAAGCCTCAGCAGTCGTTCGATCAAGAAATCGACCGTGTTGATCATCTCATATTATGGAAGTCAGTCATATGAGTGACCATGGGATTGAGGATCATTGAAGGATCGTGACCGTCAGATCTGCAAGCCAGATCAACGGCAGGGATGAATTGTGGGGAGCAAAAGAAGAATTAAACAACCCGCTAGTTCTAATCCCACAATTGGTCTAGATCGTCAGATCTCATAGAATCAGATATCGATGACTGTGGTTGATCCAACAAGAGATCAGTTTAAGTCAGATTAAGTCGTGACCATCGAATGCGCAATCACCAGATCAACGACAGGGATGAATTACAGAGATCGAAAGGAGAATTAAATATCGCACTAGTTCCAATCCCAAAATTATTCAGGACTGTCTGATCTTATAGCTTCGAAGATCGATGATTGTGGTTGACTCACCAACAATGCACAACTTCCAATTGCAGAGTTTGGGTAACAAGTTAAATCACTCGCAAGTTGTGGTTCCGCAATCATCCGTGATCGTGGATCTACTTCGCGTTTCTTCACGGCCGGATCATTTTCGAGTGGAAGGATAGGATAAGTGAAATAATATCTAAGATCTCATTTATGCGAATTTTTTTCCATCGTTAGATCATTCTAAGTGAAAGGATAGGATAAGCTAGCATAGTTGCATCGTAGAAATATCGAGTCGTCGATCTAAGATCCTGATCAATGAGCAACATTTATTTCGGGTATAAAGATATGAGGAGGTTAAGATTTGGAGAAATCTCACATCAAGAATTCAGTTTGAGATTTGAATTACTTGAAGCCCAAAATCTGAAATGAATAAGGACCATCGGATCTGGAGGACATACGATGACCATTGGATTAGGGTTGTTGGTCAACAAACCACATCATAAAGGACACATGGCAGATCACGTCAAAAGACCACACCAGTAGACTGCGACAACAAAAGACATGTGGCAGACCATGTCAGCAGATCACGTCAACAAGGAAACATGGCATACCATGTCAGAAGACCACGTCTACAAGGACATGTGGCAGACCACCTCAGTAGACCACGATAGCAAAAGACATGTGGCATACCATGTTAGTAGACCACATTAGAAAATACACATGGCATAATCATATTATGACATGTGTCAAGAGGAAATTGGCTCATGCCATGTCAACACGTGATGTCAATAGTTACATCACTCCGAGAGAATTGCTTCGAGAGTTTCACCACCAAGAAATGTTAAAAGTCTCGAAGTCCCGAAGGACGAAGGTCCGAAGTCACTCTTAGTCGTCAAACTGAGATACCCTTCAATACTATTTGACTGTTATATCAAGGAGATGAACATGTGCCACATGAGGAGATCCACGTCAGCAAGGACACATGGCACAATCAGAGAATGACAAGTGTCAAGATGAATCAACATTTCAGGTATGTGAAAATCATGAATCAGAGTGACACATGGAAACTACTCGGCTCGTGACATGTCAGCAAGTCACATAAGCAAGTTACGTCACTCCGAGAGTTTTGCTTCGAGAGTTTTACCACTAGCACTTGCCCAAAGTCCCAAAGTCCTGAATTCTGAAGTCCCAAAGTGGACATGAGATGTCTGATCTGAAGATCACTTCAGGAGCTTTCTCATTCGTCGATCTGCTACAATGGAAGGATAGTGTAAGAGGAAATGTTAACCAACAACAAGCGGTCTCCACCGTTTATGACTTACTCGGCAAGTGATCACTCTGGAGGAAAGAAGAGGTTGAGATTTGAAATCTCCAAAGTCCGGAGACCCAAAGGAGATCTCAACCGTTAATCCGAGAGGGACACGCTTCAATGGTTTGTCAGCTCTAGAAGATTGACGTGCGGAGGAAAGAAGGGGTTGAGACTTGAAATATTCGAAGTCCGAAGACCCGAAGGAGATCTCGGTCGTCGATCTATTGTTCGGTTGCATTCTGAACCATTGATCAAAACATAGTTGAAGGATAGCGTAAGTATAATAGAAGAAGTTGTGGATTAAATGGTGGCCATCCATCTCAATGCTTGATTAAGTCATGGTCGTCAAATTAAGCCTTGTAAGAATCAAATCTGACAATTGATTCCTTTTCGTGAAATTAACATAAGTCATCCAATCTATTTGGGAAATCTGATTCCGAAGTTTTGAAAGGTTTCAAACTCAAAAGTTTCGAAGGGAAAAGTGTCGAAGTTACGGCAGTCGTCCATCTCATTATAAGATTGAATCATGACCATTGATTGATAAGCGCTAAAGCGCTCATCTCGCCTAACATCTAAATAACGTTATTGGTCATATGGTAAAGAGATTTAAAAAGCAGAATGCAATGCGTTGCTTAAATTGATAAGCCCTTGGTTCTACAACAATGATCATATGAACATGGTTTGAAGGAAGCGTCGATTACTATAAACACAGAGACGAAGGAAAATCGATCCATACCTGTGATCGATTTACGAAAGTGAATGGGATGCCAGGTTTAAGGTTGAAGACCCAAAACGATGATCTCTGGTGGTCCCAAAGTTGTTGTAAATAGATAAGTTGGTTATAACTTGTTGCACGGGTCGACTCAATAACTTAAACAAGTTTTGAGCATAAGAAAGTATAAATACAACCATGATTGGTTCACTAGAGGCGTGCTTTGTGGAATATGTATACGGGCTTGTGTGAAAGGTAGGCTCGCTGAGAAAGAGCGGACTGCAGAGAAAATGGATGGGATATGGACCTGTGGTCCGTGCAAATATTAGAGAGAAGAAGAACTGAAGAAGGCACGAATATCAGAGGAAAGATGAAGTGAAGAAGGCACGAATTTCATAGAGAAGATGAAGTGCAGTGATGAGTGTTGATTGTATATCATTGATCATGAAACATAATTGATTCATTAATGAATCACTGCTACTAGAGTTGATTGAAATCTAGTTGGATAGACTGTTTTCTATCAGCAAATTGGGTCTTGCTTGATAGTTGGTGCTCTCTGAGGAGTTGGTGCTCCTTACTTCAGTTGGTGCTAAAACAAATTAGTTGGTGTTAGGAAAATCCTTATTATTGTATTCACATATATTCATATAAATTATATACAAACATCTAGTATATTCTATGTCCCTTGTGATTATGATTTGATTGTTCTTAATCTGTTCAAATATGTTTTAACTACTAACTTGTAAGAAGAAGAAAAGTTAGAAAAGTACACACACTAATCCACCCCCCCCCCCTCTTAGTGTGGGCGGTGTGTTCACCAGCGGCCTCAGGCATCATCTCCTCATTGTCATTTGTTGGGGGAGGAGGCACGTCCCCAATGAAAGTGCCAATATGTGCAAAATATATAGTACAAAACAATAATTACACAGTTAATTCATTAAAAAATTTAATAAAACAAGTTTAAGAATATGTTAGAATTAATATTTTTCTAATTAAGTAAGACAATAAAAGAAACTATATTAATTTAAACAAAACACAAATATTACCTCTATTATCTGGTGGCTCATCCACTATGAAGAGGATGTTTGTACATCCTCGCCAATCCAAACC
>ML788182.1:135625-180766 GCA_009831015.1 Picea engelmannii | reverse complement strand
TGGTACCATTGATTAGGACCCACATGAATATCTTGTCGATGGACATCCCATCAACGGATCAGGTGCATCAACAAACTAGAGTGCCCCTTCAAGGATGTTGCCTCCTCATAGTACTTAAGGAGGCCTACACTCCTCAAGATAACATGAGTCACTGCAGTAATAGGGAGAGGGTACAAATCCCTCTCCCTCTCCCTCACCTCCCATTCTCGTACAACATTGTACAGGTCCAACCTCTACTCCTCTTACTGTTGCTTCTCTCTCCACTCACATATTTGCATGATTAACATATGAAATACATCAGCCTTACTCATACATAAAACATAAAATATATATATATTGAATGGTAAATTTATCTATAAATATGGAAAAATAACCTCCTTCAAAAAATAAGTTAATTGCATTACCAATGCGCCCAAAAAACAGTCACGCACCGTAGGCAGTGCATATATATTGTGAGCACCGTCCAAGGTGTGTCGGTGTAAGGTAATGCACCGAAAAAAATATTTTCTACTATGTTATGCGATGCATTGTAAAACAGTACCTCACCGGGGCACTACACTACAACACATATGCACCGGTGCGTTACATTTATCCTACGCATCGCTTAAACCAAAAAAAAACATTAAAATATTAACGCACGTAAAAAAAATTAAAATTAGAAAAAAGTGGTGCATATACGTTCACTACACGCATTGGTGTGTGTAGCGAACGTCAATGCACCGTCACACAAACCTTTCCAAATTTTCGAGTACGGAACTTTTTGTGGTGCATTCTGGTTGTTACTATCGCACTGCATATGGTGCCCCCAAAACATTTACGAGGTGCAGCGCAACACAATGTTACATTTCTCAGTGGTTTGTTTGGTAAACATGAACGACCCAATGCACATGTTTACCAATGCATTGCATAAAAATATATCTGATAAGGGCTATGCAACATGTACTTTAACAACCTGGTGCGTTATTTGTACTCTGATGCACCTCCCTACCGGTTATATACTTTTCTTAGGTGTGTCATTAAATGAACGTGCCAGTGTGTTTATGTTTACCAACACACTGTCGCATACGTGGTGCACCCTGTAAATTTACAGGTCACACCGTAGGTTGTGCAAGCCGAGCACTTCGAATGCACTGCACAGTTTTTTTTTTCATTTTTTACAATAAAAATTTCACTCAATTTTAAATTTTAATCCAGTGAAAACTTAAGTTATGAATAAACAAGGACATTACCTAAACATTTTGTCGTCATAGAGGCATGGTTGTGACGTACTAAAAAAAAACAAATTTTCCCATCGTTTGGAAAAATTTGAAATTCACGCACTGAGCAACAGAAGAAATGAAGGAAATAAAGGAAACCATCGACAATATGACTCTTCAGATAGGCAAAGGTTTCACCGGTGATTTTGAGCTCTACAACACTGAAAATGGTAAAAATTATTTTTACCTTCGTAATTGGTTTTTTTATAAAACCATGTTCCGGTGTGCCCGATGACCAACCGCACCAGGGCGTACATGTTTATTGATCACACCAGTTATATGTTTTTTAAAACATCCCTAGCACGGTGCACGTGTTTTTTGCCATACGTGTGCGCCGATGTGTTTAATACTACATAACGCATCGTTGTACATTTTTTGAAAAACTACAATGGTGTGAAATGTTTTGTTTAAGCATGACACTGTGTAGTATAATAATAAATGCCCCGATGCGGCTAGTTTTACATAGCACACCACATAAATTTGGAAATTAACCCTAACATGGTGCTCTATATTGGAGCATTGATGCGCATGATACAATGGAGTGCACCAGAATATATGTTTTGACACTATCCTACATTGGTGCATAAATGTTTTTTATTTAACCATATAACGATGCGCTCTACTAATAACACACGGGTGCTTCTAGTGTTAAGTTGCTCACCAGAGCATTTTTAAACAATGTTATTACGGTGCGGTTATTGATGTAACACACCAATATTTATTTCTTGGTGAATGAAAATAAAATTGGACCGCTTCTCAATGAAAACAAAATTCCATCTCCCTCTCCCTCTCCCTCGCCTCTCAATGAAAATAAAATTCCCTCTCCCTCACCTCTCAATCCCGTAAAACATTGTACATGTCAACCCTCTATTGTTCTTCATGCTCTCTCTGCTAACGTATCTGTATGATTAATATTATGGCCAGTAAAAAAAATTATTTAACACTTGTACAGTGCACTAAACAATTAGTTGCATCGGTGCATCTTTATTTACTGAGCGCATCGATTTATATTTTTTTCAAAAACCTATCCACGGTGTAGCATTGTTTGGGAGAAATCGTAAGTATCGATGCACTTATTTAAGTAGTGCATCGTCGTATATAAAATTTTAAAAAATAACCTTGCAATGGTGCACAATTGTTAAGAGAAATTGTGTGCCCCAGTGTGTCATTATTTCCGTAACGCACTCGATAATATTTTTTTATTTGAAATAACCCTGCTACAGTGCACTAGTTTTGAGGGCACCGATGCACTTGTTGTATAAAACACACTGGTGCATTATGTACTTATAAAAGAACCATCATAAAACATCCACTAAAACCTCTTCTCGCTCGCCTCCACTAGTATTATCCTTTATAAACGGATTTTTGGGCTATTTTTATAGGGGCGTCCGCAAAAACCTCCGCTAGAGGGTCTTTTCCTTGTAGTGAGAGTTCAAAACGATGATACGGATGTAATTTGAAGTGATCAAGACTAGTCTTACATTGGACCATTGTGATGTTTTATTTTGACATTATATGTCCATATATGAGTCTTAATTACATCTTGGACTTCCAATAATTTCTCTGGTCCGGGCCCTCGTAGGGACCCGAAGAGATATTTTCAATTATAACTCAAGGTTGGAATTAATAAAATGATTTGTTGATTTCTCCTCACTTACAAAACTATTTTAATACTGTATTTTATATTTTTCATTTTATCCACATTTCAAAAAAAATTACTTTTACATTTGTCTTTATAATTCTTTTATTTTATTTGTCTTTAAATTGTATATTCCTAAATAAAACACATAAAATTATATATTTATAAAAAATAGAATTAGATCCAAGAATTATATTTCTTGAGGTATGATCAAGATTTTTAAAGGCTATAAACCAGTGTAATAATCTCGCCTATCTCACCTAGCCCGATGAGATTCGAAAATATATGAGTAAGGAGCACTACCATTCCTTTCATCAACATTTATTTGGAAACCATACTGGGGAGATTTCTTTTCTTTCTCTAATTTTAATGAATTTCCTACCCCTCAACAACCAAACATAATATTTCATTTGATTGATCAAAGAAGTATTACTTCAGGCCTCTTTGATTTGATTTTAGAAACTGTCATTTCCCATGAATAACTTGAACTCCCTTGGGAAGTCATTGCTCATGATATATAAATTCAAAAGAAAAGAGAGGCCGTTCAAAGGAAATCTCATAACCATCCTCCTCATTAGAAGGTTATCTTATGACCACTCAATCTTGTGTATCGTGACGAACGAGAGGTGAAACACCTAAATTTGATCATTTCTTCAAAATTGGAAGTAGGAAGGAAATCTTAGAAAACCTTCAGCCAAGGCTTCAATGATCTCTATATGATTCTTAGACAAAAGTTACAAGCTCATCAAATTATTTCTCTCCTAAGAATATCACTATGAATTCTTTTGGCGGTTTTGGTACTACAAGAGGACCCACTTCCTCTCAAGCTTCTTCCTCATCACTAATCGTAATCATGCACAACCATTCCAATCATGTCCAATCTACAAAAAATCCTGCAGAGGTAATCAAATAGTATGGTTTATTCTAATTTGAAGAAGATGATAACGCTACACCTTGGCATGTATCTTCTCCTTTGAATCTAAATCCAACAACCAATCCTCTTCCAAAACTTAAGGATGATTTTCCCAAATTCTCTAGTAGCGGAACTATCTTTGTCAATGAACATTTAGTTGCATTCTCTAATGCGTGTCATAATATAGGGGCGAATGATAATGATACATATATGAGATTATTCGTAAAATCATTGGAAGGGAAGGATGTTGTTGATTTCTTTGAATTATCACCTAAAGTATTTTAGACTAGGGTTGAGTTATGTTATTGGTTTAAATCCACTCATGGACAACCCCAAGGTCCAATAGATTTTTTGAGAGGTTACAACAATCTCATTTATAACAAAGGTGAAACAATCAAGTCCTTTCATTTACATTCACTAAATTGTATAATCAAATCCATGAGATTATCTGACCTCATAATCAAGTTGTTTTAATTCATCAATACAACACATTACCATATTCTTATCATCATAAGATTAGAAGGGAAAATGCTAACAGTCTAGTATCAACTCTACAAAATTGTTTAGAATTCAAAGAATATCTGAGAAGAACATGTCTCCCTGTTGAATATTATGTTAAGCATATTGATATGTCAATTGTATTGAAACTTTTACAGGACATAAGTAACACGATGATGGTTTTTGAGAGAAATGATGTTGTTTCAACTTCTGAAGAATTTTCCACACAAGTTTCCTTGAGAAATCAACCTCAAGACTCTCAACCTAGGGAAATACTCTTGAGGTCATGATGTAGTTTATGTGAAAAGAGTCATGATGAAGGAACTTGTGAGATAAGGAATAATGATCAAGAATGAATTTTTGGGAAAAGATCCAATTTTACAATTGTTGCTTTATATTGGGCTCCTGAAGAGGATGTAATGATGGTTGACAAAAAAAATAATTCCTATCAAAGTAAGAACAAAGGTGGTCCTAAAAAAAACCACATTTTCCCCAATTACTTCTTCTCGTCAAATTGATTTTAAATCTATAAGGGGTACACAACAATCTAAGGTAAATCCAACCTCTTCTTCTTCATCAAAGTATGACATTTTGAAACAACTAGCTAATATAAAAACAAATGCTTCTTGACCAGATATGGTCTCTATCTCTGAACATAATAAGCATTTTAAGAATCTTATGGAAGGTAAAACTCCCAACATTTCCAATTTGATTGAAGAAAAATATGAAGAAGAATTGTATGTAAATAAGTTAGGTGTATATAATCATAGGAACCCTATTAAAAGTCCTCCTTTTTATGTTTCTATGAAAATTATGGATAAAATCACACATTGTTGTCTGGTTGATGGGGATCTAGTCCTAATATTATGCCTAAAATAATTATGGAAAGTCTTTCATATATCAATGATAATTCAAAAAACATGTTATGATATAATAGTAAAAAACAAACTACCATCATTGATATTAAAGACGCCACTTTAGTGTTGTGTGCACATCTTGAAATCAAGACCACCTGTAATATACAAGTCATATATATGCCAATACAAAATTATTCTCTTATTCCAGGTATAAATTGGAAAGTTTTAACTGGTGGATATATGTCATTGGATGGAACACACATATCATTTTCCAAGGTTAGTAAAAATTTTATTGTGCTTCTTGAAGGAAAAATTTCATCATTTATCGAAAGAGTGGCGCAATCACATGTAAAAAAATTTGAAGAAGATTTTGGTGTGAATTCTATATTTGTAGAAGAACATGATAACCCTGTTACACAACCTATTGATCCCGATGATAGTATATGGCATACACATTTTTATGACGCATGTTCAAATGAAGGAAATAGAACTGGTAAAATGCTCTACTCTTCTATTGGTAAAGTCCATACGTTTTTCTATAGGTTAGAGTTTGAGTGTATTAATAATGTGACATAGTTTGAAGCCTTAATCCTTAGAATTGAAAATCCATTTAATTTAGGATGTTATCATTTTTTTGTCTTTGGCGATTCAGAAATTATCATTGATATGGTTAGGAAAATCTATACCTCATCAGATAAGCTTCTTAAAAGATATACACAAGTAGTTTGGTATCTGATTTCTAATTTAACATCTTTCAATATCACTCATATTGTAAGGAATTTAAATTCAATGGAATATATGTTAGTTTTTTTTGCAACCAATCCTACATAGAAATTATTCCCTAAAAGACCAAATTATACTTTCTTGCATTTATATCGTCCTCATTTTCCTAGAAAAATTGAGCCTTGATAAGTATTTTGAGCTTAAAATTTAAAATTTGAGTTTTTCTTGTATATATTTCATTTTAATTTTAGTTTATGTTTTTTTTTCGTTTGATTTCATTTTGGTTTTCTTTTCTTTTTGCTTGAGTTTCATTTTTGGAATTTTTTTTCTTTTTAGCAATTTGGATAACTCAAGTACATTATTGTTCATTGATTATACAAAACTTTTTGTTAATTTGACTTGAATGATGAAAAATGCAAACAACAAAAGATAAATAAATCATCCTCCTTATGTTCACAATGCTAATAGTTGAGTGTTTGTCAAACTAGCTAAACCTCCTTGTTGCAACTTGATTGATACAGTTCTTTCATGTTTCTTCTTTCCAATTCTCCCCGTCCATGAGTTTTTTTTTGGCATACATCAAAGTGTAACATGTCGTTCTACTGAGAACACTTTTATTGACTTATTCTTTGAGGACAATTGCGTGCAAGTGATCCGATTATGGTACATTATGATTTCATTTTGATTATGGGTTATATATGATGATGATGATGATGATGTGTTGTGACTTATTGTTATTTTGATGTATATGTATTCGCATATTCTATTGACAAGTTTTCCTGAGTGTGCAGGACACATGACAGGTTATGGATGTTGATGGAATAAATGAACTTCCTTGGACTCCATATTGAGTTAGGGAGTGGATTGTATTTTGGATGCAGGCTTGACGATGCTTGCTAATCCGACTCACATAAGGAGTAAAAGAGCCATGCAAAAAAAAAGACATTTGAGGGAGAGGTGTGGAAATGTCCCTATCACAGGATACTAGCACTCCCTCCATGGTATGAACCGTAGGTTAACGATTACCTAGTTCAAGAGGTCCACGATGTCGTGAGGGAAGAATGAGACAGTCGCTCACGAAAATTTCTAAGGGGCGTGCAATAAGGCAGAGTCCTTATTCTTTAGAAGCCCTTAGTCTCTCACAAGGTCAACTGAATGGAGTGTTGACTCCAAGGGTCAGACAAACTTCCAAAACCATTCTAAGACGAGTGGCACCCTTGGAGCACGGAGGTGCGTCTTGAATGGCACATCGTGTAATTAAAACTTGGGTCAATAAATCTAGGTGGCCTAGAAAACATTGAAATGATTGGACCTTGTTAAAATAAAATAATTAATTAAACAGTAAATTATTAATTATAAAGCCTAAAAAAAGTCTAAGCCTAATTCTAACACTAAGTCTAAGTCTAAATTTAAATAAATGACTAAATGAATTATGACATAACTTAAAAGATTTTAGAATATAATCAAACTCTAGGAAAAAGGGGAATTAAATTTAAAGGTTGGATAAAATGCACACGTGTCCATGAAATTAATAAAATGGATTTAAAATAATAATAATAATAATAATTTGAGAGAACAGGAGTATACATGAATAGAATCTTGAGTGAACCTACCACTAGTCTAACTATAAGAAGACTCATAATCCAACTCTAACTAAGATCTAGTGAAAAGACACTCATTAAATGAAAATTTGGAGAACAAATGGACAACTAAGAGAAAAAATAGGAACACATTGGAAAATGTGAGGGAAATTGGTTTTTAAATAAAATAAAAATGGTAATTACTTGCGCAACTTAGGAAGAGTGTGACAAGTGTGTGGGTGAATAATGTTAATTAAATTAATTAAAAAAATAATTAATTGTGTATGAGGACATGTGTCATGGGGGGGTTCTTCTATAAAACAAATGTGGTAGAAGGGAAATGGAACTCACTTATTCTTGATAATGTTATGCTGCAAAAATTTTGTGGACTATGTTTTACTTGTGAGAGTTGGGATACCAAGCTTGTAGAAAGAATGGAAGCTCTTCTTTGCGAGGCAAACCTTGGAGTTATTGTTTGTCGGTTTCATGTGTGTTGCCCCTTTGTAGCTAGGGAGACAAGTGGGAAGATGAGTACCCCTAGCATTGAATGAGAGGTACCGGTAAAATCTCTGTGATTAGCAAGTAGGAGTAATGAAGGAGCGTAAATTGTTGAAGGATACCTTCAATTCTCCATCTTCATTGGTACCGGTATTTTTTATTCTGAAATTTTATTGTAATAAGAGTAATTTTGTTTAATAGAAATTTTAAATCACTGTAGATCTATGTTGTGACTCTGGAAATAAAATTTGGCTAGTTGTTGAAGAAGTCTTTTTGTAAGCAGGAATTTGGAATTTCTTGGGTTCTCTGTCATTTTATTTTACAATTCAGAAAGTTGGAAATTTGTTGATCGCTGCCAAATTGATTCCAACCCAGAATTCAAATCTTCCTTTACTCGCTGCCAATTAAATTTACAGACCCTAAATTCCTGATATTTTCATTTATTCGCTGTCAATTATTTGTAAATCAGGATTCTAGAAATTGCTAGTCGCTGCAATTTCAGTTTACACTTTTAGAGAAGTGTTTTTTATTTGAACCGCTGCATAAGAAATTGCAGTTCTGAAAACTAAAATCTGTTGAACGTCGTAAAGTAATTTCAATTCAAAATGTTAAATTTCATAGAGTCGCTGCAAAATTATTTTTACAATGCAAAGTTTATAATTTCATATGGTCGCTGTAGATTTTAATTGTAATTCCTGATCTTGAATTTTCATTTAATGGCCGCATAATTTGTTGCTTTCTGAAAATTAAATTGTAATTTGTGAACTAAACTAGTAAAGACGTTGTGGATTTAAATTACAATTCGAATTAGAATTTGTTGAGTCGCTGCATAATTAATAATTAATAGACAATTCTGGGAATTAGAATTCGTTAGTCACTGTAAATTATTTGCAAATCCGGAAATTCGTATGGTCGTTGTAGAAGTAATTTTGTTTTTCGAAATTGAAATTTGTTTGGGTAGCTGTGAGATCAAATTTCTTTTTCGAAGAGTTAGAATTTCGTTTGGTCTTTGAAAGAATATAAAATCATTTTACAATCTGGAATTTAGAATTTGTGAGTTGCTGCAAAACTAATTTACATGTTCGAGAAATTGAATTTGTATGGTCACTGTAGTATCTTCACGCAAATCTGGAACTCGAGACTGAGAATATTCCGATAAAAAAAATACAGTTGCCAAACAAAAATTTGTTTAAACTTAATTTAGCAAACAACCTTCTACAGGAAGAATTTGAACCCAAACGATCTGACTCCTTTCCTGTTATTGATGCTTCGCTTTATGTTACCTGTCTTAAACCTTGTGAGACGCAACACTATTCTCAATGTTACCTTTCCGTATTAAAATATTGAAGGTTACTTACCCGTACACATTGAAAAATCTAACCAGATGTAAAAACTTATGGATGTTACTTGTTCTACTTAAAACATGTTCCTCATGTCTTAGTCAGACGAGCCTTGCATTTTGGTCGGCAGGTGTCGTCAGGCCTGGAATAAGAATTATATTCCTTTGTTAGCGGTCTCTTTATATTTAAGCTTGGACTGACAGATGGCACCCTGGAGATGTGTTGAACTAGAAACTCCACCGAACCCTTATCCATTATTGATTCTTCGAATAGTTGTGAAAGGAAAGTCCTTCTATAGAATTCTTGAGTGAGAAGGTAAAATGGTGTAATTGAGTAGATAATCTTAATTTCTAAAGCAATGAACTAATTAGGTGATGATGAATTGATTAATAGAAAATAATGGTTGTTTTATAAAATTTGTAAAACATTAAATATTGATATTTTACATACCGGAGTTATTTGACATTTTATAGCTATCCTATATCTTTTATTAGATAAATAGTGTTAGACATATAATGATTGCACAAAAATAACTCCATTATAAACATCTAATAGAACTTATGTTTAAAGAATATTAAATCTTTACAACTATAAAAAGTAGACTTATTACTTAGTTCAAAGGAACCCTTAGAAAAGAATGCAAGATTGAGTTAGTGATAAAGTTAACTGATATAATGTACTTTTCTCAGTTAGATTACAAGTTAGGAATGAGTATGGAATTATTGAAGACTATTCATATAATTCTTGTGTTACATTGTTTAGTTGGTGAATATTTATTTGTTTACTTATATTCTTTAAAGGAATATTGCAAGTTAAGAATGAGTATGGAAGTTAGGAATGAGTATGGAATTATTGAAGACTATTCATATAATTCTTGTGGTACACTGTCTAGTCGGTGAATATTTATGTGTTTATTTGTATTCTTTAAAGGAAAAAAACTTTGTCAGATGGTCGGTATTACATTATTTATGGTATTCTTGAGAAATAGTAATTTTTTCTAGATGGTTCAAATAATAAATAATTGTATAATTGTATTCTTAAACAGAAGGTACTTAATCTAGATGCATAATTATTGTCTGCTTGTACTCTTAAGGAAAGAAAAAATTTCCTAGTATAAGAGTCATTGAATGAAATTGATTGTGATATAATTAAGTAATTTACTGTCAAATACAATACTGATCTAGGTTAAAGTTGATTATGGGAGTAGATACCTCCATGTTCCTTAGAAAATTCACTAGTCTTGAGATCTTAAATGGTCGAAATCAATCGGATGAATACTTGACTTGAGCGTTGATTATGTGTCTTGGAGGTCCTAACCTTGCAGGGTAAGTTTGGAGGGTAGACGTCTTTTGTTATCTTTATGTGATATGGTTGATCTATGAGTAACAGTGATGTTGTATCTGATTCTTGTTGTGTAGTGATGTAGAGGAGAGTAGAATGTGTAAATATTGATGTATGTTATTGACGTATATTACTTGTCCTAATTGTTGTTTCAAAAAAAAATTACCACTACAATACTCACTTACATTTATGTCTCTTAATGGAGGGGACGTTACACAAAGTTTGATACAAAAATTTGCTTGAAATATTATATCTAAAAGGAAAGTACAATTAGTAAGTTTAAAAGATCAAACATTCTTAACTATGAAACCATAGATCATGTGTTCTACTCTACTGAAAGTAGACTACTCTGTGGAGTCACCATGTGTTGATCCAAAATTTTGTCTCAACCTTACAAAAGCCTGCAAAGATTTGCAAGACCAATTTCCTCATCTTTTTTTCACCTCATTAGGGTATGGTAGGGGTCCCCACAAGGAAAGTTATCCATTTTAAAAGAGTATTATGTTTATCATTTGAAAAATGCATGTCATCATGGATAAAATTGTTGTGCTAGATATAAAATGGTTGCAAGATGTTATATGTCAAAACCATATGCGAACGTTAGGTTTATATTGAACTTTTCACTTGATAGCATGGGTTGATGATATGCTCCTCAAATGTATGGTAATGTGAACAAAAATATTGTGTTTTACATCAAAATATTGGCATCAAGTCATCACGATGCAACATGATACTTGGGTGCGATATACGCCAAAATCATCACAAGGACTAAGCGAACAATCAATACATTATCCTTCAACATATGATAAATGGATGACATGATTATTATTATAAAATATTTTATATATCATAATTATTATGGAAGGTTCTCTATGTTATATTATATGATATCCTTGGCATATTAATTAACAACATGGCATAAGTTTTGAGTTGGTTACATTGTATATTGGAAACATTTGAAAGTTGACGCATACCCATAATTTGACATACATTGATATGCAACCCATGACTACACACATTTATGGTAACAGAGTTTGTGATCATTAATGCATGGAAGGTGCAATGAACCAAGGTGATAGACAAAAGTTTGAGTGCTCATTCGACTACTAGGGTTTGTAGTTCATGCATTTTCGAGCTAGTTTGGAATTGTGGAGACCATACCCATGCATAGAAAATAAACTTCAACTGATTTGTTGTTGGCATAACGAATTCTTCAACATATAAAAGACTGGAACCCATGGATCAAGCTTAAGAACAACTAGGCCTCTTCTTTGGAAATGTTATGCTGATTTTTGTGATGTAAATAAGAATTTAGTGTTGTAGCTAATTTTCATTGATAAATGTGTTATTTCACTCTTGTCTGAGTTTGTGAACCCTCTCTCAACTCTGCATTTTGACCCCACAGTCATTTCCATTGCTCAACAATTTCAAAATTGGTCTTTTCATGAAGTTTTTTATGTCGACACTCCTAAAAAATGCCTAGAAAATTCATGCATACTATTTTTCTATTGGCTCAAGAGAATACGGTTCATGGATCGTAGATATGTTAATGGGAAAGGATTTTGTACTTAGTTTAATTCATTTTTCCTCCATGTTTTACCATTTAAATGCCCAGATATATGCTTGAACTTTTACATAAAAAAATAAAATGAAAGGGGTGACCTCTGGTTATCATAAATTTGACCTTGTATCCCTACATTTCTTCACCCCTATAATTTAGAACAAAATTGCACCCAACTTTTCAAATATTGAAAATTACGCTCATAAAATAACTCTCTCAACCCTCCAATCATTGTCATATGATATCACCCACATGGTAAATTTTAAAATGATAATTATAAGAGTATTTTGTTGCAAAGACCCTTGATTTTGACAATGTTTTTTTAGGAAGAAATGAAATCTGAAAATGATAACATCGCATACTCTTTATCCTTTTATTTTCAAGAAGTCTTTTGGCATTTCAAAGGAAACCAAATACAAAAATATGCTTGTCCCATGAAAGAAGATTATTATTGGGCATTGTCTCTTGTGTTTTCATATTACAAAGAACCTTATTTCAAAGAAAGTATTTTCAGTTGAGATATATATGACATTTATATGTTGCTTCTCTAAAAAAATCCCAGAGTAAAAATGGTCTTTAACTTTCAACAAATCATTCATACATGCCTTTTCCATATCCATTATTAGCCTCACATTTATTACACACCTATCCTATCATTCTCATAAAATAGTTGTTATAAATAATATTTAATGAACACTTGCGAAAGTTATATTTATTTAAATTACTTGCAGTTGAAGGTTATTATAAGTTTATTGAATATTTTTAATGATTATTTTTAGTCCAGATCCGAGGAGTCACGAGGAGAAGAAAAGAGAGAAAATTCTCATTTGGATATGTTCTTTGAAATATCATAGACAAAATATCTCGCACTCCCAAGCGACCTCTCATGGCAGGAGAAAAGAAAGACGATGGGACAAGAGATCTCTTCAAAATGTTGCTAGAGGAAACCCTCATGCAACAGAGGAACGAGATGATGGACAATTTTTCACAAATCCTTTGGTGGCTACCAACAAGAAACACATCTTACTCAAACGGAAGTGTCGCCCCCTTCAAGGTACAGATCAACTTCGATATTCCTATATTTGAAGGTTAGATATACCCAAATGTTGTAGACAAATGGTTGAATCTACTAGAAGGGTATTTCTCTATCCATAACTTATTGAATAGAGAAAATATTACTTTTACACTTGTCAAAGTCATTCCCCATGTCAAAGATTGATGGGAAACTTTCTGTGAGAAAAAGGAAACAGAGGAACCCTCATTATTTACATTTGTGGTCACCTGGGAGTCCTTCAGAGATTCTATTAAGGAACAATACTACCATGTTGGAAGCTATGACGACTTGTACACAAAATGGACCACATTGCAGCAGGAAAGAGACCAAGTAGTGCTCAAGTTCACAAATATCTTCCATACCTTGCGCACCAAGCTGGGTATAAAATATTATGAGCGACATTCGGTGCTCAAGTATCGCGGTGGTCTGCATAGATACATCCAGGCTGAAATGGAGTTTATGTACATCTCATCATTGGGCACGACCTACCAATATGCCATAAAAATCGAGCAGAATATGAAACAAAATACGCGGTAATTTGGGCCTGGGAACCCCCCACAGCAAAAGCCAGGAAAGGGCGGCCCCACCCCGCAAAACAAAGGATAGAGAAAAGAAGGACTGCATCAGGAAAACCAGTTGGATGCAAGCAAAGAAGGGCATCGGAAAGACAAAGAAAGATATCGGGAAGTGGTGTGACTTCCATAATAGCCCCTGTCATAACACTGTTGATTGTCGCTCAAAGCAGTCACCGGTGGCTAAGGTGAAATCCTCTGAAGATGTGGGTTATGACTTTGAGTCAGAACCAGAAAAGGGGAGACAGATCATTGACATAGAACCCAGTGCTACCGTTGCTACCACCAAGCTCCAGCCCGGTGAACCAAACGATCCAGAGGAAGGAAAGCGCCTTTTCCATTCACAGATGTGGGTGAAGGGTACCCCGCTGCACTTCATCGTTGATAGCGGTAGCCAAAAAAACCTCATCTCAGCAGAGGTTTTCAAGCGACTCTCCCTGTCGACAACGCCGCACCCGCAACCCTACACCATTGGATAGCTCTGCCAAGGAAGCGACATCCGCGTCATCCAACAATGTTGCATGTCATATGACATCAAGCCCTTCAAAGACGAGGTATTGTGTAATGTTCCCCCTCTCAAACTTTGTAATTTTATTTTGGGCCAACCATATTTTTGGAAATGCCATGTTTTATATGAGTCTAGGCCTCGCACTGTTATTATTACTTTGAACAAGAAATTGTATAGGATACCTGAGGCACTCTCACCTAGTGTTATTTCATTGATCTCTGCCAAGCAATGCAGGAAGGTCATCTCTCATACGGGGAAGTTTGTCTTCTTCGTGATTCGCTCTTAGAATGAGCGAAAGATCGTAGCCACATCCAAGGTCTCTACGGTCGACGTCTCCACACAAAAAAATCAAGTGGATAAGGTCATGGAAGAATGCTCGGATATCTTATCCTCATCTATTGGGGTACCTCTGCATTATCAAGTCAAGCACCCCATCGATCTAACCCCTGACGAAACACTTCCCAATGGGACACTCTATCGCCGCTCTCTATTAGAGAATGAGGAGATCAAGCGACAGATCAAAGAACTGCTTCACAAGGGGCACATCTGCCCTAGCTCATCACCCTATGGAATCCCAATCATGTTGGTACAAAATAAAGATGGAACCTGACGACTCTCATTGATTATCAGGCCCTGAATAAAATCACAGCCAAAAACCAGTACTCGATTCCCCGAATCGACGACCTCCTTGATCAGCGCACGGGGACCAAATACTTCAGTAAGATTAATCTGAAGTCTGGCTACCACCAGGTCCCAATAGAACAGACAGATGTATGGAAGATCGCCTTCAAGTCAAAGGAAGGTCTTTTTGAATGGTTGGTCATGCCCTTTGGTTTAACAAATGCTCTAGCCACTTTCATGAGGATGATGGACTATATCCTGCAACCATTCACCAATACTTTTGTAGTGGTGTATTTGTATGAAATTCTCATTTACAGCAAGACTTGGGCAGAACACTTGCAGCATATTTAGTAGGTTTTGCACACCCTGTGGCAGCAAAAGTTGTAACTAACTTGGAAAAATGTTCTTTCGGCATGGACATGGCCCATTACATGGGCTACATATTTAATCAACATGGAGTACATGTGGATCCAGCCAAGATCCAAGTCATCCGTGAGTGGCAAGCCCCAACCACACTCACTGAACTTCGTAGCTTCTTGGGCCTTGCCAATTTCTGACACAGGTTTGTGTTGGGATTCTACCATATTTCATGGGCCCTCAACCAAGTAACCAGGGGTGGTGGTAAGGCGAAATTTGTGTGGGGTCAGTCCCAACAACAAGAGTTCGATGATTTGAAGTAGCACTTATGCTCATCCCCAATACTTTCACTACAAAACCTACAACAACCCTTTGAGATCGAAACATATGCTTCAGACTATGTTGTGGGTGTATTTCACACTCAACACGGCCACCACATGGCCTATCATAGTGAGACACTATCAGATGTTGTCTGTAAGTGTTAAATTTGGCAGCATCGAGAATCATTCTCCAATGAGAGGCCATATGGGCCACCCTAAGGCTAGCCAGGGAGATTTGGAGAATCAACCAATCTTGTGAGGTATTGACAAAAGCTAGGGGGAACATACAACCTCTGTGAGTCAAACCAAAAGTCAGGACAAACGAGATGCTATGTAATTATAATGCAAAAGTCAAGGGGAACGTACAACCTCTATGAGCATAGACTGTCTAGTGCAAAAGTCAGGGGGAACATACAACCTCTATGAGCATAAACATACTAGTGCAAAAGTCAGGGGGAACGTACAACCTCTGTGAGCCTAGTCAAGCCTTCTGAGCCATGAGCAAAAGTCAAGGCATCTAGCAAAATTTAGGTTGAATATAAAATTTCTATGAGCTAGAAACAAATAATATTCCTAATATTGCAAATGATATAAATGTATTGATCTAGTGCGTTGGCACGTGTAACATTATCCACCATGAAGAGAATTTTGAATTGCCTTGTAAAGAGATGAGTTGTAACTAAATTCTTAAGTCTAGTTCGATTTTAGAACTAAAGTGTAATGTTGAGTTGTAAATGAAGTCTTAAGTCTAGTTCTATTTTCGAACTAAAGTGTAATGTTGAGTTGCAACTGAAGTCTTAAGTCTAGTTCTATTTTTGAACTAAAGTGTAATGTTGAGTTGTAACTAAAGCCTCAAGTCTAGTTCTATTTTTGAACTAAAGTATACCAGTCTCAAGTCTAGTTCTATTTTCGAACTAAAGTGTAATGTTGAGTTGTAACTGAGGTCTCAAGTCTAGTTCTATTTTCGAACTAAAGTATACCGGTCTCAATTCTAGTTCTAAGTTCGAACTAAAGTATGAAGCTGAGTTATGATTAAATCATGCAAACAGGTTACTATTTCGATCCTCTCCTCTTCCCCTCTTCAGCCTATATAAGAAGAGGTCAAACCCTCTCTTCAACACAGTTTGATATGCAGGTTAAGGGTGAAGCAATAGAGGATCATATCAGTGATAAAGAGGCAGCATACCAAAGAAGCATATCAGTGTTGTATATCAGCAATAGAGGCTTCATATCAAAGTCGTATATCAGTAGCATATCAGTGTTGTATATCAACAATAGAATCAACATATCAGAGGTGTATTTCAGCAAGGTCTCTTAGGTCTTTGTCAGGTCAGAGTCATCTTGGCAAGATCTTTAAGAGAAGAAAATTCATGGTGGATATTTGTAAGTGATCTTACATTATTAATGCAATAAAGGAATATTGTTTGTTGGGTGTTTTCTCCCTGTACAGGGTTTCCCTAGGGTATATGTGTTGTTGATGTTCATGCTTACTTATCTACATAGTTATTGTTATTTGGTTATGATTTGGTATTGTTGAAGGGTATTAAGATGGAATCAAAGTATTGAAGAAAATAAATGAATTAATCTGCATAAGAAATCAAACTCATAATTTAACATGGTATCAGAGCTTAGGGTTTGTTAATCTTGTTGAAGTGTAGCAGAAAGTACACACAGATCCAATCTAGCTTGATTAAGTTTCCAGTGTGAGGTCCATGGCATCCTCCATTTCATTCAGGGTCGAGGATAGGCTCGAAGGAGATTCCAACTTCAATGTGTGGAAACTTTGGATAACAAATATCTTGCAGGAGCATGATCTTGAGCAGTATGTGACCACAGTGGTGGAGGAACCCATGAATAATGCAGTAAGAGTGTCCTTCAGGAAGACTCAAGAAAAGGTCAAGCGAATCATCTTTGACTCATTCAAAGACAGTATAATTCCTGCAATGACTTCGTTAATGACTGCCAAGGACTGTATGGATACCTTGGTGAATCTGTGTAAGAAACAGGCTCCAAGTCAAAAGAGGACACTTAAGCACAATCTTAAGTATTTGAAGATTGAGAAAGGTGAATTAGTGGCATCTTTCTGTTCTAGGATAGCCCAGATCAGAGATCATCTTTTGGTCACACAGGTGACAGTGGACGATGATTATTTAGTGCAGGCCATTTTTTATGGTCTTCCTTCTTCATGGGAGACATTCTTATCCAATGTAAGTGGGAGAGAGATTCATCCCACGTTTGAGAGGTTATGGAATGATTTCCTCCAGGAGGAGAGTTGCACAGCTACCAAGAGCGAGCCAACAAAAGAAGAGAACTCATCTTTAGCATCAAGATTCAAGGGAAAGAAGAAAGACACTTTCCAGAAAGGCTCTCATAGGAAGACAAACACCAAAGGTACATTCAAAGGCAAGAATATTGATACATATAAGATTAAATTCTTTAGTAGTAATAAGTTGGCTCATTTTGCTAAAGATTGTTGGTTTAGAAAGAAATATCTTAGGAAAGGGAAACATCATGCCTCAATTGTTGAGGATGATGAATCCAAAAGAAATCGGAAAAGTCCTTCTAATGAGAAAGAAAATAGAAAAGAATATTACTTGGTTTCTACCTTATCCAGTTCAGTTTTCACAGGGCCAAAAACTTGGTTAGTAGATAGTGGTGCATCAAAGCACATGACAGGGTTCAAGGATATCCTCTCAGATTTCGAGACAAAATCTTTTGTAGAGAATTTTGAGCTTAGGGATGACAAATTTTACAAGATAGAGGGAGTAGACTATATCTCCTTCAGATTGGAATCTGGTGCTAGACTTCATGTTGATGAAGTATTCTATGTTCCAGGGCTCAAGAAGAATCTATTATTAGTTGCAACCCTTGAGGACAAGGTATATTGGGTGATCTTCAAGGACAGGAAGGCACTACTATGGGATAGAGGTAGCCACTTAAGTACAACAAAACGCATTGGAACTCGCAGTGGAGGACTGTACGTCGTGTCAGGACAGTCAGTTCAGGCATTGTCTCATGATGTGAATAGCTCCAGTGAGTTGTGGCACAGAAGAATTTGACATCTTCATTACAAATATGTTCTCTTACTGATGCATGCTAGGTAAAAATATTAAAATTTGTAAGGAATGCATGCTAGGTAAAAATATAAATAAAGTGTTTCCGAGTAGTGACAACAGAGCTCATGGAATCTTAGATCTGGTTCATTCTGATGTATGTGGTCCCATGTCATCTCCCTCACTCAGTGGTTGTTTGTATTATGTCATTTTTATTGATGATTACTCAAGAAAATGTTGGATATATTTTCTTAAAGCTAAAAGTGACACATTTGATAAATTCAAAGAGTACAAAGCCTTTATTGAAAAGCAGATAGGGAAACACATCAGAATCCTTAGAACATACAATGAAGGAGAGTTTGAATCTCTCTAGTTTGAGGATTGCTGCAAGTCAGCAGGAATCAAGAGACAGTTGACCATGCCATATAACCCTCAACAAAATGGAGTTGTTGAGAGGAAAAACATGACTATTTGTGAGGCAGCGAAATCAATGATGTTTGACCAGGATCTGCCAAATTATTTATGGGCAGAAGCTACCTCCATTGTCGTGTATATTCAGAATAGGTGTCCACATGCTATCTTGAAGGACAAGACTCCTTAAGAGTTCTTCTTAGGGATCAAACCTGGAGTTGGGCATCTAAGGATATTTGGGTGTCCTGTGTATATTTATGTCCCTAAGGAAAGGAGGACAAAGATGGAACCCCCAGGCAAGAAAGGAGTTTTTGTGGGGTACAATGAGAACTCCAAGGCTTACAGGATTTATGTACCAGGTCAAAGGCAAATAGAGGTAAGCAGAGATGTGACTTTCCATGAGGAAGTCACATTTAAGAAATCCAGAGAGATTCAGAAGGAATCAAAAGCAGTTCATCTAGCTTCACCCTCTTCTGAAAATGAAGAGTCGGGTGATAAAAGGGAGGAACCCCGTGAAGGGCCAAGTAATGAGCCCCTAGAAACTGTTGAAGTATTAGAAAGAACTCTTGAAGAACCTCCAGCCAAAAGGAATCCACGGTGGCTTAAAGAAATAGTGCATGAAGCAGAAAGGATAGTTTCTCCCAAAGGAACTTTCAGGGAAAGGAAGAGGCCTCATAGGTTTGGAGGTTGTGTTGCATTGATGAGCAGCATTAGTGATGTCGAACCTTCTTCATTTGAAGAACTGGATAAATTACAAGTATGGAAGAATTTCATTCTTGAGGAATACATGCCTATTATAAAGAATAATGTTTGGGACATTGTGTCGAGGCCAAAAGACAAATCAGTGGTTTCTTCCAAATGGATCTATAAGATCAAACATCTAGTTGATGGAAGTGTGGAAAAGTTCAAAGAAATATTTGTAGCCAGAGGCTTCACTCAGAAAAAAGGAATCAACTACGAAGAGACTTTTGCACCTGTATCCAGGTATACCTCCATTCGAATTATTATTGCTTTAGCTCTCGTTCTTGTTTGGAAGCTACATCAGATGGATGTAAAAACAACATTCTTGAATGGAAAGATTGAACAGGAGGTATTTGTGGAACAACTAGATGGTTTTGTACTGCATAACAAAGGCACTCATGTATACAATCTAAGGAAGGCCTTGTATGGTCTTAAGCAGACTCCCAGAGTTTGGTATGACAGGATTGATGGATTTCTTAAAAGCCTAGGATTTCATAAAAGTGATGTTGATGCAAATATGTACTTCAAGGTAAGAGGTAACCAACCTGTTATACTAATACTATATGTTGATAATATCTTTCTATCAGGAGATGAAGGGATAATATCCTGGTGTAAGAGGGAGCTAACCTCAGAATTCGAGATGAAAGACTAAGCCTTGATGCATTACTTCCTAGGATTGGAAGTGTGGCAAAGACAGGGCGAGATATTTCTGGCACGAGGAAAATACACAGTGGATGTACTAAAAAGGTTTGGTATGATGGATTGCAAATCCATGTCTATTCCGATGGTTACCAACTTGAGGAAGTTGCATGATTATGATACAGTTTCAAATTTGGTGGATCCCACCATGTATAGGTAGTTGATTGGATCATTGATGTACATGATCCACACTAGGCCAGATATATGTTATGCAGTGATTGCAATGAGTTAGTTCATGACTGAACCGAGACAGAGACATTGGGTGGCAGCAAAGCACATATTGAGATATCTTAGAGGGACCATTACTTATGGTCTGAGATATAAATCCAATGGTGGTTTATTTATGCATGGGTATGCAGATGTTGTCTGGGMAGGAAGCCCAGTGGATCGGAAGATTACTTTCGGATACTRCTTCAGTTTAGGATCCWCTATGATCTCATGGTCAAGTCGGAAGTAGGGATCCATTGCACAGACTACAACAGAGGCTRAGTACATTGCAGCAAGTGATKCTAGAAAGGAAGCAGTATGGCTCAGAAAATTGGTTTCTKGGTTGTTTGGTGACAAGCTCGAGACGACGGTGGTTCACTGTGATAATCAAAGTTGCATAAAATTGACAGAGAACCTGGTATTTCACAACAGGTCAAAACATATGAACATGAGGTACCACTACATCTGAGACTTKGTCCAAGGAAGGTAGTTGATATCATGACCAAGCCTCTGACCTCGRGACAGTTTGTGCAKCTGAGAGGCAAGATTGGTATGGCTGAGAATGACTCCCTCGCTGAGAGGGAGTGTTCAATTTGACAGCATCGAAAKTCATTCTCCAATGAGAGGCCATATGGGCCACCTTGAGGCTAGCCAGGGAGATTTGGAGAATMAACCARTCTTGTGAGGTATTGACAAAAKCCAGGGGAAACATACAACCTYTGTGAKTCAAACCAAAAGTCAGGACGAACGAGATGCTATGWAAGTCTAATGCAAAAGTCAGGGGGAACGTACAACCTCTGTGATCATAAAYAGTCTAGTGAAAACRTCAGGGGGAGCGTACAACCTCTGTGAGCATAGACAGACTAGTGTAAAATTTAGGGGGAACGTACAACCTCCGGGAGCCTAGTCAAGCCTTGTGAGCCATGAGAAAAAGTCAAGGCATCTAGCAAAATTTAGGTTGAATATTAAATTCCTATGAGCTAAAAACAAACGATATTCCTAATATTGCAAATGATATAAATGTATTGATCTAGTGCGTTGGCACGTGTAACATTATCCACCATGAATAGAATTTTGAATTGCCTTGTAAAGAGTTGAGTTGTAACTGAAGTCTTAAGTCTAGTTCTATTTTAGAACTAAAGTGTAATGTTGAGTTGTAACTAAAGTCTTAAGTCTAGTTCTATTTTTGAACTAAAGTGTAATGTTGAGTTGCAACTAAAGTCTTAAGTCTAGTTCTATTTTCAAACTAAAGTGTAATGTTGAGTTGTAACTGAAGTCTCAAGTCTAGTTCTATTTTCGAACTAAAGTATACCATTCTCAAGTCTAGTTCTATTTTCAAACTAAAGTGTAATACTGAGTTGTAACTGAGGTCTCAAGTCTAGTTCTATTTTCGAACTAAAGTATACCATTCTCAAGTCTAGTTCTAAGTTTGAACTAAAGTATGAAGTTGAGTTATGATTAAATCATGCAAACAGGTTACTATTTCGAGCCTCTCCTCTTCCCCTCCTCAGCCTATATAATCAGAGGTCAAAACCTCTCTTCAACACGGTTTGATATGCAGGTTAAGGGTGAAGCAATAGAAGAGCATATCAGTGATAAAGAGGCAGCATACCAAAGAAGCATATCAATGTTGTATATTAGCAATAGAGGCTTCATATCAAAGCCATATATCAGCAACATATCAATATTGTATATCAACAATAGAAGAACCATATCAAAGGTGTATTTCAGCAAGTTCTCTTAGGTCTTTATCAGGTCAGAGTCATCTTGGAAATCTCTTTAAGAGAAGAACATTCATGGTGGATATTTGTAAGTGATATTACATTATTAATGCAATAAAGGAATATCATTTGTTGGGGTTTTTATCCCTGTACAGGGTTTCCCCATGGTATATGTGTTGTTGATGTGCATTCTTACTTATCTACATAGTTATTGCTATCCGGTTATGATTTGGTATTGTTGAAGGGTATTAAGATGGAATCAAATTATTGAAGAAAATAAAAGAATTAATCCGCATAAGAAATCAAGCTCATAATTTAACAATAAGTACCCTACTTACGACAAACAAATGGACTCCATTGTGAAAGTCGTCCACCAGTGGAAACATTACATTCTTGGGAAGGAGACATTCATCTACACTGATCATAAGCCACTGCAGTTCATGCAGACACAAGGTAAATTGTAGAATGACCACCATCAAAAGTGGTCCACATATAGGAAGCACCAACTGCGTGGTTGATTGCCTTAGCAGACCACCAGTCGTGACACTCACCACTGTGCTAGACTCTTGTGACCATGAGACCTATGGATGGCCCCAACTCTATGAGATAGACCCAGACTTCGCCACCACCTACCAAATGTTAGGCGCAAACATAGATGTCGCTAATTTCCATCTCCAGGATGCGTTGTTATGTCTTCTGGGCCATGTTTGTGTTCCATCAAGCGAGCGAGTGAAGCTGATTTGGGAATCCAACTACAGTCGGGTGGAAGGACACTTCAGCGTCGAGAAGACAGTGGCAATGTTGCAAAAAAATTTATACTAGTCAAAACTTCGACAGGGGGTCAGCAAGTATATCAGGTCCTTCACTGCATGCGTTATTTCCAAACTGGCCACTAAGAAACATGGAATGTACACCCATATTCCTACTCCTGATAGGCCATGGGAATCCATCTCAATGGACTACATGTCGAGACTCCCATACACCAAGCGCGGAAATGACTATGTTTTTGGGGTTGTTGATCGCTTTTCTAAAATGGTGATTATGGCCACCTTCAAGAAGAGCATCACAGCAGAGGCCACTGTCGAGCTCTTATTTGAACGAGTCTAGGTAAACTTTGGAATCCCACAAACCATTGTCTCAGATCGGGACAGCCGATTTCTCAACACATTCTAGTCGAGCCTCTGGTCACTGTTGGACACCAAGCTCACCAAATCCATGGCCTTCCACCCCCAGACAGATGGCCAAACCGAGGTCGTAAATTGAATGATCGTGCATATCCTGCGCATGTATAATTCCAAGAGCCCTTGAACATGGGATGAGATTTTTCCCTATTTCCAGCATAGCTACAACCAAGCCCTGCATATCTCAATCGGACACATCCCCTTTCAGGTGGGTTTGGGATTCCAACCTTTGGGTCCCATAGATGTTTCACTACCCATTGCGGTCACCTCAGCCGACTCATCTCATGCTCCAACTGAAGCTGAAAAATCCACCCGGTTCATTAAGCAGATCCATCACATCCGTTAATAGGTTCAAGATATCCTACAGAAGTCCAATGACAAGTACAACCAGCGCCATGATCAACATCGAGTGCCACATAAGTTTCAGGTGGGCAAAAACGTTTGGTTGCACTTGTAGAAAGAACGCCTTACAGGACCCCATTAGAAGATTCACCCACTTTGTTATGGGTTGTACACCATCACCAAGGTTGTGGGTGATAATTTTTTTGAGCTCAACATTCCTCCTTTCCTTGGTCTGCACACAGTGTTCAACGTGGATCTCATTCGACTTTATTTCCCACCATTATTGGACACCTCGGAGGTAGCAGAACAACTGACACCAATAGAGCTCAACCTTGCATACAACATGCATCCAATGATCATATTGTGGAAAAATGGGTCAAGGGAACTCGCCAGCAAAGGATCCAACTTGATCGAGTTGTCAAAGCATGGAAGCTCCTGCACCAAGGCAAGTGGCTCACCCGGGGCCAAATTCAGCAGAAATTATCTCATCTGATGGGGGCACTCAATGCAATGGATATCATTTCTTCCTAAGGGGAGAGGATTGATCCATATGGATGTTGATGGCTTCCCACCTATTCCAAATGGCTTATTTTAGAAGTTTTCTAGTTTGGCATTTTTTTCTAGTTTTCGGGTCCGTGACTTCCGAGGCCGTTTTGAGGCCCTAAACAACGTTTTTAGGGCTCGCCACAGTCAAAATTTATATTGAGTTAGATTTTGATGGCAACATGTATATTCCTTGGATAGACCTTTCCAACAGTCTATCGTGCGCCTAAAACAAAGATCGTATGCATAAGTTACAACCCCGAGAAGTTGATGTACTAACTTACCCAAACAGGACCCACATGACTTTTGGTGCTTCATCTCATAGGGTTAGGTTTTTGGATGTTTAGGGTTTTTGACATTCATGTCTATTGTAAAAAGGCCTTTAGAGCCTCATTGTAATCATCTTTTTGCGAATGAGTGCATTCGTCACATCTCTTCTCATAGATAATCCGCCACCATTCTAACAAGTTTGTTTTCCACTGCATTTTACAATTTCAACGTATTTCCTTATTGAATAGAAACCAGTTTTATTGTATATCTTTTATTATGTGTTAATCATTTTTTGATAATAATCTATATTCATTTCGCTCTGCTCATAAAATCCATATCAGTTGCATATATCCAAAATCTGAATATGTTACCCTTTTCCCTATTGATTTCAAGAGTCAGAATTTGACATCAAATTTATGTTGAAAGTATCAAGAGTCTTGAGCCATCAAGATCCTAATATAATGTCAGATCCACCAGTAGGCACCATGAAAAATGATGACACCACCTAGAGTTCATGGATATGTTTTTCTTGAAATCTAGAGTAACCAATTCAAGACAAGTGCATATTAATAAGGCATATCAACAACACTAAGAAGATGCAAAATTGTCAACAATGTTGCATTCCAGGTACTTCAATTTTTAAAATCTGCCCTATTTGATCAATTTACATGCCTACTAATATTTTTTTTACAAAACTCCCATTACCACTGGAAAACATTATCACAAAAGGCATATTTTGTATGGCCTTGGGGTTGAATAAGGCCACATCAATTCCTATACATCATCTTCAAATTTGGCCTATCTTTAGTGCAATGGATTGCGAGGGGATTTTCCTAACTAGTAGACATTACAAATAGCATCCCTACCAGCCCTATACCCTTGATACAATAGGTCCTCCCAATTGTTTTTGGATTTTTGAGAGGATCACACATCATCTTGAGAGGCCCACACATCATTTTGAGAGGAAGACATATCATCTTTCCTTTCGTAGAGTAACCAAATTAAGAAAAGTCATTAAAGAAGGTGTATCAACAACACTAAGAGGAGGCACGAGTCAAATATATTGTCAACTTTGGTGCATTCTAGGTGCTTCAAATTTTTAAAATCTACCCTATTTTACACATTTACATGTATGTTGATTTATTTTTACAAAACCCCCTTTACGGCTAGAAAACATCATCACAAAAGGCATACTTTGTATGGACTTGGGGTTGAGGAAAGCCACATCAATACCTATGCAACATATTCAACTTTGTGCTATCTTTAGTACAATGGATTGGGAGGAGACTATTCCTAACTAGCATATGTTTTGTGTTTTCCTCTTTTGAAACACTCATGGAAAACCCTATGAGTATTTTCCCATGATCCATGAATGGTAAAAAGGGTAAACCGTCGGTCCTGATCATGGAGCCTGTTATCACCGGAAGTCACCTCCGGATTGCTACAGAGGTAATCCCAATACCCATCAGTGTTGGGGTGGATGTTGGTTTAAATGTGGATGGTCTATGGCCAAAACTCAACAACATGAAAGATGTTCAACACAAATCTGGACGGGAATGTACAGGGAAGTGAGGGCCACATTAACTTCAGTCAGTAAATTGAGTTAACGCGAGAGCAGAGGGAAGATTTAGGAGAAAGGGTGAAGGAGACTGCTCTGGGCATCAAACCTTCCAGCAGCTCAGAGAAGAAAACCCAAGCCCAAGAGCATTATTGGGCTCAAATTCAAACACCAAAATATGTCTACAAGGGACACAGTTACAGTTGCAGTATGATCAAACCTCCATCATCCTGCAACTGCAACTGCTCGACTGGATCCTCCATGCCCGAGCCATTCAATGTGAGAAGGAAATAGATATACAGGGAAATGAAAAAGACTGACCATGATACTACCATAATCAAACCTCCATTACAGCATCATAATGATCCTCAACTGGATCCTCCATGCCCGAGTGTCTTAAACAGCTTTTACAGACAAAATGGAAAGAAGGAAGTTGACTTCTATTAACATGAAAGTCTCAATTCGATTACATAACCAGAGAACTGCTCTGGCAGAAAAAAATTACAGATTGGGAGCTCTGCTCAACCAAAGACCCTAACAAAATATGAGAATGACTCCTATATACTCGGAACCAAAATCGTAGCAGCGAGTTCGAGTCATCGCATTGAAGGCATTACATCTACATGCCTCCTGGCAGACTGTGCGTGCAGTCTCTGGTCAGACGTGAACTCTGTCAGACATAATCGTGCTTCAGAATGAGCCTGCGGCTGAGTGGACTAACTGATGGTCCTTTCCTGAGCTTTCCATTTATGGTGGAAACAATGTTCAACCACCATCACCTGCTTTAATAATTGCTTCCTCGAGATCAGAGAGTTCCAAGTCAACTCTGCATCTAAAGGAGGTGGTGGTATCTCATTGGCCTTCGGCTGCTTCATTGGGCCGCTACAAGGGGACATAGTTGGTGGACGTGGATGAGGATCTGGCAGTGACAATGGCATGATCGATGTCGAGGTGAGACAAGAGAAGTCCATGTGGACAGACGTGGCAGATGGAAGGTGATCGGAAAAGTGCGGGCGGTGGAAAGTGTGGGTACTGCATTGGGATAGGTCAGAGGTGAAGTGGAACGGGGTGATGATGTGGGGGCAGAGGAAAGGTCGTAGTATTAGGTGGTATGAGGACCATCTTCCTAGATGGAGGTGAGCGGTAGAACACCTGGCAGGAGATGATAGGTGGGAGTGATAAGGGGACATGACCCAAAGGTGGGTGGAGGACAAGTGTTCCATATGGAGACGAGGAGGGAGAGTGGGCAATGTGATGGGCGGAAGAGAGAGATGGAGTGGAGGACAGATGGCAATGGGAAGAAGAAGCGGTAAGGGAGAGAGGTAAGAAGGTTATTCCGGAGGGAGGGGGGGTGGTGGTAGGCATTTTGGAGTGGGGGGGGGTCCAAAATGACGAGAACGTGCCACGATAACGGTGGGCCCAGCGAGGAAATATCTTTTCCAGACTCCACCCCCCCTCATTAAAGGCAGAATGTCAGGGGGGGTCTGGTATGGACCACACACCGTAGATCTGTGTGTGCAGATTCCAGTCGCCCATATCTGCGCGTCGATTAGCACAACCGCGCCCAGGCCCAAAAGACTTAGGATAACGCGATTTTGTGGGTTTTTTTGCCCCTTTTCTTCATTTCTTTCACCAAGGGGCCAACTTCTTAGGAAAAACACCCCTTTACAAATTAGTGTGATAACATTAGGCTTCATGGGAGATAGACTCATCCCTGCGAGGCTCTAAGATCTCCTTATGCAGTTCAAGTTGCCTTCTATTGGGCTATGGAATCAAGCTCAAAACACCCTGTTGAGGAATATATGCCGAAAAATAAGATAAACACAAACTTACAAGGGCTCCAAGGAGCTTATTTATGTACAATCCTAAACTAATCAAACTTTACATGGTGCTAGGTGAAAGAAAATTTCCACCATAGTCAATCAAGTAACTTCCTGAATGGAAGTTGTGTTACTCTGTCGGTGATTACTAGCAGAGGATGCAGCCGTGACAGCAGAGTGGTTACACCCTTCATCTTTTCTCCCAAGGATGAAGTTGATATAAAATAGGGAGACTCCAGGGCATGAAGGAAATGTTAGAATATGAAATGTGTGTGCTCGTTTTACCATTGACAATACCCTTGTCATCAAACCATAGGCCAAAGCCACCCTCTGAGCACCTTAACCTTAACAGAGAATCACTTTGGAAGAAAACCCTAGGCTAGATAGCCAAACAAAGGGTAGTGCACCTTTCCCCAAGGATAGAGCATCACAAAGAGTTGATTAGATAGTCCAAACCCTAGAAAAGAGATAGTCCATGTGTAACTGCTAGCTGCAGCAGCTGCAACAATAGCTCTCCTCCAAACCTGTGCAGAAATTGAGCAACTGCAGTGCGCACAATACTAGGCACTGCAATTTTGAGACTGCTTGCCAGAATGAGAACTAGCCTCCTGTATTTATACTAATTCTGGCTAACTGTCAGGGCCAACTTCTCATTCTGGGTATCTGTTTGTTCAGTATATAATATTATTTATGGTCGACTTCTTCTCTTGGAGGTTAATAACCTAATATAAATTATCTTCTTGAGCCGACAAGTCTTCTAAGGTTATTAGCCAACTCATTAGGGTTTCTTCTTGCTTCCTGGAGTATTATATCCTTGTCAATTTTACACATGGAGGTAAATACCTCCTGCAACTACCATAATATCAACACTCCCTCCTAGCTAGGGAGGTATTACAGGTAATGGTCTTTGAGCACAAAACATACCATTCACCCGGTAGCATCAACGTAGTTATATAGACTAGATCATGACTATATCATGAGCACCATCACCATCATCATCATCAGTTGCATCATCTCTCGAAACCATACTCTATCTGAGTAATCGGACAAGATGTTTACTCCACAGAGTTATACAAGAGCCATTCTTCTAATCTAGAAGAGTAAATGTTCTGAACCATTTTTTGTCTAGAAAATCTATGTTCATCATTCATCTAACTGATAATTATTTCCAATAAATTGTTGATAGTCTTCAAGGAAATTAGAACAAAATAGAACACAATTGTGTCCATCCATAGTAGTACATAACTATAATCCAGTGGTACACTACCACACCAAGTAACACACAAGTACTTGATCAGTAACGTATAGTCACGGACAGTGGAACACATCCACCACAGTAGTATACATCTACTGTCATACAGTCTTCTTAACAATCATCTGATACCAACCTGCACAGAAACAATGTTATGATATAAAATGAATTATCTGGGCCAATATTTCACTCACGTCTATGAGATATGAAAGAATATCTGCCCTCGGAGTAGAACAATGAGATATCTGGACAATTCTTCTCAAGCAAGGAAGAATAACTGTCATGTCTTCTGAACCTGAACCATTCCCCACCCTGGGCCATTCTTCCTACACTAATCAAAGTGCACCCTAGAGAGAATGTATAAACCCTAAGTAATGCATGTCCATGATTGTTGAGCTTGGACCATTCCCCACCCTGGGCCATTCCTCCTACACAAATCAAAGTGCACCCTGGAGAGAATGTATAAACCCTAAGGAATGACTATCCGGACCAGTTCCTCGGTTAACCACAAGAGGAAAATATTGTCCTGTATCAACCTCCAAAATGGACCATTCATCATGTTAACCACAATGAGAAATCGTTGTCCGGCGAGGCGGGCCATTCTTCTTGAGTAACCCTCAAGAAGAGAGATTTCCCTAGACCACTCCCCATGTTAACCACAATGGGAAGTCGTTGTCTATGATACATCATCAATCTGGACCATTTCCCATGTTAACCACAATGGGAAATCGTTGTCCGTCAGAAATCTCAATCCACTTTCCAAACAGGAAAGAATCTATCCAAAATGGACTATTTTTCAATGAATGTCTTCAATAATAGTTTTAGTGCTCCCTCCCAGCCTGGGAGTCATCTCTTCCTTTTTCAATAAGGAAGTTGTCTCCACGAGCTCCATCTTGAGTACGCAAACTCTTTCATCTTTCACCAAAATGTATGTTCATCTTCTCATATGTGGAGATATGTATTTTAGAACCACTTTCTCCTTTCTGGACTTCATCACGGATAATGTAATGCTTGATTTCAAATGTACTTTGTTTTGGAACACTGATTTTCTGTGAAGGCTTCATGTAGCTCTGAACAATAGAGTATATCATTGTTGGAAAACATATCCATGTGGCACTTCTTCTGCCATCATGAGATCTGATCTACTGAGTAATCATCTGGATGTTTATAGGAAATATTCACCACACTTCTACTGTGCACTAGAGGTTCTCCACCAAATTATCTTCTTCTATCTGCATACAAGGGTCTCTTTCTGGTATGCCTCAAAGTCTTGAGATTTCTTCTTCATACACTCTTTATTCAATTTCTTTGGAGAATATTCTTTGCATTCATCTGATGTAGAAATCCAACTTATGGATGTTGCGGATGATATAATGACTCGTGTAGAGATAAGTCTGGTTTACTGGAACAAGTAATCATCATAGTCTTCTCCCTCCATCTGGCAGAACCTCTAGTTCTAGATCTCGCAATGCTTTCATTCATAGGTCTTCCATATATTGTTCTTTATCACGACTTTCAGTTCCTCTGCTTGATTGTTTTTATTAAGTTTATATCAGGTTGACAATCTTGTGATTCTTGATACAATGACTGGTTGTTCTGGCTTCTCTTTCTTTCTTGGAATCTTCATGTGTTTCTTTAGTTCTTGGGTCCATGGAGTTTCTTATAGATACCATGCCCTAAAKATTCCATCATAGGATCACAGATGTGGATGGACAACCAGGGATACTTTAAGGCTTCTCTTTGAAGAATACATAYTRTCTTTCATGGTTTCTATCATGGATATATATTTCATCATCTTCATTGGATCATAGGATTAGCTCCCTCCTAATCCTTGCTTCATSTATSAGTGCATATAATCGGCTCCCTCCGTCTAACAGAGTCCATGCTTCCATCTRCATCCTTATTKTCTTTTGCAATATATAATTTCCTCTCTTGTCTAACAGAGTCCAYGCTTCTATCTTGTTGTCTTCTACAAAACGTCATAAGTCTTTTTCCAATTTCCTCTCGATTGYTGACTTATTTATGTCTTTGCTTCTTCTAAGTCTCTTCCTGATTGATTCGTCTTATCTTGCAATAACTTCCACATGATTTKTATTTCATCCTTTCATGTGTATTATCTAATGATATCCATTCTTATCTTGTTKTTCTTCCATAGGTATAGTTCTTCTTGGAACATATTATCTTCCAAGAGATAGATATACAAGATATGTAYAGAGACAATGCAAACAAGATATATACAAGAAATAAGAAGAGTTTTGTTACCTTTAGAAGAAGAAGTCTCTTCCATCTTGCTTAGTCTTCTTTGTCGGTTCATTTTCTTYGGCAATTGATGCTTCGTGTTTCTCAAACCTTTTCTTTAGCTCGGGACAATGATTCTTGTAGTGACCATATTTTCGACAGTTGAAGCATTGTACTTCTGAAATGTCTTTCTCTTGATTTGGCTTCCTCCTTGAACCAAACTTCCTTTTGTTCCTAAAGTTCTTGAATCTTGGTGTGAAGGCTTGATCATCATACTTCTTTTGGGGTTTCTCTTTTGCACTGATCCTTGATTCTTCTTGAGAACAGCAAGTCCAAAGTTCTTCAAATGTCGAATACTCCTTTCTTGTGTTCAAGCTTGCGGAAAATGCATCCCACGTCTTGGGAAGACCATTGAGTACTATGTTTACCAACTCCTTCTCTGAGATGATCTCTTCAATATCTTGTAGTTGATCTCTTAACTGATAAATTCTCACAAAGTATGATGTTATGTTGTCATCATCATTCATATTCATGTCATGATGCTCATTCTTCAGACTCATGACTTGTCCAATGTTTCTGACTGAGAAGAGGTTTGTTAGGGCATCATACATCTTCTTCGATGAGTCAAGATGGGAGATGTAGGGTATCAACTGGTCTTTTATAGATTCCACTATGATACTCATAGCATTGATGTCACTATCTTTGAACTTCTCCATAGCTGCAATGTTCTACGATTCCTTCTCTTTTCCTTCTTCAAACTATGGTTTCACGATCTTTCCTTTCACGATATCCAGCACTTTATTCTTGGCAAGTATGAGATCAATCCTTGTCTTCCGCGCTCTGAAGTTAGAAGCTCCATCTAACTTGTTCTTTGACTTCATAGAGTAAGTCACGGTTGCTTTTACTTGGTCAAACCCTAGATTTGACCAAAAACTCAAACTTGACATCTTGGCTTGTTGAGAGTATTGGGAGATGCGCTAGGCTATGGTGCACTGATCTATCTAGAGATTAGGTAAATACCTTCACTTAAGGTGCCTCAACAAGAGGATTAGGGTTTTTTCAACTGCTCCTACTAGTAAACCTAGTGGTAGTGTCTTGGAAGTTGTTTCTGCTAGTAACCCTAGCGGTAGTTCCTCAATGAGCTCAATATCCTAGCGGCTATGTTTCCTTCCAGCGTTTAGACTGAATGAAGGAGGTGTGGGCCCATAACATGTTAGAATATGAAATATGTGTGCTCATTTTACCATTAACAATACCCTTGTCACCCAACCATAGGCCGAAGCCACCCTCTAAGCACCTTAACCTTGACAGAGAATCACTCCATAAGAAAACCCTAGGCTAGATAGCCAAACAAAGGGTAGTGCACCTTTCCCCAAGGATAGCACATCACAAAGATCTGATTAGATAGTCCAAACCCTAGCCAAGAGATAGTCCAAGCGTAACTGCTAACTGCAGCAACTACAACGATAGCTCTCCTCCAAACCTGTGCAGAAACTTGGCAACTGCAGTGTGCACAAGACTGGGGACTGCAATTCTTAGACTACCTACTAGAATGAGAATTGGCCTCCTGTATTTATACTAATTCTGGTTAACTGCCAGGGCCGAATTCTCATTCTGGGTATCTTTCTGTTCAGTATATAATATTATTTCTGGACGACTTCTTCTCTTGGAGGCTAATAACCTAATATAAATTATCTTCTTGAGCCGACAAGTCTTCTAGGGTTATTAGCCAACTCATTAGGGTTTCTTCTTGCTTCCTGGAGTATTCTATCCTTTTCAAGTTTACACATGGAGGTAAATACCTTCCGCAGCTACAATAATATCAATAGGAAAGGCCACTCCATGTACTCATTGACAAGATCATAGAATTAGTGGCAAATCCTATGAAATTTGTAGCATAAATCCTGCTCTGCTCCACAGCTGCTCATACAAAGTTGAATATCATTGGTAGGCACAGGTGGATGGGAAGTCGATATAGGTTGACTATCCTCAGATGATGGTTGCTCCCTTACAGGCTCTGGACAGGAGATAAACTACCCCTCCTGTTGCTCCTTTGTTTCGTTTTCTTGGCTCTCCCAAGGGTCAGAGTCATAATCATCATAGACAGGACCTGTGGGAAATCTCCTTTCTTCGATATGCTGCTTAGTGATTTCTGCAAGCCCAGGATGGTTGATTTTCTCATGATAATCACCTTTAAGGAAAAAAGGATAAGGCTATGTTGCATGCTCTTGGAAATCCTGCATATCCAACTCAGAACTTGATTCATAGTTGTCATATACAGGTTGGTTTCTCCTCTGGTCATCAAACTGGGATGTAGGGCTCTGCTACTCTTCTTTAGAATAATCATCAAAGCTTGAGACAGCGGGCACCTCGAGAGAAGAATGCAGGCCTCTACAGTCATGATACTTTCAACATCATCCTCAGTAGAGCTGCCAAGAACATCTGCTTCAAGGGCTTGAAAATCCTCTGCATTTTCTTCAAAAAGGAAGAACTCATCTTCTGCCTTCAACTCATCTAATTATCCAGAAAGATACTTCACCAGTTCTATCAACTCACTCAGAGCATCTCCTTCCTCGTCGCAACCCAAATCCTCATAGCCTTCCTATGATGCAGACGAACATGGATGAGAAAGGACTGATTTATGATCCAAGTCTTCAGACTCATCCTCACAACCTTCTTAGGAAGCATCTCTATCTTGAATACAATCATTGTATCCCTCGCAACAGTTATGACAAATTAACTCAAAGGGATAAAACTTCTGACAATGACCGTTGAAAGTTGCATGGAATTCTCCCAGTGAAGAAATGCTAGAAGGAAGTAAAGAATCATACCACTCATGAGCATCCCCTGCTAACGAGAACATGAACATCTTCATTAACACATCCCCATGATGTATCTCCCACTGGTGCATGAGTTCATGAAACTCTCTGAGATAATGAGCAGGGTTGTCCTCTTTATGCTCTCTAAATATAGGTAAATAATCATTCCATTCATTTGGAGCAGGAACAACATTGGGAAAACCAGGAGCAGCAGAAAAAATAAAGGGAGCAAACCTCTGAGCTAGGATTCTTTCCATTTCGAACCAATGAAATCGCCAATCGATCCTTCAACCATGGAGTCGTCGGGTGAATGATGCGCGGGATGACTATGTCTGGTATTTTTTCACCATCAAAGACCATATCTAATCGTTGTGTTCTCTGAGAGGCTTCCAGGTGTAGCCAGAAGTAGCCACACTGAAACAGTGGAGTTGAGATAGTGGATTCGCCACAGCGGAGTCGCCAGGTGCACAGTTGCAATATTCAAAGGTTATGAATTCTGATCCACTTTCATAATCATAAGTTTGTTTTTGTTCTACCTAGGGAAAATATTAAATTCATCCCCAACAACAGCGACATAAATGTTAGCACCGGAAGTCACCTTCGAATTGCTGCAGAGGTAAGCCCGATACCCATTAGTGTTGGGGTGGATGTTGGTTTAAATGTGGATGGTCGATGGCCAAAACTCAACAACATGAAAGATGTTCAACATGGAACTGGACAGGAATGTACAGGGAAATGAGGGCCACATTAACTTCAGTCAGTAAATTTAGTTAAAGTGAGAGCAGAGGGAATATTTAGGAGAAAGGGTGAAGGAGACTGCTCTGGGCATCAGACCTTCCAGAAGCTCATAGAAGAAAACCCAAGCCCAAGAGCATTCTTGGGCTCAAATTCAGACAACAAAATATGTATACAAGGGACACAGTTACAATTGCAGTATGATCAAACCTCCATCATCCTGCAACTGCATCAGCTCAACTGGATCATCTCGAGATGTCGACGATCTATTGACAAGACTGTGGCTAATCCGATCACTTCTAAAAATCCAAACCATAGAAATATCATTAATCTAATTGGATCCTCCATGCCCGAGCCATTCAATGTGAGAAGGAAACAGATATACAGGGAAATGAAAAAGATTGACCATGATACTGCCATAATCAAACCTCCATTACAGCATCATAACGATCCTCAACTAAATCCTCCATGCCCGAGTGTCTTAAACAACTTTTACAGACAAAATGGAAAGAAGGAAGTTGACTTCTATTAACATGAAAGTCTCAAGTCGATTACATAACTAGAGAACAACTCTGAACAAAATTACATATTGGGAGCTCTGCTCAACCAAAGACCCTAACAAAATATGAGAATGACTCCTATATTCTCAGAACCAAAATCACAACAATGAGTTCGAGTCATCGCATTGAAGGTGTTACGTCTGCATGCCTCTTGGCAGACTATGCATGTAGTCTCTAGTTAGACGCGAACTGTGCCAGACGCAATCGTGCTTCAGAACGGGCTTGTGGCTGAGTGGACTAACTGACGGTCCTTTCCTGAGCTTTCCATTTATGGTGGAAACGATGTTCAACCACCATCACCTGCTTTAATAACTAATTCCTCGGTATCGTAGAGTTCCAAGTCAACTCTGCATTTGAAGGAGGTGGCAGTTTCTCATTGGCCTTTTGTTGCTTCATTGGGCCACTACAAGGGGACACAGTTGGCGGACACGGACGAGGATATGGTGGTGACGATGGCATGATCGACGTGGAGGTGAGACGAGAGACGGCCATGTGGACAGACGTGGCAGATGGAAGGTGACCGAGAAAGTGCGAGCGACGGAAAGCATGGGTACTGCGTTGGGACAGGTTAGAGGTGAAGTGGCACTAGGTGATGATGTGGGGGCAGAGGAAAGGCCCTGGTAGTAGGCAAGATGAGGAACATCTGCCTAGATGGAGGTGAGTGGTAGAACACCTAGCAGGAGATGATAGGCGGGAGTGATAAGGGGACGTGACCCGAAGGTGGGTGGAGGATACGTGTTCCATAAGGAGACGAGGAGGGAGAGCGAGCGATGTGATGGGAGGAAGAGAGAGATGGAGTGGAGGATAGATGGCAATGGGAGGAAGAAGCGGTAAGGGAGAGCAGTAAGTGGGTTATTCCAAAGGGGGCGGGTGGTAAGCAGTTTGGACCGAGGGGGATCCAAAATGACAAGAATGTGCCACGATAACGGTGGGTCCAGCGTGGAAACCGCTTTTCTGGATCCCCCCCCTTCGTTAAAGACAGAATGTCGAGGGGGTCTGGTATGGACCACACACTGTAGATCTGGGAGCGCAGATTTCAGCTGCCCAGATCTACGTGTCGATTATCACAATCGCGCCCAGGCCCAAAAGACTTAGGATAACGCAATTTTATGGGTTTTTTTTCCCCTTTGCTTCATTTCTTTCACCAAGGGGCCAACTTCTTAGGAAAAACACCCATTTACAAATTAGTGTGATAACAAAGCCTAACCCTGAGGGGATCAAGAGAATCGAACCTGTGACCTCTCCAACTATGGGGGAGAGATATGAGGTCTAATTTCTAACTCATGACCACTTAACAGACATTACTAACAACTGGAGGTTGTTTTAGATTCTGTGGATGACCTCCTAATAGAAAAATTGCTACAAGTTTTATATTTTCTAGCATCCCTACACCCTTGAAACAATAACCACCCAATCAAACAAGATTTTGAGGAAATTTAATTTATTTGAGAGACAAATGTAGAACCAAGAGAAGAAAAACATAATTGATATCTAGATCCCTTTTTTCAGTAGTCAATAGTTGTGTAGTAATAGAGGTTTGTTGCAGGTTAAGAAAGGGGGAAGACAAGCAAATGGATTATGATGAACTCATGTATAACAACTAGATTACTTGTCAGGGAAGTTATTTGATATCTATGCAAAGGTGACATGCAATACAACTTATCCCAACTTCTTCAGTTCACTAGGAATGTTCATCAGGATAAGACAATGGTGAATAGGAGAGAGATTGTCATAGATAAGGAGCTAATATCAGTTGCAATAAAGGTGTTGAAAGAGAGAAGAAAAAGAGGACAAAGGAGGAATTTGATGAATTGTGCCATGAATTCTTCAATGCAAACATTTCAGAAGGGATTACTTCTCAAATAGGTGTGGCTATCAAACACCAAAGTCTCGACTGGAAGGGGGTAGCTAGGATAATTACAAAGTTGATTTTACACCAGCATCATCCCTCTTATATATTTATTCCATATTCTAAAATAAGTATATTACAACTTAATGAATACATTTTCTTATTATTATATATGGTTTTATATTTTATCAAAAAAATCTCCAAGACTTTACAAGATTTTATAATTCAATGAAATATTCGCCAAGATTTTACAATATTTTATAATTCAGTGAAATATTAGCCAAGCTTTTACAAGATTGTATAATTGACTAAAAGATTCTCCAAAAAAATATATATGCATATTATATTATTCATAAAATAGATTTCAATTTTTCCTATGTATCATGGGGATTCGCCCATTTATTATACACATAAAATTAGGGGGGGTCTTAAAATCATCCTTGCTCCTCAACCCATGGCACCTACCTAGAAGATTCATCTCTTCCACTTATCCCTGAATGCAGACTCCCTCTATATGAGTGATTATCCCTCTGAGCTAGTTGACTCCCCTTGAAGTCCAACTTCCTCATAATATTTTTGGGAGGCTACTCCTCCCCACTGGATCCTAAGGGTTGAATCCCTCTGAACTTTGGCTCCCTCTGAGCATGTACCACTCGTGGACCTACCTACTCCCTTTGAACATGTGTAACTGGTGGAGCTACCTGATCCTCCTCATCCCTCTCTTTGATGTTGTTGGCCATAGCACACATAGGCTGGCCCCTCAAAATATATAGGTTTCCCTCTCTAAATCCAAGTACCACTGTTGATCTGAAGCTAGATCGTTTGGGTACAAACAACACCTGTCCATCTCAAAATAATATGTGGTATCCCTTCTTCTCAATCTCCAAGACTGAGAGAACACTCCTCCTGATTTCTGGCACCCATAACACATTTGGCACCCTCATCACCTCACCTAACTCCAATTGGAACAATATTGTACCAGATCTTTGTACTACATGTTTGGTTCCCATACCAATCTCCCCACACAAGTCTGAGTCAGTCTTGTGAAACTGTCAAACAATTTTTGTGCACCTGTCATATGGCAAGAGGCTTTGTTATCCACCAACTAGGTCCCCTTGCAGGAAACTGTACTTGAAAGGGTGGAGACCAATAAGATCTTCCTCTGAAACCTATCAACAACATCATCAACCTCCATTGTTGATGTTTGTTTCCTTCTTCCCCTCCCCTTCCGGTGTGGACATTGTGAATCATAGTGACCATAGTCATGACACTCAAAACCTCTGATCTTACTAAAATCCTACTTATGTCTCGGCTCTGGAGATGCTTCTCTCTCAGGAGAATCCCTTCTCCCAAGAAAACCTCTTATGCCCTTCCTAGTGCGAGCTGCAAGGGCCTGGTTCTCATCGTTGCTACTCTTCACCACACCATCCAAATCATCCATGGACACTAACCAAGTCTCCTCCTGGATACAATGAGTCCATAGTCTATCAAATTCTGGTAACTTTTCTCATGCACAGATCCCCTGTGAAAATGGTTCCCAAGACCTAGGAAGACCTCTCAACACCACATTCACCAACTCAACATCCTCCACCTTATCATTGATGGCCACAAGTTGATCTCATATATGTGTAATATTCATAAGATAGTTCACAATTGTGTCCTCACTAAACATCTTGACAAATTGAAGCTGGTGCTTCAAATGTAATTCCCTTCCTGTATTCCCATTTCAGTATAGACCTACCAAAGCATCATATGTTTCCTTTGCAGACATTTTCTCAGCAATGTGAGGAATCAAGTGATCCTGCATGGATTCTAGCAACACCCGCTTGGCCTTCACTTCCTTCTTCTTGTGAGCTATCAATTCTTGTGAATCGATGGGACCAGCAACCACCCTCTCAACAAACTCCTTGAGATCGTTTTCTTTCGACAGAAGAAGCACCCTAACCTTCTAAGCCCGGAATTTAGTTGCTCCTTCCAACCTGTCCTCAATTTTCAATGTGTTCACCATGGTGACCTGCCTAGAACAAGAACAACAATCTTCCAGTGTTGTAGAAAAAATATGTGTCTCAAGATGATCCCCTTCTCTTCACATCCCAAGATCTGATACCATGTCAATTTTCACATGCAACTCTGTGACTAATTTCAGATCTGAAAAATTGCTTCCTAGTGAGATAACTATAAACCCTAGATGTTATCACTGAACAATTTTATACTGAAATTATTCACTAAAAATATAACAGCAGAAACAACAAGATCAGAGATTAATCATCAACACACATGAGATACAACATTTTTTGTTTTGTAACTTTGTCAAATTCAGAAATTCTAAGAGTAAATACCAGCCTCCCAGCTATTACAATTACACCAAAACTAACGCCAACCTTGTCCTCCAAAATCAAAAAAATCAGCAAACCAATCCTCGACAAAATAACCGAAAAATCCTCTTCCTACAAATTTGATGAGATACCCCCTGTACTCTTGTTGACGTCATTCGTATAGTTGTTGACGTCAATAGTACGAACCTATTGTACTTGCCCAAAAATCTCACACATGCAGCTTGAAACTGCCTCAGAAAATCACACATGCAGTTGTCCTACCCCTCACACATGCGGAATATCCATACCACATGTGTGGCTCTCTTCAATACTATTTTTCCTCGCATGTGTGGATCGTACAATCCTCTCACACATGTGAATTGTTTCACACGTGTGGTTGTACATTTTTCTCACACATGTGGCCTTGCTCCTCTCTCTTCCTCACACATGTGGCTGAAATCAGAAGCCTTCCTTGGCCTAAAATAAAAACAAAAAATCACCAAGAACCCTAGGTCGGATTGCCACACAATTGCAAAATTTCCCTTACTAAAATTTCCAAGCTCCTAGCACAAGTGCACTCTCACTTATGCTAAATCCATAATGAAACAATGAGAATTGTCACAATCTCTCCTCTCCTTATATAGAAGTCTTGTAAGTGAGTTTAGGAACCCCTTCTAAACTCAACAATTAATTAGAATATTTTAATTCTCTTTGTGGGTGTGAAACCCCAAGACAAGACCACAAATCCCATCAACTTGCCCATGAGGCCCTAGCCTCATTCCAAGGCCGATTTCACTGAAATGAAAGGCTAATATGGTGTCAATGAATATTCTCATATCCCCGACACATTGGCCTCTTGTGGGAATGCCTCCCGAAGCTACAAAAGATTCAACACTCAATTGGCCAGGAATCTCTTAGCTAGGGACTTCAGGGACTCTCAGTTGCTTCAAGAGTGCTCACAACATCCTACACAAGGCTCTTGATCCATTTCTTCAACAGTGGATGCACTACAAGCTTACAGCCTGTTTACAAGCACATAGGCCTCATTTCCAACATAACACAACCAAACAATGGTTGCCTTCAAGCACAACATCGTTGGTGCTCTTCCCAGCACTCCCCCTTCGACCCCTCTCTCTTGTGGAATCATATCCCCCCATCGTTTTCATCCCTCGCATATCGCAACAAGCGATAATTATTTTTATTAATTATTACATGCACATAATATACAATTCGACCCACAGCCATATTAAATCAATATGGGCTCTTCACCCCAACACATCGGCTCACGAGCCTAATTCACATTTATACAATTACATTATAATTTGTGGGGACTGAAACTTGAGATGTTATAGCTCTATTACTAGTTTCCCATGCAACATCCTCACATCATATGAGGGGGAAACAAGCCACATGTTTAATTTTCTTATTCAAACTACAAAAAAATCCTTCAAAATTTATTTTTAACCAGATGTAGAACATTGTAAAACTATGGCCTAAGCTCTAATGAATAGACGTACAGGGCCCATATTCTACTACCAATGCTCTTAATTCTCTATTACAATTTGCAAAGTACTCAAAAGTGCATTTTTTCTAGTCCCAAAAACCCTATAACACAATCCAACAAAAGCCAAAGGAAGTGAAGAACTTCAATAAAAATGTTGCAAGATAACACATAAATATTCCAAAATAGCATGTAAGAAGGGTGTATACCTTGAGATTTCTTCAAGAAGAGCTAAAAACATGCCTTGGAATGGCATGTTTATTTAGGCTAAAAGAGAGCCATAAATAGGGACCAAACCATAAAATCATATGTTTCTTCACTTTTCTTGCAAGCAATTTGTGGTAAGGGTCATCTGTAATATCCTTTCCCACTTTCTTTAATTTTCTCCTTGATTGCTTCGCAAATTTTTCACATACAGTGGTCAAAGTCCAAAGTGTAGTACTTTCTCGCTCCCAAATGTGCCAGAATCATCTTATGAATTCTATCAAACAACTCCTTCACCCTCTCCAAATACTCTTTCATGAATTTGTTGCCTATACTAAAAGTGGTTTCCATAAGGCCGCATGAGATCATTGGACTCATGCCTCGCTTCAAATTCAAGCATGATAATGACAAGCTCTCGTGAAAAGGAACCATGGATCCTACTTATGAGTATGCACAAAGAATAGGTCACAAGTTCGAGCTTGAGCCAAGGCACTCTAATGACTATGCACAAAGAACAAATCGTGGGTTTGATTTGAATGAATACTTGCTAGCTACAAATAGGAGCAAATAAAACTTTGAATGCATCGTTTCCACTTTTGAATTTGTACTAGTTCTTTATTGTTTTTATCTAAATTTCGATCTATGCTGACATTCATAGTTAGTAAGTCTAAATCATGTATGTATTAACGAAAAAGTAGTAGTGAAAGATTGCAAGTTCAAACATAACTTTGTAGTACACATCTAGAGATAAATGTGACCATTGGGTTGACCATTTTTGTGATTTTCTTTGCGGGTCACCCGCAAGCCATCCATGTTTGCAAAATCTCGATTTAAATGTGTTTTCCATGTTAGATTTAAATAGCATTTTGCATACAAGACAACCTATGGGTCACATGAGCATGGCATGGCCATTGCAATGGTGGAATATTATTTGATGAGATGGACTAAGGTTTTGTTTTAAACGTTAAATCATGTTCAAGAGATGATGAAACAATGTCCAGTGGTGGAATGCACAATATGAAACCACCTTGTGTTGGAATGGGATGTTCATTGCAAAATAGCCATTGGTATGCTCATGGGATCTTAGCGTTTCACCATGAGTGTTGTCCTACAATGAGTAGTTATATAGGGAGCAAGTTAACAAATGCAGAGAAAGGGAGAAGCCTAAACATTATACAATTTGGACATTTTCTGGCAATCATCACTAGAATCCGGCTATAGAAGAATTGTTGGAATTTCAATTTCTCATTTCTGAAATTGCATTTTTGAATGCATAAATGGCTTCAACGTCCTCAAAACCCCCTATTGCACCTAGATGGTACAATATCAACAATTGATATTTGCAATTTCAGTAATACTTATAAATTTTTTAGCTGGATTTTGGACAAAAATGATCGAAAAAATATGGTCGGAAAATATCAAAATCGTAGCATGTTTAAACTACGCTCAGAGAAAGTCCCACCTAGAGAGAACACCAAAATGCACCTTTTTGGTGCTTGCACATATCAGAAGAAAAGGCATGCTTATAGTACATTCCTACAACCCTCACTATTGGAATTATATCAAACTACCAAGGGAAATATTTACAACTTTTGTTGTTCTTTATACTCGTTTTCTCTTCATCATGTGCACGAGCTAAAATCCTATAACATATACCAAAATATTGGCTCCCATTATATTTCCTCCTAAATGAAAATAAATATCATGTAAGGTGAGGGGTTGTCAAGGACATTGTTGAAAACATTGGCGAGGGTCCAGAATAGAACTTGTTATCACCATGTAATTTCCAGATGGTACCCGAGCTTACAAATTTTGGTGAAGGTTTATACCTCCACGGAGAAATGATGAATTAGAGGACCCGACTATATATGGTGACGTATGGATAAAATAGCGGAAATGCAAAGGGTAGGACTCAGCTGACCGTCGATCCTGAAAGCAACCTGGATCAACGGCTAAGGTGCATATCAGGGATGTAACTAGCGCGAAGATTAAACAATCCATGGCGGGTCGGGGAAAACCATCGTGGTTTCATCATAGGACATGTGGCACCACGAGAGGTACATCGGGACGAAAAGCGGTCTACTCAAAACCGCTTCGCCTCATCCCCGAAATTTCTGAAAGACAAGCACTACAGAGATTTCTACAAAATGGCTGGCAAATGTATGTTGGAGGATTAAACCATTTGCAGACGAATTCGATCATTGCACACATATCAGTTTTCACGTCTCAGTTTCCATGATTTCAAAAATTTTTGACCAGTCGTCTTCCAAGGTGAATGTTGGTTGTGGAGCCTGATTATCTTCCTAATTTATAGGTCTTTTACTTTCAACCATGTTTATACCCCATGAAGTATTTACACCCCAGAAGTATGTACACTCTTCCACGCGGGGGAGTGCAGAGGGGGGGTACCCCCTCTACAGGGTCCGGGGGGGCCTATCCCCCCGGCTGGGGGGTCTGGGGGCAAGTGGGCCCCCAACGGGGGTTTGGGGGCGAAGCCCCTAAAGCAAAAATTGCCTTATAAAAGTATATTGTAATTTCATTGTAAATCTGGACCGTTCATTATAAGGTCACAGATCTAACGGTAGAGATTATGTTAGGGTTTTTTGCCCTAGAAGACAACCCTCTTTTATGAGGGAAATGTATTGCGGCTATGGTTGATGGTAAATATTGTATTCTGAGAGAGGAGACTGTGAGAGAAAGAAGAGGAAGTTACAACGGATTTTTTTGTAGGTTGTATCCCTTCATTTGTTGGATAATAATAAAGGAAGGACCTGGCAATTTCTCTGGTGGACGTAGACCACACTGGGTGAACCATGTAAATCTGTGTCTCTCTTGTATTGTGTGTCTTCTGTGTTTTGTTTCTTCATTTGTTTTATTTTATTGCTCCGTGGTCCTGTTTTTCTAACAACTAATATCAGAGCATAAGGTAACTCGCAGGAAAAGAGGGTTCCTGGTTCGAGTGGGAGCAATGTCGGAAGATGGAAAGTTTAGGGTCGAGAAATTTAATGGCCAAAACTACCAGTTATGGAAGATGCAAATGAAAGACTATTTATATCAGAAGGATCTATTCCTACCATTGAGCGGAGTAGCAAAGAAGCCGGCATCCATGAAGGACGAAGAATGGGAGAATCTTGACAGAAAGGCTCTAGGAACGATATGGTTGAGCCTGGCAGCATCGGTGGCTTTCAATATTTCGAAAGAAAAGACAACGAAGGGTTTGATGGACGCGTTGGCCAAATTGTATGAAAAACCCTTGGCGTCGAATAAGGTATTTCTAATGAAGAGATTATTTAATATGAAGATGTCAGAAGGTGGGTCTGTTGCGGATCATTTAAATGAATTTAATACGGTTACTAATCAACTAAGTTCTGTAAAAGTGGACTTTGATGATGAGGTTAGGGATCTTCTAATCTTGTGCTCATTGCCAGAAAGCTGGAATGGCTTGGTCATGGCTGTAAGTAACTTTGTCTCTGGTTCAAATACT
>ML788182.1:95942-126194 GCA_009831015.1 Picea engelmannii | reverse complement strand
CTCTTTGTAGGACACATGCTCAAGCAAATGCCCCATTTACTAAGCCATTTGTTATTTTGCTGCATCCAAGTCTTCTTTCTTTTGCACAATCTGTCACTAAACACAACCTTAGGCCATCTGGCCTCTTCCATTTGCTCATTTTTTTTCAAATACCTTATGCTCGCACCATAGCAATTGCTTCAAGAAGAAAGCAGGTGGTAAATCGTAATGGGCGAACATCTCAAGAAATATTGATATAACGGTCAAGCATTCCAAAACTAAAGTTAGACTAAATTTGGAGGGTCGCGGATTTTGCCTAGGAACTCGTTGACTGTACATTTTCATCTAAAGAACAAGCGCACAAGTATTGAAGTAATGTCTATGTTCTAGGGAGGTCGATGTGAAGAAAAATCGATGTCTAATACACCCAGATCGTGAATTACTAATGTAATCGACGGTAGATATTCATATCGGGGAACGAAAGTAATCGATGTTTAAATTTTCTAAAGCGGCCCGATATAAAAACAGTGGTAAAGTGACCAGGGTACGTGGCAGCTCATGATTTATATCGGGGACATAAATGGTGTGATTAAAACCGCCCCCAACACTCATCGATATGGCATACTAGTCAATGTTGAAAATAGCACTAAACCATGAAGGAGGAAACGTAATTTGCCCAGCGCACAATACACAGGCGCTAGCCTGAAAGGAGGCTCTGTTTTCATTTTATTTATTTATGAGTTTCCTCCCAAAGGGTGCCATTGAAGTACTTATGTACAACTCATTAGCATGTTACTCCCGAAAATTATCTGGATTTGGACTAAAATAATTGATGAAATTGGTGGGATGTCTATGTTCTTCTCGATACGGGCTTGGCGCTAATCCCATGAAACGAAGAGTCAATTCTTTGTACCTAATTGGCAGCCAAACAAACACCAATTGCGATCAAACGACCACATTCTTGTCCATGAATTTACAAGTTTCCTCTAAAATACTCTCATTTCCTATTAAAAAGCAGGCTCCTTGTTTGCGGAAAACACCATTGTCATTTTATGGGGAACCATTGCAGAAATTATTGGAAAAGCAGTTGGTTCGAGAAATGTGTTGTACCTGGAATGGGCGCAGAAGCTATGATAAAGATCATACTCATCAAATCTTGCAGTTTGTAATGTATATACGTGATTGCTTGCAAAGGTCGTGAGGTGAGCTGAGGAAAATAAAGTGTTTTAGTCACCCAAGTTTCTCAGTGTTAAGTTGTTGCTCACCATGGACAATTTATATACAGAGTTGGACAGTGGTGAACGAGGTTCCCTTTTATTACAGTTGGATTGGTGCTCATAATCTATTCAAAGGCCAACGCAAGATGAGTGCATAGCCATGTCAATCATCTAGGTGATTGATTGCAGGGACTCTACCAAGTATCAGAGGATTAATTAAAAATGGCATTGTTCTAATGGATAATGGTGACAGGTCAAAACAAGGTGCGCACATGTTTTTGGAACAACCCAATGGATATGCACTTAGTCTACAGTTCTTTGCTACCTTGCAGGGAGGATAGCATCCCCAGTTGGAGCCAATGTTATCACCATGTAATTTCCAGATGGTGTCGGAGCTTCCAATTTTTGGTGAAGGTTTATACCGCCACGGAGAAATGATGAATTAGAGGACCCGACTATATATGGCGATGTATGGATAAAATAGTGAAAATGCAAAGGGTAGGACTCGGTTGACCGTCGATCCTAAAAGCGGCCTGGATCAACGGCTGAGGCACATATCGGGGATGTAAATAGAACGAAGATTAAACAATCGATGGCGGGCCGGGGAAAACCGTCGCGGTTTCATCACAGGATGTGTGGTGCCACCAGAGGTACATCGAGGCGAAAAGCAGTCAACTCAAAACTGCTTCGCCTCATCCCCGAAATTTCTGAAAGACAAGCACTACAGATATTTCTACAAAATGTCTAGCGAAAGTAAGTTGGGGGATTAAACCATTTGTAGACGAATTCGATCATTGCACGCATATCAGTTTTCAAGTCTCAGTTTCCATGATTTCAAGCAATTTTGACTAGTCGTCTTCCAAGGTGAATTCTGGGAAAAATAGAGCAGATTTTGAGAAACTGAAAGAGGTTTATACTTAGCATGGGCCATAGAACAATAACCTCCCCCAGATTTCTTGTAGCTATTACATACTAGGAGAATCGAGGACATCTTGGAACCTTATATTTATGGATTCAAGATTTTTTCTGTTAGAGACATATTTTTCAAATGTAGATCCCGGACAGATGGAGGAAAATTTCACAAAACTGAGAGAGGTTTTTATTCAAGACAAAATGATAAAAAACCTCTCCCAGATTTTACACAGGTGTCACAGATTGGGATATTTGAAGAAATCTATGAACCCTATTTTTCAGTTTTCATGATTTCATGTTCGAGACATGTTTTTGCGGCACGTGTTCTGGCCAGTTGGGGATGAATTTGGAGAAACCGAGAGAGGTTTGTCTTCATAATAATCTTATCTACAAAAACCGTTCTTCGATTTTACACAACTATTGCGGTTTTGTACTTACAAGTGGTGTTTTGACGCCTATTTTTTCGTGTAAAGGGTTTCCAAACGAAACGTTTCTTTATTTGTAACCGATTTGGAAACGAAAACTCATTGTTTGTATAAAATGTGAAAAGATACGTATGCATCAGGGTTGGAAGAAGAGAAAGAGCACATTTTGGTTGTATCAGATTCTATTTGTAAATTTTTTGAATCTGAATTGAATATAAATGCAGAAGATTTTGAAGTCTCTATGAAAAGAGTCTAATGGGTAGTGATGTGAGTTTTGTTTCCTTCCATTGTATGTATTTCCTGTAACCTGTCATTTCATTTACATTTTCTTCTGTTTAAATTGGAGAGTTTAAAGGCCCAAAATTCGTCTTGTGATGCTCTTGGATTAAGCAATTTAAACTATGTGATTGTCTTCTTAACTTATTCAAAATTCATTTCAGTAATGCTCTGATGCAGTTATTTGTTTTCTTCATCTTCCTACACACCTTTTTATTTCAAGAATAACTCAGATTCATCGCCTTATTTAGCCTTTGTCCTCTAGAGAGTTCTATCAGTCGATGCATTGTTTTCATTCACTTTCAGAATTTTGACTCCATAGCCCATAGTGTTCCCCCCTTCTTTGCTAGCAACTTTATTAAAAATCCCCAAAACAAACCAAATCTAGCCACCGATTTCCATAGATATATCAAGTGACATGAGAGATCCCTCTCTGAGTTGAGCAGGCTAGTGCCTCGGCTCTAAAGCTGGTTGAAACAATTACCTATGTCATTTGTCTATTCAGCCGGAGATAATTAACAGAGTGCTAACAGAACTTATCAACAACTTCGATGAAAAAATCACTAAATATCAACAACATCGGAAAGCATTAAAAAATGAAAAATAAATTCATTTTTTCCAATTTAAACATAAACCAATAACAACATCAAATAAACACATTTGCACATAAATATGGAAAAACAACAATATATATGATGTGGATTTCAAATCAAAATGATATATCAAAGTCAATATTGAATCATAAACCTGGATAGTTGTCCACATAATAAGATTGGACAGCCTCTTTGGCCCTATCCATGGCCTCATACAATTATCCCATTGTGGGCTTATACCCATCAACCAATCAGACAACCTTTACCAAAGGTTTGCTAGCCGTGCACTCTTCTTTCACTCCTTCCCAAAAGGAATTGGTGTACACTAGTTTTGCAATGGCTCTCCCATCCTATTTTATTCTAAATGCACAATCATCCCACTCATCACAAATAAACATCCGCTTCAACTCAAATTGACATTGGAGCATAGACTAAAGAGAAATCAAGTTGTTGGAAAGACGTGTGATTGTAGGATGCAACAACATCATGTTTCTAGTGAATTTCCTCATGAGGCTAAGAACAAATGCATAGTTATATATGATATTTCTAATGCTCCTAGCCTAATCAATGACCTATGTAACGAAGGATATTTTTCCCACATCCTCAAGCATCAAATCGATGCAATGGGCAGCCCATGGATACCAGAACATTGCGAGGTCCCCCTCCATTAGCAACTTGCCAGCAGTCACATAATTAGTTTCATTATCTGTTATTATTTACACAACATGTTATAAACCAATCTCTCAAATGAACCCATCCATCAATTCACACAACAATGTTGTATCTTTAACATGCATTGATGCATCAACGGATTTAATAAACATTGTATCACTAGGACAATGTACCAATAAATTAATAAGGCTCCTACCCTTCCCATCTATCGAACCATTGAACATCACCATGCATCTAGTGGCCTCCCATGACTTATTTAGGTCCTTCAATCTAGTATTGATGTCATTCTTTTCCGCTAGAAGAATTGGCCCCTACATCTCCTCATAGGTAGGGTAGTTATACCTCAGGTCAATAATAGCTATAGCACCACACATTGATTGGAGAAATGGATTGCTCTTTGTAATGCTCAAAGGCATGTTGCTCCAAAAAGACACCTCCCCACAACCTTGTCTACTTCATGTTGAGTCATTTTTTTAACCATTGATCGGATGGAAGGTTGTGCCCCATCTCTAGTTCTTGGAACAAAGAAAGGTGAAGTCCTCATGAAAGGTGAATCTATGCAGTCCCTATCGCTACCCTAAGTCTCAAATATGCCTATGGTTCTTGAGGATCTAGCCACTCCACCGATGACAATTTTATCTTTGGTAGCAACTACCTCTTCCTTCTTTTTATCCTTTTAATAAATATCATCGTAGGAAGCTTCCATAATATATAGGGTCGATGCAAAACAAATCCCAACATCATGCCCTAGGATTCTAGCCAAGTGATACTTCAACCAGCGAACTCCTGATATCCAGGGCTGCCCACACAATTTATAAGACAATCTTTGTTGATTTGTCCCATATTCAAGTTCATCACACTTCCAAAATGAGTCCAAAGGCTTCAACATATTGGTAAGGAAATACTCAACTTCCAACTTCAAACCTAAGGAAAAATAAAATTAAAAAAATGAACATCAAACACTATTGGAAAAAAAATAGTTTGCTAATAATAAAAAATAGACATATAAATTGTTATATGAGCGATGAAAAATAATTATAAGAGGCAAGAAACATGCACTTTGAAACCCCTACATAATATAGAAAAAAAACTAGTTTAAAGGGTGGAATTTGAAGAATACTTGGATCTAAGAATATCAACATTGTAGGCGGATAGGGATTGGTCCCTACTCAAATTAAAAAAACCTTGATGATGATGAGAACAATGGTTTTTCCATCATATATGAATTTACGATTAATCTAAGAGGAGGAAGTAGGACGACGGAGCATAAGAGGACGACGGTTTGCATGCGGGTTCTGGGGTTTGCAAGTTTCAGGTTTTCTTGATTGGTGCAGCAAGGGATCTCAGGGCGAGACAACAATGAGCATGTATGAATGGGAGATACCACTAGGGGGGGTACCCTACCCTTTCAAGGAAAGGAAAATAAACCCTCATCGAAGGGAAGAATGATGCCTCTTAGGGAAAGGGAGGAGAAGGAACGAATGGAAGTGGAGGAATTCAGAAAGCAGGAACGAAAATGCGATGACCAAGGCAGTGTGTTCCCAAATCCAAATCGGTTCCATCCTTCCAGATTAAATCAGAGGGACTTCGATCTCATATTCAATAATATATGAAGGATCATACATTGATTGGGAAATTTGTGGGTATCTAGCCCTCAGAGAAATCTTTGATATGGTGGATTAATGTGACCTGGAAACCCCAAGGTCATTATGATTTGCAGCTGGGAGCGAAGGGATATTTCACGGTGATTTTTTTCAACTTGGAAGACCAAAATTGGATTTTTTAGGGAGGTCCCTATTTATCCAACTTAGTAGGTTTATACCTATGATTTTGGAAAGAACATTTCAATCCTAATAAATAATATTTAACAGTAGCCCCCGTATGGATCAAGTTGTATTATTTGTCGTCAAAATACTAGAAGGAGGACATCCTCAAAGATCTGGGCAATACATTGGGGGTCTTTGTGAAGACATTGGAGCAAACCATAAAGATGAGATATACTTCTTACGTTCACATCTATGTTTATATGGATATCTCTAAAGAATTACCAAAGGGGATTAAGATCTCTTGGGAGGATGATGAATGGTTTCAACCTATTGACTACGAGCATATTCCCTTCAAATGCAGGAGATGCCATGAGCATGGTCACCTATTTTGTGATTTCCAACTAAATACCCCAGTAATGCCCCAAAAAACAAAGAAGAAAAGGACATTAAGGGTTTTACAAAGGTTACCAATCGGAAACGTCAAGCTAAGCAAGGTACAGGTCCGGAAATCCACAAAATGCCTCAGATATCGAACCAAATCAATGTTCTTAACAAATAACCTAGAAAAGATGTCGTTAATGAGAAAGAAGAGGAGCGGCCAGAGATGATCCAAGGATCCTCAGGGGAAAGTGAGAATCCAATCCCTCCAGAAGTCTAAAAAGAACCTGAGGATATAGACATGCAAGGCAAGGAGGTGGAATATATGGACCTGGGCGAGCTTAATCTGGATGGGATCGAGTAAGCCTTCTCTAACCCAGCATCAGGATACATCCCTACCCACCAGGTTACCCTTCTATGTGATGCCATTATTAAGACAAAAGCCACAAAATCCCTGGGAATTGTCAATGAAACCTTGAAGGAAATAGAGGGTACGAGGAAGACCATGGGTGAGAAACAGGGAAAATGAAGTAATCGATGATGCATTAAGGAAGTGGGGGAAAATTTGGTAGCATCGGGCCAGTACCCCACTATTGAGAAGGCATTCTACGCATCTTCAAAATCGTCTTAATGAAATTAGTCTCCTAGAATATCAGAGGTTGAAACAACCCTCAGAAGAAACGAATTTTGAAGAGGAAAATTGCAAAGGAAAATCCATCAGTTATGATGCTTCAAGAGACCAAATGCTCTAAGGCTGACCTCAAGAAGATAGGTGCGAAAATCTAGAAAGGAAGTGAGGTGATCGTTATTGATGCTAATAAAGCGACAAGAGGCATTGGAATTATGTGGAATCCCCATGAGGTGAGTCTCTGTGATTTCGTAGCTACCTCTTTCACTCTATCTGCAGCTTTTCATGTCATAGATGTTAGCACTCTATAAATCTGTTCGGTTGATAAACAGACGAAGAAGGTAACTTTTTCAACCAACTTTGAGACCCGAAACTATCCTTTCAGATCTGGAGAGGGCTCTCTTGGGGGTCACAGTCTCCGCGCCGGATATGGCTTTTAAAAAGAGTGGCTAGATTCAACACCTTTGGTATAATGGGTTCTGGTTATATTGACGCAAGAAAGTAAGAGATGGGCTATGGAGTCGATTCGAGGAAATGATGGAGACAAATGACTCGGTGAATGGACTTGAGAGGATAATGCTAAGCAAGCAACAGTCTTCAATGTAAAATCGTAAAGTTGGGCAGGGGAGAAAAACATGAAGTAACTCAGAGCACCATTGAGGGCAATTCGGAGTTAGCTTTTAGAAGAAAACGTTTTGTCTAAGTGGCACGAACAAGGGGCGTTGCGCAGCGAATCCACAAGTTCAAAAATTAGTTCTGAAATAGACAGAAAAATATATCAATAAATATGACATGAAGCACATACCCAAAGAAAGAGGCACAATACATTCGGCTGCTACAATCAGAATCTTTTCATCAAGTTGCGGGACCTTTGCATTAAGTTTCGGTCAAAAACTCAAATTACATACAATAGTTATCGTTTACCAATTTTGCCAACCAACCTGCCTTATATCGAAAAGATGAAATATATAAACAAGGGCTTCACTTGGGCTACCCTGCTTTCTAACTGCTAGCCCTAAAAACTAGCAAACTGAGTAGTATGCATTAGAGACTCTTCCCATGACGCTTTCCAAATATAGACAATAATCAAGTCTGTTTACACATGACTGTTCGTGAATTTTCCATGAGGATCTGATCATCGGTCAGGTCCCGATATGAGGAACAGATGTGTCAGTGTTTCCCTTCGATCAGATGTCTAAGCAGGCAGGTGTCTGCCAGGAAATCGCTATCTACTATAACGGCTTTGATTTCTGTCGCGCACTCATTTGCTGGAAAAAATGTGCACGATAAGTGGTTGTTTGAGTGTCACAGTCGTTATCAAAATGGTAGACTGCTTTAGGGAAATGTGTCCTTCAAAACTGCCAAAATTTGTCTTTTGTTTGTGGATACAGAGACGAACATAAGCTAAACTTTTTTTTTATGCACGTTGGCAAGCATTGCGCGGGCTTCCTTCTCGTTCGCTTCGCATTCCCTGGAATGCTTTGTATGCCTTTCTTATGACAGCCTCTGTGCTTCGCGCAGCTGTACAATGGTGTCGTGTGCCTCTCTGAGTTGTCTTTTTAACCATACCACGTTCCCTCCACGACCTTGCGTTGTTGATGCTTCCATAGTCTTTGTCGCTAGTTGTTGCCTCAACTCCATGTTTTCCTGGTAGAGTTCAGGGATAGCCAACTTTGCCTGCTTTTATTGCTAAGATGGCTCTTGATCATTCGCTCTTGTGGTATCCATTTCCCTTGTTCTTCTACTGCTTTCGCGGCCTGATCCTCCAGCGGGCTCCAGTCGTATGGCGTGCATGAGTAGTTCTTCGGCCACCAATCTGGCATGCGGCTCTTCTAAAACTCAGGCTTCCTCAGCTTCCTTGTTCTTCCTTGGCCTGCCCCTTCTCCGAGGTATTTGTTGTTGGGGAGACGGGGCTTCTACTGTCTTTCCTCCCTGCGCAAGTCTTTTCGCTTCAGGTTCTGCGCGGTTTGATCTGATCGTCTCTGTGGGTAAAGGAATAACTCCTTTTGCGTCCTTGGGAATGCCTGCTGCAGGTGAGAATGTCTCTCAGTCGTTTTGGGACTGGGACCTGGCATTTCTGTTGCTCCGTGCGCCTTTCCTTATGATTTGGGAGGTCACCATTGTGCGACCAGTATGTATTTTGTGCACAGTATATCCGACAAATGCACAGGAAGGGAAATTTGATCAACCTACACTGGCAAGGGAAATTGTGAACAGAGCGCAGGCCTGGTTTCACGACTGAAATGGGTGTCGAGAATCTGAAATTTATAATGAGTCGGGCAGAAGGAGGAATTGTGTCGAAGAACAGTGAATTCATGGCGACGGAATGTTTTGAATCGAATTGCAGATTTTCCATGGAAAATCTCTGTGTGTAGAACACAGGCGATAATGTTTACAGGGCATGCATGATACGAACGAAGCGATTTTCATTCCCTCGGCCTTCATGATGAACTGATAATAGTTGTTGCACTTGTCGATGCGACTTCCATTAACTACTTGACTCGACTTGGGGCACGTAGAGACTAATTTCTTAACAAGACTCGACTCTTTGGAAAAGACATACCCATACCACTTATGCATGTTTCGACTCTGACATCCCTTCCCATTTCCAAGGGCCAACTGGCCACTTGCTGATTTCGACCCCACGGTGCTACATACCTGACTTCACATGTTTGGGCGCATGGGTCACAATGCGACTAAAAACCGACTTTAAATGGAAAGAAAAATGGTGGCGCTAACAACTGGCTCCAACGGGGATGTTATCCTCCCCGCGAGGTAGCAAAGAAAAGTAGACCAAGTGCCTGACCATTAGGCCTTATTTCGACTCTTTGGCACTGTAAAGCAAAAAATAAAATCACAACCTAAACCTATCGACATAGCTTCTAAAAACTCAGCATTAACTTAGGGCCTTCACTTCGAGCTTCAATTTTCTATTGACCTACTGACTCGACACAAAAATGAAACGAATATTTACAATGACAAATGACTTAAACGGATTTTATTTCGTCAGATAATGCTTGAGGAACCTACTGTTTACAGGCCCCCAACCAAGGCATTCTCCATTTATCCCTTCCAGGAAATAAGCATTGTTTCCGCAATACGCGTTGATTCTGAATGGACCTGTCCAAAGGTGGTCGAACTTTTCGTGCTTCCCCTTATCTTCATTTCTCGTGTCCCATATTAGCACCAACTCCCCTACCTGAAAATCTTCCTTCTTAGAACGCTTGTTGAAATCTTTCTTCATCCTCTCCTTATGGAGCTGCGACCGATTATACACATGTTTTTGCACCTGTTGTGTGTGAATTAACTGGTTTATCCTCCTTTGCGCATCATTTGGCTCGACCTCCTGTTCTTGCAACATCTTTCTGATGGGCGACCCTAGTGAAGTAGGGAAGATTGTGTCTACATCATAAACGATATGAAAAAGTGACATTGAGATGGACTTCTTGGTGGTAACCCGATCTACCCACAGCGCATAGATAATTTTTTTATGCCAGGCTTTCTTATTGTCTTGTAGGAGTCTTTTGATGATTTTGGTTAGGCTCTTATTTGAGGATTCTGCTAACTCGTTTCCTTGCGGATAGTATGTCGTGGAATGCCCCAGGGTTATATTGTAATCCTGACAAAATGTTTCCATCCTCTTAGACTTGAACACGGTCGCATTGTTTTTTATGATCTTGACAGGAGATCCGAACCTCGACAAGATGTTTGTCTCCGGGAATTGGATGATGACTGCGTCGGTAGCTTGCTTTGTGAGGATTGCTTGATCTCAAGATCGTATTCTAGCATGGCCGCTATCCACTTGCCTCTCCTTCCTTTCAGGTCAGGTTGAGTCGGGATATCCTTTACTGAGTTGTTGGGCACATAAGCGATGACATGGGAGTGCAATGTTTATGTACTAAACTCTTTCAAGGCCTTCACTAAGGCGTATGCTTGTTTTTCCATAATGTCGTACCTTAGTGGAGCATCGCACAGCGTCTGACTGAAATAGGATATGGGCTTTTCGAAGTTTTGCTCGTCTTTCTGCAACAACATGTTGGCGATATTGTGTTCTGATTCGAATGAAAACAAGATGAAATCTTTCGTAAAGTCTGGGCTGACTAGCACGGGAGCTTTAGTCAGCATGACTTAGATATCTTCAAAAGACTTCTTGGCCTCCAGGTTCCACTTGATCTCGTTTCCCTTCCTGAGCATGCAGGTTATGTGCTTTATGATTTCTGCCATGTTCGGGATGAATCTCCTCAAGAAGTTTACTTTTCCCAGGAAGGATTACACTTCTTTTTTACTGCGCGAGGTGTTGATCTTTAGGATTCCTTCAACCCTGTTGGGGTCTATATTGATTCCTTCCTTGGAGATAATGTGTCCTAACAACTTCCCTTCTTCCGCCCTGAAATGTGATTTCTTTGGATTTAGTGATATGTCGAACTTCATGCACTTCTCGAAAACCTTCTTCAGATGCTCATGGTGTTGTTTGTCGTAGGCAGAGTATATCGTGATGTTGTCCAGATAAATCACAATGAACTTGTCCTTTTCGTCGACAAACACGATGTCCATTGGCCTCTGAAAAGTGGCTTCAGTGTTCATCAGGCCGAAAGGCATCTTGGCGTACATGAACATTCCCCATGGAATTGTGAAAGTTGTTTTCTCTATGTCATCTGGGTGGACCATGATCTGATTATACCCTAAGAAACCATCCAGCATGGACATCTTCTGAAATCCCACCACCTTTTGCAGGATATAGTCCATTTTGGGGAGATGGTATTGATCCTTGAGAGACACCTTGTTTAGATTCCAGAAATCTACACACAGTCTTATCTCGTCGCTTTTCTTTCTTACGGGCACCAAATTAGCTACCCATTTAGAGAATCGCAAAGAAACAATAATCTTATCATCGAAAAGCTTCTTTACCTCCTTTTCGATCAGCGACAGCAACAGGGGATTTATCCGTCTAAGATTTTGTTTGAAAGGTTTTTGGTCTTCTTTGAGAGGGAAAACATGTTGTATTACCTTGGTGTCGTACACCTTCAAATCATCGTAGCTCCACGTGAACACGTCGGGAAAATCCTTCATGAGTTTAACATAGTCTTTCTTAACCTCTGGACTGAGCGTTTTCGATAATTTGATCGTCTTTGGGTTTTCCTCAGTTCTGATGTTGCAATCTTCTACGCTTGCACTGATCTTGGGGTTTTTAGTCATGTCATTCTCGTCAAACATCTTTTCCCACGGCACTAACCCCTTTGGGATGATATTATTTTTCAGTTGGATTATGTCCCTTCCTGCGATCTGGTTTTGGAAAGGGTCGTCGTTATTGCGCACATCCGCGCTCTCATCTTCATCGCAGCAGCATTCCTCGTCAATGTTTGTATTAGCGAACTCGTCGCTCATAAGGAGGAATCTCTCCACCTTCTTGTCGTCATCAAACACTTGCCAATGTTTGATATTATCAGGCATTGTTGGCATGTTCTTGACCTCGATTTCATATTTTTTGTTTGGGAAGATGGGGATCTTAAAAACCGAGGTCGAGGTGGCCAACGTATCAGAAATCTGGTTTTTCTCTCTGGGGATAGTAGATAGGTCATACTCTGAAAATCCTTCGAGGAGATCCAGCACCAAATTTTTGTACTCTCTCAGCCTGGGGTGTTTGGTCTGATATACGCCCTTTACCTGATTTATGATCAGCTCGGAATCTCCACGCACTATTATCCTCTGTGCGCTCAATTCTTTCAAAACTTGTAAGCCCAAGATTAGTGCTTCATACTCAGCCATGTTGTTTGTACATTCGAACGCGATTTTTGTATGAACACAACTCTGTGCCAACCTCAGGAGGGCTTATCCATACGTCGGCACCGTCCCCTTATTTGTTGACTGCATCGTCGAAACTCATGTTCCACACCCCGTTTTCCGCACGGTCTTTCAGGTCGGTGCACTCTATCATTTCCTGCACGGTTTTCTCGTGAGTTGTCATGATGGTTGTCGGCTCTTCCTCTTCAAAACTTAGGTCATTGTAGAATATAAAACAACCAACCTCAGTGTTGATGGCGTATATAGGATGGTTATTTGGTTGTGTCTTGCTGCTAACCATGTATTTTAGCAGCACTTCTCTGTACAGTCGTCTGTCATGGCCAAAAACAGGGATGGTGGCATACAACATATCCATCTGCAAAGTGCCCTTTAACTTCGCATCCCACGACCTTGATAGCAGCATGTCGAACTTTGGGGGTATGTCCGCGACGACTACGTCCATAACCATGTTCTTTGAGGGGATTTGATCCAACGACACAACTAGGTCTTTGATGAGGCCCAAACACTTGACTTTCCTTGAATCAAAAGAAAAAAAGGTCTTTGTATGGCCTGGTGATATCCAAACCCAATTCATCCATGATAACCTTTGGCATGAGGTTGTGCGACGTGTTGAAATCTAGCATGGCATTATGCATGTTCATGTGATGGACCTTTAAACTGACGTAGAATGGAGGGACGTCCTCGGTATCATTTGTCTCTTCAACATGCGGACCAAAAAGGATAGTGGGGTGGTCATCTTGGATATTCAAAGTATCAGGGGTCCCTCCCATTTTCAGTGTTTTAATGACTTGCTCCCGATACTCACCTTTTCTAATAAGTTAGTTGAATGGGATAGAGATTTTGATTTTGTCCATCTCATGTTCAAAATTGAAAGGGGGATAGACTTTCTCTACCTCTTTTCCCGCTTCCTCACTTGTTTCCAGGGCTTTCCTTAGGGCCTCCTCCTTTGACTTTGTCTTTTCAGCTACGCCCTTGGGCGGGTTGTCCAGCTTCTGTCAGCTTGTGGAAGGGGTGTCCGTTGGAGGTTTCCTTAAGGGGTTCGTTTGTTGCAGATCGACAGGCGCGTCTTTGCTCCGGAGGTTATATTTCTTCTGGAACTGCATGATGGCGTTCTGATAGCATTTTCTAAACTCCTATGTCTCCCAAGAAGACGCATCATCCATTTCGAGTATCATATCATCGTCCGTCTCCAACATGAAGTCGTCATTTTTTCTCATGTATCGATCATGCTCGCTCTATGTCAAGAACACGCGCGGGTTTTTGTCGTCGCAACAATGCATCTGGTCTTCGAACGCCTAGTCAAAGTCTTCGTCCATGTAGTTGTTTTGGAATGGAGGCCTTGTGTGATGGTCTCCTTGATCTCTTTGCTCCCTTGGTTCCCTCTGTCTGATCTGAGGAACTTGACCCTTTTTGAGGTTCTGATTTCTGGGATGGGGGTCGTTCTATTCTCGGGCAGCGGGGCTATTTCCCATGGACATTCTTTCCATCACTTTCTCCATTGTCTTCATCATCAAGTCAACCTTTTCATCTGAGGACTGAGATGTCAACGGTTATGCATCTCCTTTAGGCTTCTTATCTCCTCTGTTGAATCTCTGTTTGATCTTCCCAGACGCCATCATGTTTACTTCGACCTCGGTAGCGTTACTCATTATAGCGTCTAGGTTTGTTGATCTTCTTTCTCTTAACAACAGGGCGAAATCATTGTCGAAGGAGTCGCGTACCGCAACTGCGTAACCCTGGGGGGCAGCTTGACTTCTACAGGCATTGAGTCGTACACCTTCAAGAAACGGGATGAGAATTCATGCACTGTCTCTTCCATTGCTTTATTCATATTATTGTATTGTGTTAACAGTTGCAAAGGGTTTTTCTTATCCCCCCATTTATTTAGGAAAGACGTCTCGAATGCGGCGAAGTCTTGAATGCTCACGGGTGGGAGGGCTTTGAGCCATTTTCTTACATCTCCCGAAAGGATCTGTGCAAACAACTTCATTTTTGCGTCTGCATAGTCCACCTCCTCTAGGTCGACGAAATCATTAAACAAGTCCAGGTGCCTCTAGGTGGAAACACTTCCTTCAGCGTCGTAGAGACTGATTCTCTAGCTGTAATTCTGAGGCAAGTCATGTAGTTGGGTTGGCAGGATGAGGGGGGCGAATCTGGCGGCCATGGCTTCGGGAGGATTCGGATTTTGACTGATATTATTTGATATAAGGGCTTGGAATTTCTTTGGGTCGAAAACAGTCTCGTCCAAGCTAGTTTCCGACTTAGACCTGAAAAGGGTTTGCTCGAATAATTCGTCAAACTCAAGGTTGTCGATGCTTTGCGCGTCGTATTTGGGTAAGGACAATATTTTTCCCAGGTAGTAGAACAGGTTCGGTGCTTTCTCTCTAGTCATGCACAGAATCTTCTCGGGGTCGTACACAACTTTGTAGGGTTTGGGTTAGGATTTGCTCTAGTATAGATCGTCTTCGGAGCCAGGGTTCCTGAACTGCGCTACTTGGAGCTACTGGTCTTTTGGACTGGAGTCGTTAGGGTAAGGGTTTTATCCGGTACAGATGTTTGTCCCTCTGTTACCCCCAGGGGTCAAACTACAACGTTAGTTGTTCTCCCAGGGAAAATCTATTCAATTTCGTCCCCAGCAACAGCGCCAGAATGTTAGCACTTTGTAAATTTGTTCCGCTGATAAACGGACGACGAAGGTAAATTTTTCAACCAACTTTGAGACCTGAAACTAGCCTTTTGGATCTGGAGAGGGCTCTCTCGGGGGGCGTGGTCTCCGCGTGGGATATGGATTTTAAAAACAGTGGCTAGATTCAACACCTTTGATATAATGGGTTCTGGTTATATTGGCGCAAGAAAGTAAGAGATGGGCTATGGAGTCGATTCGAGGAAATGACGGAGACAAATGACTCGATAACTGGACTTGAGAGGATAAGACTAAGCGAGCAACAATATTCATTGTAAAATCATAAAGTGTGGTGGGGGAGAAAAACAAGAAGTAACTCGGAGCACCGCTGCGGGCGAATTCGGAGTTAGATTTTAGAAGAAAACGTTTTGTCCAAGTGGCGCGAACAAGGGGCGTTGTGCAGCGAATCCACAGGTTCAAAAATTCGTTCTGAAATTGATAGAAAAATATATGAATAAAGATGACATGAAGCACATACGCAAAGAAAGAGGAACAATACATCTGATTGCTCCAATTAGAATCTTTTCATCAAGTTGCAGGACCTTTGCATTAAGTTTCGGTCAAAAACTCAAATTGCATACAATAGTTATCGTTTACCAATTTTTCCAACCAACCTGGTTTACATCGAAAAGATGAAATATATAAACGAGGGCCTCACTTGGGCTACCCTGCTTTCTAACTGTTGGCCCTAAAAACTACGAAACTGAGTAGTATGCATTAAAGACTCTTTGCATGACACTTTCCAAAAATAGACAATAATCACGTCTATTTACACATGATTGTTCGTGAATTTTCCATGAGGATCTGATCATCGGTCGGGTCTCGATATGAGGAACAGATGTGTCAGTGTTTCCCTTCGATCAGATGTCTGAGCGGACAGGTGTCTACCAGGAACTCGCTATCTGCTATAACGGATTTGATTTATGTCGCGTGCTCATTTGCTAGGAAAAATGTGCACATCAAGTGGTTGATTGAGTGTCATGGTCATTATCAAAATGTTAGAGTGCTTTAGGGAAACGTGTCCTTCAAAACTGCCAAAATTTATCTTATGTTTGCAGATGTAGAGACGAACACCAGTTAAAATTGTTCTTTCTGCACATTAGTGAGCGTCGTGTGGGCTTCCTTCTCGGTCGGTTCACATTCTCTGGAATGCTTTGTATGCCTTTCTTCTGACAGCCTCTATGCTTCACGCAGTTGTACAATGGTGTCTTGCGTCTCTCTAAGTTGTCTTTTCAACCATGCCACGTTCCCTTCACGACCTTGCATTGTTGATGCTTCCATAGTATTTGTCGCTAGTTGTCGCCTCAACTCCATGTTTTCCTTGTAGAGTTCAAGGATAGCCAGTTTTGCCTACTTTAATTGTTGAGATGGATCTTGATCATTCGCTCCTGTGGTATCCATTTCCCTTGTTCTGCTCCTTTTGTGGCCCGATCCTCCAGCGGGCTCCAGCCGGATGGCGCGCATGAGTAGTTCTTCAACCACTGATTTGGCATGCGGCTCTTCTGAAACTCGGGCTTCCTCAGCTTCCTTGTTCTTCCTTGGCCTGCCCCTTCTCTGAGGTATTTGTTGTTGGGGAAACGAGACTTCTACTGTCTTTCCTCCCTGCGCAAGTCTTTCCGCTTCAGGTTCTGCGTGATTTGATCTGATCGTCTCTGTGGGTAAAGGAATAACTCCTTTCGCGTCCTTGGGAATGCCTGATGTAGGTGACAACGAATCTCAGTCGTTTTGGGGTTGGGACCTGGCAATTTTGTTGCTCTGTGCGCCTTTCCTTATGCTTTGGGAGGTTGCCATGGCACGGCCAGATTGTATTATGCACGCGGTGTATCCGGCAAATGCACAGGGAGGGAAATTTCATCAACCTACATTGGCAAGGGAAATTGCAAACAGAGTGTGAGCCTGGTTTCACGATTGAAATGGGTGTCAAGCATCTGAAATTTATAACGAGTCAGGCAGAAGGAGGAATCGTGTTGGAGAACAGTGAATTCATGGAGACGACATGTTTTGAATCAAATTGCATATTTTCCATGGCACATCCCCACGTGTAGAACACAGGCGATAATGTTTGCAGGGCATGCATGATACAAACGTCGTGATTTTTCATTCCCTCGGCCTTCATGAACTCATAATAGTTGTTGCACTTGCCGATGCGACTTCCATTAACTACTTGACTCGACCTGGGGCACGTAGAGAGAGATTTCTTAACAGGACTCGACTCTTTGGAAAATACATACCCATACCACTTGCGCATGTTTCAACTCTAACATCCCTTCCTGTTTCCAAGGGCTAACTGGTCACTTGCTAACTTCGACCCCACGGTGCTACGTACCTGACTTCACATGTTTGGGCGCATGGGTCACAACGCGACTAAAAACAGACTCTAAATGGAAAGAAAAATGGCGGCGCTAACAATAGGCACGAATGTTAAGGGTATTTTATCAAATGTGTATGGTCCTTATCTAGCTCCCCAAAAACAAGCCTTCTTGGACTCTTTGGGGAGGTTAGGAATGTAAGTGGGACATAGACATTGGGTTATTGGAGGAGATTTCAACCTTATTTGAAGCTTGGAGGAGAAGAAGGGAGGCCTCAGGCTTTTGAACAACATCAATGACAGATTTGGAGACACCATTGACTCTTTGAATCTTATAGATATCAAAACCACAAATAGTCCTTTTACCTGGAATAACAAAAGGTCAAGTGATAGGCATATAGCGTCCAAATTGGATAGATTTTTGGTTTCAGAGTCCATTCTAACGGGGGGGAATATCAGATCTTGTGTTACCTTCTGCAAGCTCTGACCATTGGCCTATATGTCTATGTTGGAGATGAGTTGGGGAGCATCTCAGGCGACCCTTTCTCTTTGAGTAGTTTTGTCTTTCCTGCTCGGACTTCCAAGGGTTGGTCAAGCAATGGTGGGCCACATTTGAACCACCAAGAGGCACCCTAATGTATCAATTTCAACAAAATTTGAAGTTTATAAAGGAAAAAGTGAAGAGTTGGAATAGAGAATCATTCGGAAACATTCTCCTAGAGAATAAATGCTTGGAGCATCAGTGGAAGGAGCTGAAACTCGCGACAATGGATATGGGTTTTACGGATGAGTTGAGGGAAAAGGAAATAGGGTTGTCGATGGAATTGGATAACAGAGAAAGTAAAGAGGAAATGCTCTGGAAACAAAAATCACACAACCATTGGTTAAAAGAGGGAGATCGAAATACAAGATTCTTTCAATGAGCAGTTGTTCAACACTGAAAAATGAACAAGATAGTCAGGTTGAAGGATGGAAATGTTCATTTAATGGAAACTAAGGGTGAAATTGAATAGGTCCTTAATGTTTTCTTTCATGACTTGTTGGAGGAACTGCCTCAAGATGGGGAGAGAGTTATTGATCAAGTGACTCGTCACATTCCTGCATTGGTTAAACAGAAACAAAATGAGTTACTTATGAGGACGGTGGAAATGCTTGAACTGGAAGAAGTGGTCAAGCAGATGGAAGGAGGCAAAGCTCCAGGACCTGACAGTTTATGATCTGGATTATGTTTGGAACGAAATGAAAGCAAAGATATTACGATGAAACACTCATGAAAATTGCAAGAAACAGATAAATACAACAATACTTGATTACTATTAATGAAAGAATTGTAAAGAGACTATAAAAATACAGAGTGCAAGACTCGCTAGAATGGTGGTAGCTTTATCTCTGAGAAGAGATGTGACGGCTACGCTCATTCGCCAGAAAATGATTACAATGAGGCTCTGAAGGCCTTTTTATGTTAAACAGGAATGCCAAAACCCTAGACATCCAAAAACCTAACCCTAGGAGAGGAAACACCAAAGGTCATGTGGGTCTCGTTAGGTAAGTTAGTACATTAACTTCTCGGGGTCATAACTTTTGCATGTGATCTTTGTTTTAGGCGGGTGATAGCCCGTTGGAAAGGTTTTTTTGAGAACTACACATTACACCGTCGAACTTTGACTCCGTCTATAGTTTGATTGTGGCGAGCCAAAATAACATTGTTTGGGGCCCCAAAATGGCCCTAGAAGTACAACAAGATGTGTTGACATGAAAACATACAAAATAATCCAGTTGGATTAGGTGGGATGCCACCAATATCCACCTTGAAGATGTGTAGGGCTTCAAATAACCTTAGAAGTGTAGAACCCACAATTACAAAGAAGTACAGAAGAACGTGTTGAACTAAAAATTAACAAAAGGAGCCAATTGGAACAGGTGGGTGGCCACCAATATCCACCTCAATCAATCATCCCCCCTTAGGAAGCAATGGTCTCCATTGCGTTGAGTGCCCAGGGAAGAGAGGAAAGCATTTTCTGAATCTCAATATTGGTGAGTTGTGTGCTTTGTTGGAGAAGTTATGTTGCTTGGTTTGTGGAAGACTATCACAAGCCTATTGTTGGCAGGGTTGAATATGCTCCACCAATCTGTTGTCTCTAGGTTTGATGAGGCATTGTGTAGGCACCATTGTAGGTGAAGAAACAATTTGTTTTTGTTGGATAGAAGGTTTTGAGCCTGCAGTGGTTGTAACGGTCTTTTGTGCATCGTTTAAATAGACTCTGAAGAGGACGAATTTTGCAATATGAGAGATTACCTTGCGGCACTATTTTGGTGGAGCAGTAGTCAGAACTACCTCTGGTATCCTATAGAGTGTTAATGTTTAAGCCATTATTATAGTTGTTTGCATTTCATTAGATAACAATAGCATAATCCAAGATCACTGAGAAATACACAATCACAAGAGACACAACATTTATCCTGGGAAACCCTCTAGGGGAAGAAAACCCAGCAAAACTTCCTTAATATAGATAGCCAATACAATGCCAAGAGATGTCTTAAACTAATACAAAAAGTCTTCTCACAGATATGCGCCACTCTCTCTCTCCTTCTTCTCCAGCAGCAGATTTGAAACTTGTCTCTCAATGAGCAAGTGAGTTGTGTGTCTAAGTGAGGCACTAGCCTCCTTATTTATATTATACTGGCACGTGTGAAGTGTCTCTTCACTGGCAAGGCCGACTTCTCCCACTGGGTGGTTGTAGCCACCTTAATTACATTATGGGGCCTCTTTAATATCTGATGGGCCCGACTTCTTATTCTGCCTATTATAATTAACATTTGACCAATCCGCAAAAGGGGATTTGGTCCTATTACAATAGCCGACAAGATCAATCCACAATGGGGATTGATCCGATGAATAATATATAAAATAAGAATAAGAATACTCTTTGCAGTTACATTATTTCAACACTCCCCCTTAACAAGAAGGGTATTCTTCAGCAGCATCATGCGAGAGAGAGAGAGGACAACATCATCAACAACATCAAGTGGGTGAGAGGATAGCATCATCAATATCATCTTGGAACACTGACTGGCGTATCTATAAATCATCGGAAGTTTTCTTCATCAACAGCATCGTCATTCACAAGGAATGCCATCATCATCTGCATCAATATGTTTTAGTAAAAAAAATGATGCATCATCATCATCACAACACAAGGTTGGCTCATCATAATACAAGATTGGCTTTATGTCACAGTTGTCAAGCTGGAAGCTCAGTACTTGTCTCATCTCAATGCCTTGCTTTACATCACAGCACTCAAGCTGGAAGCAAGATACTAGACTGCCTTTACGTCACAGCTATCAAGTTGGAGTCACATTACTAATATTATCTCATCGTCTTGCTTTCGTCATAGCACTCAAGCTGGAAACAAGATACTCGTCCTGCTTTACATTGCAACCATAAGGTCGGAAGCAGAATACTAGACTGGCTTTACGTCATAGCTATCCAGTCGGAAGCTCTGTGATAGTCTCATCATATCATCCTGCTTTACGTCACAGCCATCAGATCAGAAGCAAGGTACACATCCTGCTTTACGTCACAACCATCAAGTTGAAAGCAGGGAACTAGACTTGCTTTACGTCGCAGCTATACATCCGGAAGCATAGTACTAGTCACACATCATCTTGCTTTACGTCACAACTATCAGGTCGAAAGCAAGGTACACATCTCATCTTTCTTTACGTCTGACAACTAGGTCAGAAGCAAGGAACACAGCAACTACTCCCCCTTTCGAGGAAGGTCCTTTCGGACTATGCCAAGCTTATCTCGGAAGTACTCAAACTTCACACGAGATAGGGTCTTGGCCAACACGTCAGCAACATGTTCATCCATGCTAATGTACTGGAGATTTAAGGCTCCTCTCTACACCATGTCACGGATGTAATGATAACGGATCTATATGTACTTCGACCTGTCATGGAATACAGGGTTCTCTGTCATCTTTATGCAGCTCTGGTTGTCACATAGAATCAAGGTTGCTCTCATCTCTAAGTCAAATAGGTCGGTCAGCAACTTTCGAAGCCACATAGCTTCGCAACTGGCAGAACATGCAGCAATGTATTCTGATGAGAGCAATACTATATTGCTTCCTACTCTGCCACGAGATCATAGCTGATCCCAAACTAAAACAGCATCCTGAAGTGCTTTTCCTGTCAGAAACACTTCCTGCCCAATCTGCATCAGTATATCCACTCAATGTGAAATCATGATCTCCATCATAGCTGAGACCATAATCTATTGTACCTTTAATGTACCTCATCACATGTTTTGCGGCCACTAGGTGAACACATCCGGGTTCTACCATAAACTGACTCAAGGTGTTCATGGAAAAACAAATGTCTGGTCTGGTGTTTGTCAGGTACATAAGCGATCCAATAATATGTTTGTACAGTGTGGCATCAATAAACTCTGACGAAGTATCGACTAGTAGCTTCAGCTTTGCTTCCATGGGTGTATTCATGGGCTTGCATTCCAACATGTTGAATCTCTTCAAGATTTCAACCGTGTACTTCCCTTGGTTAAGGAAGATCTTCTCAAGACTTTGTCATAGCTCAAGACCTAAGAAATAATGCATTAGGCCAAGGTCTTTCATTTCAAATTCCGAGGAAAGTCTCTTTTTACATTCAGTGATGAGTTTTTCTTCTCCAGTTAAGAATAAGTCATCCACATATAGAAGTAAGATTATTGGCTCATTGTTCATGATTTTGAAGTAGAGGTTAGAGTCTGCTTTACTCTTGGTAAAGCCTAAGCTTGTCAAGAAACTGTCTATATGACCATACCAAGTTTTAGGAGCTTGCTTCAATCTGTATAAGGCTTTCCTCAATCTACAGACATGAGACTTCCTGTCTTCAACCTCAAATCCTTAAGGTTGCTCTATATACACTTCCTCTTCGATGACACTATTTAGAAAAGATATCTTCATGTCCATCTGGTTCAGCTTCCACTTCATCTTAGCTACAAGAGCTATGATGGTTCTGATCGAAGTGTATCTGGCCACAGGAGCAAATGTCTCTTCATATTAAATGTCTTCCTTCTGGGAAAAGCCACGAGCGACAAATCTTTCTTTGTTCTTCTCAATACTTCCATCAGCAGCATGTTTTATTTTGAAGAGTCATCTGGAGGATACCACATCTTTATTCTTCGGTCTGGGAACTATTTCCCATACTTCATTCTTCATTATGAATTGGTATTCCTCTGTCATGGCATCTGCCCATTCTTTCCTCTGAATGGCTTCTTCAAAGCAGGTAGGCTCCTCTTCTAGGAGATCACACATTAAAGCCGTATAATTGGAGAATGTCTTTGCTCTTTTCACCTGTCTCGTAGTTCCTTGGGGAACATCGTACTTCTCTCCATCTTGAATAAGCTCTCTAGCCCAAGATGGCTTTCTTTTATGGAGGATCGCCATCTAAGGAGGTTCTTGCACTTCTACTATATCATGGTCTTCTAGAAGTTCCTCATCAGGGGAAGTTACGACTTCCCTCACTGGTTCTGCAGCTCTGGGAACCTCCCGCATTGTAGTATTGGGGATTACGAGTTCCTCTTCATATACTTCTTCAAGCTGGAATAGTTTAGATTTCTTGTGCACTTCATCTTCATCAAAGGTCACATCCCTGCTAATCTCAATGTGATGTTGACCTGATATATAGATTTCGAAGGCCTTGGAGACCTCACAGTATCCCACAAATATTCCCTTCTTTCCTGAAGGGTCCAACTTGTTTCTCTTTCCTTTAGGTATATGAATAAACACTGGACAGCCAAATATTTTGAGATGGCTTACCTGTGGCTTCTTTCCGGTGAACATCTCTTCCGGTGTCTTGAGCTCAAGTGCACTATGGGACAATCGGTTCTGCACATAAACAGTTGCCATTATTGCTTTTGCCCATAAGCACATAGGAAGATCTTCATCATGGATCATAGTCTTCACAGCTTCCAGTATGGTTATGTTCCTTCGTTCAGCTACACCGTTTTGTTGGGGATTATAGGGAGTAGTGAGTTCCCTCTTGATCCCAACATCTTTGCAGAAGTTCACAAACTCTTTTGAGGTATATTCTCCTCCATTATCTGACCTTAGTATCTGAATCTTCCTTTCAGAAAGATTCTCTATCAAGGCTTTGAATTCCTTGAACTTGTTAAACACTTCATATTTAGTTTTCAAGAAATATATCCAGGTTTTACGAGAGTAATCATCAATGAATGATACATAATATACATACCCGCTAATGGAGGATGATGGCATTGGGCCACATATATCTGAATGGATGAGTTCTAGGACTCCCTCTGTCTTGTTGTCCCTCTTCGGAAACGGGTTCTTGATGTTCTTCCCTTGTGCACATCCATTGCATACGCCTTTATGGTCACCTTTGAGTTCTGGTAAATCTGTGACCACTTTGCATATGTATGGTAGTGCCTTGTAGTTGATGTGGGCTAACCTTCTATGCCAAAGTTCACATGAGTTTTCAATGGCATGGGTCATGGCAGCCTCTGAGTGACCCTTTAGCTTCTACAAGCCATTTTCTTCATTTCCAATTATGATAGCTTCATTTAAGGTTTCTCCTTTAGACCACATAAGAACTTCTCCATCTATAAAGGCAACTCTGAAGCCTTTCTTTTCTAAAGCTGAAATGGAGAGTAGGTTCTTCTTCAAGCCTGGTACATATAGTATGTCCTTCATTTTTAGTGAATTCCCTAAATTCAGTTTATGGTTTGATTCTCCTACTCCCTTGATGGGATATCGGTAATCATCTCCAAGTGTCACTTTCTGAGAAAACTTCTTTTCTGATAAACAATAGAGAATGTTTCTTTGTCACGTCATGTGCTTGGATGCACCACTATCAATGAGCCAAGTGTCCACTCCAGGTGTTACAGATCCTGAGAGGGCTAAGATCAAGACATGGTCTTTGATCTTCTCTCTTATCATCTTTGCGGGTGGCTCTTCATCTTCGACTACATGGGCATGGAGCCTCGTATGTTTTCTATAGTATTCTTCTTGTCTGGCTGGAAAAAAAATTGCAATGTGTCCCATCCCCAATGATAGCATTGTACAGATGAGTAGTCTCTTTCATTTTGTTGTCCTTTCCTCTGAAATCTCCTTGGATGAGATTCTTTATGATTGAATTTGTTTGACTATTGAGGCTCTTTATGAGTCTCCTTTTGGAAGTAGGGTTTCTTCCTTCCTCCTTTGGTGTGAGTAGCTAGGGCTTGATCATCATCTCTTGCTAGTAACGCTTCACGATTCGCTACTCTTGTTTCTTCTTGGATGCATTCTTCCCATAGATTATCAAACTTCAGTTTCTCCGTTCTGGTACATATTGTTTGGATGAAAGCAACCCAAGGTCTTATGAGACCATTTAGGGCCGTCATTATGAGTTCATATTTGTCTATGGTATCTCCAATAGCTTCTAGCTGTTCTTTGAATTCTGAGATTCTGGAGAATTATTCCTAAATCATTTCTCCTTTCTACATCCTTGTATTCTTCAGTTGAATTCTAAGATTCATCTTCCAGTTTATGTTATTTCCTTCATATAGTCTGGTCAAGGCATCAAACATTTCTTTCGGAGTCTTCTTAGATGACACATAAGGAATCAGGTGGTCTTTGATTGAATCTGCAATGATTTTTTTGGCCCTTATTGTGTCCTTTTGATGCTTTGCCTTTTCTGCAGCATCGACGGGTTTCGGTACTTCTTCTTTGACGAATCTTTCTAGGTCATTCTCTTCAAGAATGAGGCCAATCCTATACTTCCAGGCATGAAAGTTTTCCACTCCTTCTAACTTGTCAACAAGCTTAACACTTGCAGACATCTTTACCTGGAGCTAGGAAAACGACCGAAAATGAAAGTGCTTAAAATCAAAATCTAAACTTACCAGGAGGTGCGCTTGGCTAAGGCGAGTAGCCTGGTGTGTTTGGATCTAAGAAAATCCAACTTTTGCTCCTCCAAATTTGATATGCGGATTTCCGAACTGATGCTTCTGGTACCTCTAGTACTCTGGTACTTCTGGTACACTGGTTTTCTGGTACTTCTGGTACTTTGTGAAACTAGGGTTTCACTTTCCAGGAGATCTAGCCACTGAAAAGGTGCACTGAGAGTGTCAAACTGATCCTTAGGGGAGGGCACACTTTTCTAGATGGTTTTGGGGCTGAAAAGATTCACCATCAAAAAGCCATAATTTTCATGTACGGAAATAGTGACGTTTTTCACTTGTGAAAGATGTTTCCTTCAGCTTGACTCTGATACCATGCTAATGTTTAAGCCATTATTATAGTTGTTTGCATTTCATTAGATAACAATAGCATAATCCAAGATCCCTGAGGAATACACAATCACAAGAGACACAGCATTTATCCTGGGAAACCCTGTAGGGGAAGAAAACCCAGCAAAACTTCCTTAATATAGATAGCCAATACAATGCCAAGAGATCTCTTAAACTAATACAGAAAGTCCTCTCCCAGATATGCGCCACTCTCTCTCTCCTTCTCCAACAGCAGATCTGAATCTTGTCTCTCAATGAGCAAGTGAGTTGTGTGTCTAAGTGAGGCGCTAGCCTCCTTATTTATATTAGACTGGCACGTGTGAAGTGTCTCTTCACTGGCAGGGTCGACTTCTCCCACTGGGTGGTTGTAACCACCTTAATTACATTCCAGGGCCTCTTTAATATCTATTGGGGCCGACTTCTTATTCTGTCTATTATAATTAACATTTGACCAATCCGCAAAAGGGGATTTGGTCATATTACAATAGCCGACAAGATCAATCCACAATGGGGATTGATCCGATGAATAATATATCAAATAATAATAAGAATACTCTTTGCAGTTACATTATTTCAACATAGAGTTGACCTCCCAAAGTAATAATGACACTACGAGGTCTAGACTCATAGACAGCATGACGTCTCCACATATATGGTTGGCCAAAAACCACATCAAGAGGAGAAACATCACACATTACCTCGTCCTTGAAGGGTTGGATGCCATAGGACAAGAGACACTGTTGGCTGACACAGAGATCTCATCCCCGGTGAAGCCAACCGATGTTGTATGGTTGGCGCCCCCCCTCTTCAGGATCTATTGATTCTTCTAGTTGAATTGTTGTGGTCGCGACAGTGGCAGTGGGGTCTGCATCGATGATCTGTTTGTTTTCAATATTTTCTGGATCAAATTCTGAATCAAGGTTTGGCTCTGTGTCTTTGACCTCGACCACCAATGACTATTTCGAGTGACATTCATCGAAGTTGTGCCAGGGACTTTTCTGGAAGTAACACCACTTCCCAGTGTCATTCTTTGTCTTTCCTTTACGCTTCTTGTCATATGTCTTGGACTGGTTGTCTGGAGGTTGTTGGTTAGGGTCGTCCTTACCATGCTTTGGTTGTAGCAGATTTGCAGACCCAAATTCCCATTTGTTCTAGTGCCTAAATTTCTGCTCGATTTTGAGAGCATATCGATAAGCAGCTCTTAATGATGAGATGTTTAAGAAATTCATTTCAGTTTGGATGTACCTATGTAGAGCCCCATGGTATTTCAGAACCAAATGTCACTCGGAGTCTTTGATACCCAGCTTGGTGCGCAAGGTATGGAAATTATTTGTGAACTCTGGCACTGTTTGGCTCTTCTCTTGTCGTAGTGTGGTCCATCTCATGTACTGGTCTTCATAGTTATCACCAGGATAGTATTGTTCTTTGACCACATCCACAAAAAATCCCAAGTGTGCTCGGCCCCATATATTCCAGATTTCTCTGTGGAACTTTTCTCCCAGTAAGTTTCCCACCAATGTTCGACATGGGGGAGAGCCTTGAAGAGTGTGAAGGTGATCTTTTCCCTGTCGGAAAAATTTTGAACAGAGAAATAACCTTCTAATAGATTTAACCATTTTTCTAAGGCATCTGCATCTATCTGACCTTCAAATATGGGAATATCAAAATTTACCTGTACCTTGAAGGGGGTTGCATGGTCGTGTGATGAAGATGCTTCTCATGCGGGCAGTCGTCAAAGGATCTACGCAAATTTGTCCATCATTTCGTTCCTTTGTCGCGCGAGGGATTCCTCGAGCAACATTTTAATAGGATATCCTACTCCATCATCTTTCTTTTCTTCCCCCATGGGTTTTTGTCGGGCTCGGCGCAACCGATATTGCAATGGCTCGATTGGTTCGAGTCCCAACTTCTTATACCCAGATCTTGTTGGGAACATGCACGAAGCAAAATAAATGAAGAGCAGGTCGCTCTAATACCACTGATCCGGATTATGTTTGGAACGAAATGAAAGCAGAGATATTACGATAAAACACTCATGAAAATTGCCAGAAACAAAGAAATACAACAATATTTGATTTCTATTAATGAAAGAATTGTAAAGAGACTGTAAAAATACAGAGTGCAAGAGTCGCTAGAATGGTGGCAACTTTATCTCTGAGAAGAGATGTGACGGCTAAGCTCATTCGCCGGAAGATGATTACAATGAGGCTCTGAAGACCTTTTTATGTTAAACAGGAATTCCAAAACCCTAGACATCCAAAAACCTAACCCTGGGAGATGAAACGCCAAAAGTCACGTGGGCCCAGTTTGGGCAAAGTTAGTATATTAACTTCTCGGGATCATAACTTTTGCATACGATCTTTGTTTTAGGCACGTGATAGCCCATTGGAAAGGTCTTTTTGAGAACTACGCATTACGTTGTCAAACTCTAACTCCATCTACAGTTTGACTGTGGCGAGCCAGAATAACACTATTTAGGGCCCCAAAACGACCCTAGAAGTACAACAAGAAGTGCTGACATAAAAACATACAAAATAAGCCAGTTGGATTAGGTGGGAGGCCACCAATATCCACTTGGAAGATGTGTAGGGCTTCAGACAGCCCCGGAAGTGTAGAACCCATAATTACAAAGAAGTACAGAAGAATGTGTTGAACTAAAAACTGACAAAATGAGCTAGTTGGAACAAGTGGGTGGCCACCAATATCCACCTGGATTATTTTCACAACTAACTTCTTTCATGCATGTTGGGACATGGTTAAAGATGAAGTGTTGGCAATTGTGGAGGATTCTAGTAGAACAAGGAAAGTGTTGACTACCTTCAATTCCACCTTCCTCACTCTCATACAGAAGGAAAACGGAGCAGAAATGCCAATTAAGTTTCACCCTATAGCTCTTTACAATGTTATCTATAAGATAATTGTTAATATTATTGTACATTTCTTGTTTGCATCGTCTTTGTACATATATTGTATATCTATCTCTTGGAAGATAATGTGTTCCAAGAAGAACTATACCTATGGAAGAACAAACAAGATAAAAAGAGTTATCATTAGATAATACACATGAAAGAACGAAATACAAATAATGTGGAAGCTATTGCAAGATAAGTCGAATCAAACATGAAGAAACTTAGTAGAAGCAAAGACAGAAAGAAGTCAGCAATCAAGAGGAAATTGGAAAAAGACTTATGACGTTTTGTAGAAGACAACAAAACAGAAGCGTGGACTCTGTTAGACAAGAAAGCCAATTATATATTGCAGAAGACAATAAGGATGCAGATGGAAGTATGGACTCTATCAGACGGAGGGAGTCAATTATATGCACTCTTACATGAAGCAAGGGTTAGGAGGGAGCTAATCCTATGATCCATTGAAGATGATGAAATATATATATCCATGGTAGCAGCCATGAAAAGACAGTACGTATTCAGTTCAACCGCAGAAGAAGACTTCTTCGAAGAGAAGCCTTAAAGTATTCCTGGTTGTCCATCAAGATTCGTGATCTTATGATGAAAGGAAGAAATGGAATCTCTAGGGCATGGAATCTATAAGAAACTCCATGGACCCGAGAACTAAAGAAAAACATGAAGATTCCAAGAAAGAAAGAAAATCCAGAACAACCAGTCATAATATTAAGAACCAAAAGATTACCAGCCTGATATGAACTCAATAAAAGCAATCAAGCAGAAGAACTTGAAGTCGTGATGAAGAACAGTGTATAGAATACTTAAAAGCATTACGAGACCTAGAACTAGAGGTTCTCCCAAATGGAGAGAGAAGACTATGATGATTACTTGTTCCAGTAAACCAGACTTATCTCTACATGAGTCATTATATCATCCGCAACATCCATGAGTTGGAGTTCTACATCAGATGAATGCAAAGAATGTTCTCCAGAGAAATTGAATAAAGAGCATATGAAAAGAAATCTCAAGACTTTGAGGCATACCAGAAAGAGACTCATGTATGCAGATAAGAAGAAGATAACTTGATGGAGAATCTCCAATGCACAGAAGAAGCGTGGTGAAGATTTCCTATAACATCAAGATGACTACTCAGTAGATCAGATCTCACGATGACAGAAGAAGTGCCACATAGATATGTTCAAGCGTTCCAACTATGATATACTCTATTGTTCAGATCTACATGAAGCCTTCACAGTGTTCCAGACTAAAGTACAATCGAAATCAAGCATTACATTATCCATGATGAAGTCCAGAAAGGAGAAAATGATTCTCCAATACATATCTCCATAGATGAGCAGATAAGCAGACATTTTGGTAAAACTTCTATCCAAGATGAAAGAGTTTGCGTACTCAAGCT
>ML788182.1:75702-95892 GCA_009831015.1 Picea engelmannii | reverse complement strand
ATACATATCTCCATAGATGAGCAGATAAGCAGACATTTTGGTAAAACTTCTATCCAAGATGAAAGAGTTTGCGTACTCAAGCTAGAGCTCGTGGAAACAACTTCCTTCTTATTGAAAAAGGAAGAAATGACTCTCCAAGTTAGGAGGGAGCACTGAAAATATTATTGAAGACATTCATTGAAAAATAGTCCATCTTGGACAGATGCTTTCCTCTTCGGAAAGAGGATTGAGATTTCTGACGGACAGTCACTTTCCATTGTGGTTAACATGGAAAGTAGTATGATTGTTGATGTATCATAAACAGCGACTTCCCATTGTGGTTAACATGGGGAGTGGTCTAGGGCAGTCTCTCTTCTTGAGGGTTACTCAAGAAGACTGGCTCGCCTCGCCGGATAACGATTTCTCATTGTGGTTAACATGAGGAATGGTATGTTTTGGAGGTTAATGCAGGACAGTTTTTTCCTCTTGTGATTAACGGAGGAAATGGTCTGGACAGACATTCCTTAGGGTTATACATTCTCTCCAGGGTGCACTTTGATTAGTGTAGGAGGAATGGCCCAGGGTGGGGAATGGTCCAGGCTCAGCAATCAAGGACAGACATTCCTTAAGGTTGTACATTCTCTCCAGGGCGCACTTTGATTAGTGTAGGAGGAATGGTCCAAGACAGACATTCCTTAGGGTTTATACATTTTCTCTAGGGTGCACTTTGATTAGTGTAGAAGGAATGGCCTAGGGTGAGGAATGGTCCAGACTCAGACATTCCTTAGGGTTTATACATTCTGTCCAGGGTGCACTTTGATTAGTGTAGGAAGAATGGCCCAGGGTGAGGAATGGTCCATGCTCAGAAATCAGAAACAATCATTCTTCCTTGTTTGAGAAGAATAGGGCAAATAGCCCATTGTTGATGAGGGCAGATATTCTTTCAAAACTCACAAACGTGAGTGAAAGATTGGCCTAGATGATTCAGTTTATTTTTAACAATATTTTTCTGTGCAAGATGGCATCAGATGATTGTTATGGAGACTACCTATCTCCAAACAGTAGAGATATACTACTATGGTGGATATGTTCTATTGTTCGTGAGGCAGATATTCTTTAAGAGCTCACAGATGTGTGTGAAAGATTGGCCCAAATAATTCAGTATATATATCATAACATTGTTTCTATGCAGGTTGCTATCGGATGTTTGTTATGAAGACTGTATGACAATAGATGAGGACTATTGTGGTGGATATGTTCCACTGTTCACAACCATACGTTGTTGATCAAGTACTTGTGTGTTACTTGGTGTGGTAGTGAACCACTGGATTGTAGTTATGTACTACTATGGATAGACACAGTTGTGTTCTATTTCTGTTCTAACTGCCTTGAAGACTATCAGCAGTTTATTAAAAATAATCACCATCCAGATGAATGATAAACAAAGATTTTCCAGACGGAAATTGGTTCAGAGCATTTTTCTCCTCTAGATTATAAGAGTGGCTCTTGTATCACTCTATGGTGTGAGTGACTTATCCAGCATCATGTCTAATTACTCAAATGAAGTATGGTTTCGAGAGATGATGCAGTTGATGGTCATGGTGATGCTCATGATCTAGTCATAAGATAGTCTAGACGACTATATTGATGCTACCGAGTGAATGGTATGTTTTTGTGCTCAAGTCCATTACCTGTAATACCTCCCTAGCTAGGAGGGAGTGTTAATATTATGGTAGTTGCGGGAGGTATTTAGCTCCACATGTGAACCTGACGAGAATAGAAGACTCTGGAAAGCAAGAGAAAACCCTAATGAGTTGGCAAATAACCCTAGAAGTCTTGTCAGCGCAAGAAGATAATTTATATTAGGTTATTAGCCTCTAAGAGAAGAAGTCGGCCAGAAATAATATTAATATACTGAACAGACACATATCCAGAAGGAGAAGTCGGCCCCAGCAAATCTGGCAGAACCAGTATAAATACAGGGCGTCAGTTCTCATTTGACAGCATCTCAGAATTGTAGTTCCCAGTTTGGTGCGCACTCCAGTTCCCAGTTTGGTGCACACGTGTGGAGGAGAGTTGCAGGTGCAACTACAACAACAACAAGTTTTCAGTATTGGCTTGAATATCTCTTGGCTAGTGTTTGGACTATCTGATCAGCTTTTTGTGATGCGTTATCCTTGGGGAAAGGTGCGCTACCCTTTGTTTGGATATCTAGCCTAGGGTTTGCTTCCGGAGGAATTCTCAGTCTAGGTTAAGGTGCTCGGAGGGTGGCTTCAGCCTATGGTTGGGTGACGAGGGTATCATCAATGGTAAAACGAGCACACCATCTTCTATATTCTAACAATAATAACTAAAGTTATGGCAAATAGATTGAAACATTTTCTCCCTATGGCTTATTTCCCCGGAGAAAGTCGGGTTTGTGGAAGGCAGACAGATTCTGGATGGAATCCTTGTAGCCCATGAAATCATCCACTCATTGAAAGTAATGAAATTCCCAAGAATGTTCATCAAGCTAGACTTATCAAAATCATATGATAGGCTAAACTAACATTTCATGGAAAAGACGCTACAGGCGTTTGGATTCCAAGAACAATGGGTACGGTGGGTGATTAACTTATTGTCTCAGCCTTATTTTCCATCCTGGTGAACGTTGTTGATATTATGGTAGTTGCGGGAGATATTAACCTCCACGTGTAACCTTTGACAAGACTAGAATATTCTGGGAAGGAAGATAAACCCTAAAACGTTGGATAATAACCTTAGGAGACAAGTCGACTCAAGAGAATATTTATTATTGAGTTATTAGCCTCCAAAAGTAGAAGTCGACCCAGTTAGGTCACTTGGAGGACTATAAATAAGAGGGTGCTAGAGCTCATTTGTCACGCTCACTCTCACAACTACGTAAGACCAGTGGTGCGCAAGTTTGGAGAGGAGTTGCAGTTGCAACTGCTACAACTGACATTTTTCGGTTTTGGCTTGGACTTTCTCTTGGTTATGATTTGGACTATCTGCTTCATACGCTAGCTTTGGAGAGAGGTACGCTACCTTGATTGCCTATTGGTTCTAGGGTTTGCTTCTGGAATTATTCTCTCTGTCAAGGTTAAGGTGTTGAGGGGTGGCATTTGTGCCTATGGTAGGGTGACAATAATGAGATATTGTCTATGGTGAAACGAGCACACCTATTTTTCTAACAGGTTATGGGCCCACACTATCTTCGGGCAGTCTAACTGATGGAAGATAGATTGGGAGGATTTTCTCAGTTACAGTTGCAGTTGTAGTCAAAGTTTTTGTTGCAGCAACGAAACCCTAACCCTCTTGTTAAGGCACCTTAAGTGAAGATCTTAACCTAATTCCTGGAAATCCTAGTGTGCCCTAGCCAAGTGCACTTCCTGGTACTCTCAGCAAGACAAGACGTCAAGTTTGAGTTTTTGGTCAAAGTCAAAGGTTGACCAAGTCAAAGCAGTCATGACCTACTCTATGAAGTCAGAAAACAAGTTAGAAGGGGATTCTAACTTCATAGCATGGAAGACAAGGATTGACCTCATCCTTGCCAAGAATAAAATGTTGGATATCGTGAAAGGCAAGATCATGGAACCACAGTTTGAAGCAGAAAAAGAGAAGGAACCTCAGAACGTTGCAGTTATGAAGAAGTTCAAGGACAATGACATCAACACTATGAGTATCATTGTGGACTCTGTAAAAGACCACTTGATACCCTACATCTCTCATCTTGACTCATCTAAGAAGATGTACGATGCCCTAACTAACCTCTTCTCAATTAGAAACAATGGACAAGTAATGAGTCTAAAGAATGAGCTCTGTGACATGAAAAGGAATGATGATGATGATAGCATAACATCATACATTGTGAGAATCTATCAGTTAAGAGATCAACTACAAGCTATTGAAGAAATCATTTCAGAAAAGGAACTAGTAAATATAGTACTCAATGGCCTTCCCAAGACATGGGATGCATTTGCCGCAAGCATGAACACGAGAAAGGAGTATCCCACATTTGAAGAACTTTGGACTTGTTGTGCACAAGAAAAATCAAGGATTAGCACAAAAGAGAAATCCCAAAAGAAATATGATGATCAAGTTTTCACAGCAAAATTCAAGAATTTCATGAATAAGAGGAAGTTTGGCTTAAGGAAGAAACCAAATCGAGAAAAGGATATGTCAAAAATACAATGCTTCAACAGTCAAAAATATGGTCACTACAAGAACCATTGTCTTGAGTAAAAGAAAAGGAAGGAAACAGATGAAGCAACAGTTGTCGAAGAAAGGGAACCCTCAAAGAAAGCCAAGCAGGATAAAGCATACTTCTTCTAGTCAAGATGAAGTACGTTGACAAATTCATGAGGAATCTATTATATAAGTAACAATTGCCAGATAGGCTGAAATCAGAATCAAACTTGAAGAGACCCAGAAGGAGTCAAATTGGAAAGAAGTCAGTAATCAAGAGGAAATTAGAATAAGACTTGTGACACTTTGTAGAAGGCAATAAGGATGCAGATGGAAGCATAGACTCTCTTAGATGGAGGGAACTTATTACAGAACTCCAAAAGAAGAGCATGCATTCGTGCATGAAGCCAGGATTAGGAGGGAGCTAATCCTAAATGATATGATCCATTGAAGAATCTGTGAAGATTATGAAGTATCTGTCCATGTTCCCCATTGAAAGTAGCAACCGTGATAAGCAGCACGTGTTCAGTTTAACTCTAGAAGAAGTCTTCTTCGAAAAGAAGTCTTAGGTATCCTTGGTTGTCTATCTACATCTATGTTCCTATGATGAAAGGAAGAAGTTGGAATCTTCGGGAAGAAAGGGCATGGAATCTATAGAAGACTCCATGGACCCCAAAGTTAAAGAGAAACATGAGGAAGAACATGAAGATTCCAAGAAATAAAGAAAAGACAGAACAACCAATTATTATAACGAGAATCATAAGACTACCAGCTTGGTTTGAACCCACCAAAAGCAATCAAGCAGAAGAAATGGAAGTTGTGATGAAGAACAGTATATGTAAGAAATTGTGAAAAGGACTTATGAATGGAAGCATTGTGAGATAGAGAACTAGAGGTTCTTCCAGAAGGAAGGAGAAGACTATGACGACAACTTGTTCCAGTAAACTAGATATACCTCTTGCAGTATCCATGGATTGAAATTTACATGTAAAAGATCGGTCTTCCCAATAAAGCAAATTGAGAAAGAAGCTTATACCAAAAAGAGACCCATGTATGCAAATGGAAGAAGACCGTGTATGGATTCAAGCAACTTGATGCAGAGTATCTCATATACAGCAGAAGTGTGGCGAAAACTTCCTATGACAAAGAAAGTGTATCAAAATAGTTACTCAGAAGTTAGGGATGATGGATTGCAAATCCACGGATAACTCCCATGATAATAGATCTAAAGAAGTTGAAGAGACTCTAATTGGCTTGTTAATGTATTTGGAGAATACTTGGCCAGATATATGTTTTGTGGGACGTTTAAATTATGACATACATTTGCATGAATCTATCGATTCAGAGTACAGATAACAGAAGAAATGCTACTTGGATATGTTTCAGTTTGAGCTTTGCCACGATGTCATGGACTAGCAGGAAACAGAAGTCGGTTGCACTCAGTACTACAAAAGAAAAATATATTGCATCTTATGATGCTTGTACAAAAGCAATGTGGCTCCGTAAGTTGGTTTTTGGACCGCCTGATCAGGTGTTGAATTCGACCATGATATATATTGTAATGATCAGATCCATGTGAAGCTTTCAGAGAAACTCATGTTCCATGATAGGCCGAAGTACATTGAGATCAAGCATTATATTCTCTGTGATAAAGTCTAGAAGAGAGAAGTGGTTCTCCAGTATATCTCCATAGATGAGCAGATAGCAGATATTTTGGTAAAGCCTATGTGCAAGATGAAAAGTTTGCATACTTAAGAGACAAGTTGGGGCTCATGGAGACGACTTCCTTATTGGAAAAGGAAGTGATTACTCTCAGGTTGGGAGAGAGCACTGATATGTTATTGAATTATGGACAGTCATTTTCCAGTTCGGAAAATGGTCCAGGATGGGCAGTTCCTTTCCAATTCGGAAAGTGGTTCGAGATTTCTAACGGACAGGCATTTTCCAGTTCGAAAAATGGTCCAAATCGGACAGTCATTTTTGTAATGAAAATGGTCTGATAGATTGTTGATGTACCATAGACAGTGATTCCCCTTGTGATCGGTGTGGGGGAATGGTCTAGGAAAGTCATTCTTCTTAGCAGTCACTCTGAGTAGTGGTCAAGTAGAATGGTTCGCCTCGTCGGGCAATCATTCTTTCGAAGTTCACAGTTGCAAGTAGTTTCGAAGAATGTTATGTTTTGGAGGTTGGTGTAGGACAGTCATTTCCATAGGAAATGGTCCGGACAGTCATTCCCTAGGGAAGACTCATTCTCTTCAGGTTGCACTTTGATTAGTGCAGGAGGAATGGCCCAGTTAGGTGAATGGTACAACTTCAACAATCAAGGACGGGCATTCCCTAGGGCAGACTCATTCTCTCCAGGTTGTACTATGATTAGTGTTGGAGGAATGGCCCAGTTAGGTGAATGGTCCAGGCTCAAATATCGGGGACAGTTATTATTCTATGCTTGGGAAGAATGGTACAGATAGCCCATGGCTGATGTTTTACTTTCTGAGGGCAGATGCTCTTCCAGATCTCACATATGTGAGTGGAAGAATGGCCCAGATGACTCAGTTGTATCATGATATTGTTTATGCAGATTGATATCAGATGATATGATTGTTGTGGAGATTGTATGTCTTTGAAAAGTAGTTGTATGCCACTATGGTGAATATATTCCATTGGTTGTGACTATCTGTCATTGGTTAGTAGTTGTGTGCTACTAGGTGTGATTGTGTACCACTGGATAGTAGTTGTGTACTACTATGGATAAACACAGTTGTCTTCTATTGAATGGCATTGTTCTGATTTCCATGGAGACTATCACTAGTGTTGGAGATGATTACCAGCTAAATGAATAGTCAGTATGTTGATGGACAGACATTCTTCATGTGGAAAATGGTCCAGGACAGTCATTCTTCTAGGGCGTATGTCTGGATTATAAGAATAGTCCTTGTAGCCCATAGTGTGGCTTCCAGCATCTGTTGGAACAGTTATTCTTCTAGGGCATATGTCCGGTTAGAAGAATGGTTCTTGTATCACCCTGTGGAGTGAGTGACTTATTTAGCATCATGCCCGATTACCCAGATGGAGTATGGCTTCAAGAGATGATGCAGTTGATGCTATCAAATGATATTGATAGTGATGATGGTGCTCATGATTTGATCATGAGAGAGTTTGCATGGCTATGATGATGCTACCGGTTGAATGGTATGTTTGTGATCAAGACCATTGTGTTTAATACCTCCCTAGCTAGGAGGGAGAGTTGATAGTATGGTAGTTGCAGGAGGTATTAACCTCCATGTGTAACCTTTGACAAGACTAGAATATTCTAAGAAGCAAGAGAAACCCTAAAACATTGGATAATAACCTTAGGAGACAAGTTAGCTCAAGAGAATATTTATTATTGAGTTATTAACCTCCAGAATAGAAGTTAGCCCAGTTAGGTCACTTGGAGGACTATAAATAAGAGGGCACTAGAGCTCATTTGTCACTCTCACTCTCACAACTGCATCAGACTAGTGGTGCGCAAGTTTGAAGAGGAGTTGCAATTGCTGCAGTTGGTATTTTTCAGTTTTGGAAGGACTTTCTCTTAGTTATGGTTTGGACTTTCTGCTTGGTACGCTAGCTCTGGAGAGAGAGGTACACTAGCTTGATTGGCTATTGGTTCTAGGGTTTGCTTCCAGAATTATTCTCTATGTCAAGGTTAAGGTGCTCGGGGGTGGCATTTGTGCCTATGGTTGGGTGACAATATTGAGATATTGTCTATGGTGAAACAAGCACACCTATTTTTCTAACAAACAGTACTCCATCCCAACCGTTTCATTCATCCAGAGGGATAAGGAAAGGGAACCCATTATCCCCCTTTCTTTTCGTTTTAATTGCAGAAATTTTGGGGAAAACTTTGAAAGCTATAAGGCAGGACAATGAAATCAGAGGTCTAGGTCTCCACCAAGGGGCACCTCCTCAGACCCATCAACAAGTTGTAGACGATACAATGTTGATGGGGCATTCATTAATCCAAGAAGCTCGAGATCTGAAGAAAGGTCTAGACCAATTTTTGCAGGCAAGTGGGTTGGACATTAACAAAGAGAAATCACAGGTTTATTTCTTTAATACCCCCCAGATAACAAGACGGAATATCTTAAGGATCCTGGGTTTCCAAGAAGGGACACTTCCTTCTAAATATTTAGGAGCACCCTTGGCAAAATCGGTGGTTAAGAAAATTTCCTAGAAAGAGTTGTTGGACAAGATGAAAACAAAGCTAGAAAATTGGATGTTTCGGGCCCTCAATTTCCGTAGCAGATTAACGTTGGTACATGTTGTGCTTCAAGTGATGTCTTTGTATTTGTTTTCGGTAATTGCAGCCCCTAAATCAGTCCTGAAGAAGATTAGAACCTTGATGTGTAATTTCTTGTGCGGAGGTACAGAGGACCATCAGAAATGGGCCCTTGTCGATTGGAATACATTCTGTACTCCCAAAGCGACAGGGGAGCTTGGCCTCAAAGATTCGGAGAGTAGTAATAAAGTTATGAGAGCGAGGATATGGTGGAGATGGATTACGTACACGAATGAACCATGGGCTCAACTCTGGCACCGGAAGTATGCGCTTGGATGGGAAAAGAAAAATCTCATTCGATTTGTGGAGGAAGTGTCTGGCTCACATATTTGGAAGGCAACCCAAATGAATCGTTTGCTAGTGCAGCAACACAATTTATGGGAGATTCACAATGGTGAATCGACATATTTTTTTCAAGACTCGTGGCAATAGATGCAACATATCTCGGAAACAATGGACGCCCCCCTGCTGCAAACCCATCTCAGAGCTCTTCAGTTGGAGAAGGTGAAAGACATGTGGGAGGTGAATGAAGATGAAGGCCAGTTCAGAAGTTGGAAGAACTGGGACTAGTGGCAGGCACAGAGCCCAACAGAAAACCTTCAGGGGCTTTGAGATCTTCTTCAAGACCGTCAAATTATGGTTCAAAATGAGCCAGATAAGATTCGATGGGTTTACTCTCCCTTAGGTTCCTTTAACATTAAAGAGCCGTGAATTTGTATGTCGAGTACCAGAACCTTCCTAAAGAGCGCAAATGGAGAAAAGTATGGAAGGCAAATTTGTGGCCAAAGATATCGACTTTTCTATGGCTCTTGCTGAAGAGACAGATTCTTACCTGGGAGAATCTGTTGAAGAGAGGGTTTATAGGGCCTTCATAGTGTTGTATGTGTAACAAGGAAGGGGAAACAATAGACCATCTTCTTGATGAATGTGAATTTGTTTCAGCTATTTGGGAAAAAGGAGAAGAAATTTTCCATCAATCTTCTCGAATAAGAGGTCACCCAGACTTATATGTAGCAAACTAGAAGGAAGACCCTTTTAAGAGCCCTCTATTGAACCGGATCTGGGAACTTTTCCCTGGTTTTGTGGTGTGGGAGGTCTGGAAGGAGTGAAATAGACGAATTTTTGAGGGAAAGTATAGGAATGCGGAGGAAATGTGGAGTACTTTGAAAGCTCACATAAAAGAAACGCTTCGGTTAAATTTGTGGAGCAAAAATTATCTCAGAACTGGGGTGGAGGAACTTATTATGCTCAGAGAATGAGACACTCATTCCCGTCCAGAATATATTGGGTCTTTCAGGAGAAGGGTAGAGATAGTGAATAGCCAGGAGAAGTGGCAAAGACCTCTGGTAGGCTCTTTCAAACGTAATTTTGACAGAGCTTCAAAAGGGAATCCGGGCCCGGAAGGTTTTGGTGGAGCCATTAGAAACCATCCTGGGAGTATAATATGTGTTTTGTGGGGCTACATTGGAGAAGCTACAAATAATGTAGCGGAACTCAATGGATTAACAGAAGAGATTTGTTATTCTCTGCGAAGACAATGGACCCCTATAATCATAGAAGGAGATTTGAAGCTGGTCTTTACCATGGCAGATCGAATTCAAAAAGGATCTAATGCAGACAAAGTGGCCCACAACTGGTGGTTGGAGGTCCGACTCTGAAAACTGGAGCTCCTCCTTAAAGGCAATCTGACAGTAATCTTTAGCCATGTCAAGCATCAAGCAAACAAACTGGTTGATTGCATAGCTAATTAGGGAGCCCAGGGTCGGGTTGGGCTACAGGAAAGAATGTGAGAGGAGCTATAGGTATAAATATGATTCCCAATTATTTGGTGTCACTCTACACTCTATCACTTAATTTGTCAACCCGGGGTTCAGTTTACACTTGTGAGGCACCCAGTGCAGTATACACAGAAAGAAAACTTTCACCGAGCTATTGGAAAAGACTAACTAAACTAAACCATGCATAAATCAAAAGAAAAGCATAAAAGATGAAGTCACAGTGCTTACAAACCCCAACCCAGTTGGTGGTACCTCTCGGGGTAGGATCTCTGAATTCTCATAACCCTATTCCCTCGCATGTTCACCTCGTGGAGTCACAAGTACAGTGATTATGCAGCACACACCATCAAAGCAAAGGAAGCTATCTAATATGTTCTAATTTACTTACTGGAATTTCAGAAGCAAAGTTGTCATTTAATAATTATGTTGGAACTATACCAGCATATTACATCATCCCCAAATCATAATTTTATTATTGATAATCCAAATACTACTACAATTAAAGAATGCAGACCCAGATTTAACAGATGATGTCAATATAACTAAAGGACAAGAGGGAAATCAATAATCTGCAAAAGTATGAGTTCTAACACATTCTATTCATCATTCTTCAGCAATTGCAGGTGGCCATTATGTAGCACATATCCATTCCTCAGCATACCATGAAAAATACATAAACTAACAATCCTATACAAATCTGATCAGCATATATAAATCTAATTATCAGCAAATAGTTATGAACAGAAAATTAAATAGCACAGAGTTGTACCTATGAGTGGGCCCTAGCTCACAGGCAGGCTTGTGCTTACACTCCACTAAATTACCAGTAAAAGATCAGATTGGGGCTCATAAACAACAACCTTATATTAAATAAAATGACATTTTTAGAACAGCTATTACACAGTCGTACTCTCACCCTAGCTAACCTATCTCCCATGAGAGCGCATACTCTCACATATATACAATGAAATGATTCCAATGGCTCTAAGTATAGAGAGCGAACTTCCTAAGATTCTGGAAAACAGTTCAAAACAGACTTGATGCCTTCGCTTGATGATTCGCTCAGCTCCACGGCTTGGTATATGAGCCAATTGATTGTCCCCTTTTCTCCCAGATTCCACGGTCTATTTATTTAGCTTATCACACGTTGATGTACCTGTTTCTATCTTTAGAATTTCCACGTGCTCATTGGTAAAGATGCTGAATTAATTTCCTCCATTTCTGTTATGTCATCGTGCCTTGCTGAAGGTATTAAATTAATTTCCTTACTCTTATTTATATCTATGTCGAGTATTAATATCAATTCCTTGTATTGGGTGCTGGAATTTTGTAAATTCATGGTCATATGCTGATATAAATTCAGCGTTGGAACCATATGCTGAGATGCATTAAGTGTCGAACCATATACTAAAATATTAAGTGTTGGAATTAAATGCTAGGACTGATATACATTTAAGTGTTAGCTTATGCACTCAAAGTATTCACATGTTGTAATATTCATGGGCATACTAAAGATGTTACGCTGATATCATCTTAGTGTTGAACTGATATTGAATACTTGAGTTGATATGTATTAATTCTTTTAATATGYTGATATGTYTGATTCTRTAGCAAGCTGCCATTGGTCTRATTATGTAGCAGGCTGCTACAGGTCTGATTATGTAGCAGATTTGAACACATGAGAACCCCACAACTGTATCAACATTTAATGACTCTGAATCTATGGCAATGGATGTGCAATGACGTTGGTTTGAATAATATGTGAACCTTTAAAGAAAAACCCTGTAACAACTTGTTCACACGTGAGTTGTCACTTCAAAAGTAAATACAAAACACGCTACTTCCCCTAATGTTAATTAGAAATTCAAAGAAATATTAAGATATGCAATTGGAAAATCACCTCGAGCCTAAATCCTAGATATGGGCATTAAAATGGATAAGACAGGGTTATATGTAAATGATAAAGCGTTAAAAAGAAGGAAAAGAAGATGTCAAATGATGGTAATTTCGTGGCTCATCAACGATCATGTGTTCAAAAAGAAATGCAGGGACATAGCGTCCCATGATACAGCCACCCCAAATGCCTGTCAAGGTGGCTCGCACGTTATCCACTGTAATTAGCATTTTAATGAAGGAGGAAGGTTTTAAGATGAGAGGACGTGCGGGAAGTCAGGGGCGTGCTAATTGGGTTGATATGGTCTAGCTGCATTCAAGGCACAAAGGTATGTGTGTGGAGGCACATGTAGTTTGTACTGGAGGCATCTGTTATAGGAGATTTGCTACAAGAATGGTGGTTGTTATTTGGCTTCAATCGAACCTGAGATGTGATGAAGGAGATGTAGAGGTTAATGCAATTGATGGGGTACAATCTATGGAGTTAGCGCAAAGGTTAATTGGCACTCGTGGGGTTACTCGAGACACTTTGTTATCTAAATCCCATGCTTGTTGATGAAGAGGGCATTTCTTGTTGGGGAAGTGGCATTTTAAAGGATCTCTTGAAGGTGGTAAAAGCAGCATTATAGAGGTGCTTAATGGGTATGGCGCCCTGTCAATGCATGCGGAGCGGATAGGGTGGAGGTGGCCGCAGAGAAAGGAGCTCCGATGAACAAGAGCGAAGCCATGCGTGCCTGGGGGAAGGTGGAAGCTCTACTCATGAGGAGGGAGATTTTGACTGGGGCCATTTCTACCTCTTGGAGATCCCAGCCCATATTGAGGAAGTTATTGTGGGTTTGGAGGAAGAACTGTTGGGGGCAGTGGAGCTCCGATATGATCCTAGGGTAGCTGAAAATCCCTTTTGGCTCATGAGGATTCTCCGGGCGCATTCGATGGAGGAGTGTGAGAGCTTTGGGGAGGTGGTAAATCACACAATGAGTACTCTACGAGAGGTTGCTCTTCGAGGGGTGGCGAGTATGGAGGGCATCTTGGATCTGACAGAAGTTCTGCTCCAAAGGCAGGCTCGGAGAATGGACTTTGCTGCAACTACCCAGGAATATGAATATCTGGACCAGGCAGCATGCACAGCCAAGGAAGTGGCTGGACCTTCCATAAGGTCTCGTTAGATGTGTTAGTTTCCTATTCATTTTAGCTTTATGTGTTGGCTGAAGAATAGTATATATGTGGTAGGTAGGATAGTAGCCTATAGGAGACTACATGAACAGGAATGTAAGTTTAGAGGTCTTAAGGCAGAAGTTCTGTATCTTTTTGCTTATAACAAACTGATGAAGCAAGTATTCCCCTGGTTTCCCGGTAAGGGCAGGGATTCAATCCAATACTGTAGGTATCAGTCTTTTAGCGTCTGGCTTCCTCTTGCAGGCAGACGTATTTTTGTAACTACATGTATATTTCAATAGAAATAGAAAGAAGTAGAACTCTTACTCACAAAAAAAAAAGAAAACAATGGTTTGGCCATCTTAAAACTGATAAAACTGGTTATTGATAATGGTAAACCCCTTCCCTCTCATTCCCCAACAGCTACAAAGACAAATGAGAAAAAAAAAAATCGGCCTTTAAGAGGGTCAAAATCGTGTCCCCTCATTTTTTCCGTTGTGGCATGATTTTTCCGATTTTTTGCAAAAATCGAAAAAATAGTGTGCTCAGATTTTTTTTTTTAAATCGCAATTTTTTGCCAACGAATTTTTTTTAGGAGTTTGCATCATGAAAAATCACGATGTCAGTAATTTTTTGCCGATTTTTCCAATTATGAGATCATATCCCTCTCTTCACAGTAGTTTTAAAATATGTCAAACAAAGAACTCATAATAACTCTCCTCTGCCTGTATTAAACACTGCTTCCCCACTATAACCTTCTTTATCAACGTCAACCTCCCTCCCTTGAAACATTACAAGTAAGTAACATAACATACCAGAACCCATAAACCCCCCAAAATTTAGTAGCTCTTGAAAAATGTAGAAAGAAATGAAGATACCCAGGTCATCTGAGGCCAGAGTGACAAAGAGCAGCAGCAGCATTCTCTGCAATCTCATGTTCTGTCATAAACATCTTCCATATTTGGATAAAAAAGTTCCTTCATATATCCATTCCCAAGAAAGGGCCTTGCTTAAATTTGAAAAATTACGAAGTGATAAAAGAGATGAGATCTAGGAACTCAGAAAACTCTAGCAACACTATATTCTTAATAGATTGAAAAACAAGCTTTACCCCCATCATCAGGGTTTCTTGGCAATTTTGATTTTTTGTATCAATTGGTTGTTTTCCAGTTATTAGATCTGCAAGAACAACCCCAAATCAGTATACATTTTTCTTCTCAATAACTTTTCCACACATAGTGCAGCTTGAGTGGGCCTAATGGTTAAGAACATGTGTTTCCTCCTTGGAGGTCACAGGTTCAAAACCAAAGGGGAGTAGAGTCTGTACATGTTGAATGATTAATATTGACCTGTTGTTATGAGGCTCGAAGGGTAGGCGTCCCCCTGGCATGGGACCCATATGGGAGTGTTTCCAGACGTCTCGGCCCTTGCCAAGTCACAAGTTCCTACTAGTACTGGCTTGCGGGCTGTCGGTACTACACAATTTTTTGGTTAAAAATTAACTTTGCCACACATAATGTATTGTAGAGGCAGATAACTGTGGAATAGACAATACTATAACTTCACACTATTATATTATTGTACAAGTAAACTAGTGAGAAATAACAACATAACGTTACATACCCAAATGTTACTACAGTGGCATATCCTATGATGGAATTCTTTTCCACATTAATAAGTACTCTACTTTATCACATCATTGCATACGATATGTGATGAAGTTGTTGAGGCCCATTTGGTTAGCCCAAAGTTTGATAGCTATTGACAAAGTCCAGAAGTTAGCTCCACCTTGTGAATGTAATTTTCCCTAGTGGTAGGAACAATGATATCTATGATTGCATGCATTGTACAAGGATAAGAGCAGAAATGATACATCTCTGCTACTTGCAAAGTTGAAAGGAGCATAGTTGTGGTTCAATGTCATCAAAAAGAAGAATATTGGAAAATTTTGCATCCCTTATGGATGGAAGGAAGGAAACCATCATGCAAGTAATCTTTATAATGTTTCGACGACTCCAACAACCAATTTCAGTCATTCCTTCCATGGAACCACTAATTTATCATTTTTCCACTGTGATGGACAATATCAGTAGCAAAGTTGACAGCTAAGAATGAAAACATTTCCTTACAAAACCTGTAATATCGCATTCAATATGGCATACTCCATACTATGGAGGTACTCCTCAAGGTTTTGTCTTGTACGAAGTTATAAACAAGAATGCATTTCTGGCCATATATACAAGTGACCAATAAGGACAATAATATTCTTGTGTTACAAGGAAGTAATAATCTCAACTTTCGAGGTAGCTCTGCTTTTTCTTTTAGAGAAAAATTAAAAAAATTGCTGCCATTCATTGTCCATCAGGAAGAACACCTCAGTACACTCTACTACAACCTTTTCCAACAAGATTGCTGGAAGGAAAGAATGGAAAAAGAAGATTTAAAAATTGAAATCCCTCAAAGGATATACAAAACATAGATAGAAGAATAGGAAAATAATTGTTGAAGAGAAAACAAGGATTGCATATGCAATCACAGAGAACTTGAAGTTGCTGATTCCAACACCTAATATATCATTGCTGGTGTGGCAGATTCAAGGAGTTTTATTGTGGATTCCTAATAAAGGGATCCTCATGACAATCCAGAATATTCAGACTGAGTACTTGTCCGGTCAAGGTTGGAGACTAGAGAGAACGTAAACATCTAAACACTGCAAAATGGCATTAAATCGGGACTCTGACACATGTTAGAGTTCCCTAATGGGTGTGGAACTTTGACTCTATGTGGGGCTGAGCTCTGCCTGAGGTAGAGAGTCCAACGTTCCATACAGGCATGAAGCTGCCATACACAGTAAGTGTTGGTAATTAATGCCCATTTCCACAATGCTTAGACGTTGTCGGAGAAAACTATGTAGGCAATACAAAATCTGAAAATCCAAACCCAATGTCCTGACTCACTGGGCATGGCTTAATAATGATCCATGTAGCAACATATGATAAAGATGGAGGAGATAAGGAGGTTTGTGGTCTCCACACTTATTCAATCTTACCATGCTTGGCGTGGATGACAATGTGGAGTCATTTGACAGCCCTGATCAGCATGTAATTTTTGAAATGAAAACAAACATTTGGAAGGCTATGTAGATGGAGGATATAACTTGCCTTGAATAATAATCAAGCACAGTCCAAAGCCTTTTCTCTTTCTTTGCCACCTTACTTTGGCCCTTGCATGACTTCCACCTCATTTCTCAAGGTTTATTCTGACATTGTTGTTTTTAATAGCAGAGCATGTACCCTGTAGTTGTGTATGAAAGAAAGGGTAATTGTACATCATATATATACTGTCAGAGAGACAGTGGTAGAGCTTCAAGTATAGCAATGCTCTTTCAGTATTTGTGGAGATTGAGGTGTGTTTGGCTCCCTTTGGTAAACAAGTACACTAGAGGTTAGGAGGGCTGAGGATTGTCTGGCCCTCGTTTTTGCAGCTGCGATGGTATATCTCGTTTCTACATATATATCTAGATGGAAGAGAGACATTGGAACTTAATTTCTGATATAGTTTCTAGACAAACTCTAGTTCTGAAATTCTGACTGCTATTACTTTATATATGTATATATAGACATAACACACACACACACACATATATATATGAAATTTCTGCATATAAAGTATATTACAATTGAACATTCATATAGCCTCTTCTTTCTTCATCACCTTACTTCAAGTCAGCCTATGCTTTCTTGAAACATAGCCGTTCCCTACTTGGGATGACTCCGCAATCCTCCTAATAAACAATTTCTTCATTGTGTAAATGTTAGATTTTCATTAGTTTCGTAACATTAGATTCACCATAGCATTTTTATCTTCTTTTAACATTCAATAATCATATACTGAAATATATTAGCAAATAAACAAGCACAAGAAGACACAAAGATTTATCCTGGGAAAACCCCAAACTCGAGGGAAAAACCCAACCAACTTTCCTTAGAGAGAATCTTTCCAATATTCCAATACAACCATGAACAAGCTCTATTCACAAGAGCAAACAAACAATGAAGAAACCCTAATAACAAATACTTATCTTCTTCTTGTCAAACCCTAGCAAGGGTAGACAACTGAGCAGCACCACAGAATTGGCACAAGATAGGTGCATCACTAGAGCAAGATAGTGCACCATAGAACTGGCACAATTGCCAACTGGTAACAGCAACTACAACTGCAACTGCAACTACAATTGTAGCTGCAACTGTAACTATGACTGCAACTGGCACGAAGCAACTAGGCAGCACCACACAACCTTAGCACAACTCCTCCAGAGGTAGCGCAAAAGAGAAACCACCAAGAGCCACCAAGAAAAGCCTGCCCCAAGTGGGGCGCACTCTCCAAGAGAACCAAAAACCAAAAATAGTGAAGTTGCTGCAACTGTAGTTGCAGCTGCCTAGTGCGCACTACAGAAGGAGAATTGTGTCTGTGCAACTAAAATGATCTAGCCCTGTATTTATACTAATCTGGGCGCCTGTCTAGGGCCGACTTCTTATTTTGGGTCTTCACATTTACTTTATTATTTCTGTGGGCCGACTTCTCTTTCTGGAAATTATATTTCCACTTTAATTCTTTCCCGTGGGCTGAATTCTCTTCTGTGATCTTCTATGTCACTTTATTCTTTTCCGGGGTGTTCTTCAATTGTTCAATGGTCTTCCTTTGACTTCTTGGAATCTTCTTCTTCTCTAAGAAAAGTTGTCCAGGAGGGAATACCTCCGACAACTACCAAAACATCAACAATAAAGTCCACTTTCTTCTTAGCAAAAGCATTGCCTTGTTGAACAGGAGAACCGATTTTCTTTTCATGAACATACAAGTCTTTCATCATTTTAGACGATTCGTTTTGCCTCTTGGTTTCAATTATCTCTTCATGCCTTGGGGAGCTTAGCAAGTTTGTAGAATAAAAGAACCCACCACACATATGATTAATGGTCATCGGATGGTTTTCAATCTAAGACACAATGCAAAAAAATTATCTGCCTGAGTAGAGTATAACAAAGCGATAAGTTTCCTCCCGTTATCCCCTAGCCTAGGGATAACTAAGGAGATCATGTCTCAAGGCCCACGGGTCCTAGACATGGAGTGCCGAGAGCCAGACGACTTAAGCATGGCCCCAGAGGGCCCCTCTTTTCTTTAGTGTAGTTCACATATCACCACCAACAATATTCATCACACCGGCTTGGTCCTGAAATGGCAATGAGTCTTGCTCGATGAGGTAATAAGTCTTAGTATCATGCTATGTATCGCTCCGATTTTTAAAACATTTAAACATGTTGCATTCAATCTCTCTAGATTTCATAACGTTTTGCTTGACTTTATGCTCTTTGCCTTGTCCAAACCTGGGAGGGTCGCATGGTGCCCTAGTAAGTTGGTTTCCTTTTAGGATAGGTTGTTACCTAGTCGATCTCTGAAGATTCGTTGTTCGTTCCCTCCATACTTACCATTTTCCATCTTTATCCCCTCCATCTATCCACATTTTTGGGCATTGGGGAAGGCTCCACTAGGAAAGGGTTGTACCTTACCTCATGGGAAGAAGGGGCTAAAGGCCTAGGGGGCAATGTAGCTGGCAAAAGTTAAGAGCCGAATTTAAACCTTCGAGATGCTTCACCCAGGGATCCCCAAGAAAGCACTGAAACACTTCTCAGCAAGAAAAGGGGACCCACATATGAATAAAACACTCAAGGCATTTGTTGGTGGATAGGAGGTCTCACCATGAGTCGACCTACCATGACCATCAACATGTAGAGGTATGACACTACCACCCAACTGGTCACCAAGCCAAGGTAATGGTTGCATGGCCAAGAGAAAGGGGGTCTCATCACGAGCCAGCCTTCTCATTTTCGTGAAATGTTTGTGGGTGACACTGCCACTAGCTGGTCACCAAACCAGGGCAATGGCCATCAACTCTTTCCTTGCAGCATGAAGAAAGAAAGCTAAAAGAAGAAAGAAAAGATAAAAATAAATGGCAATCAGTGGGCTTGGAAACATTTGCATCCATGACAAGGTGCAACTCACCCTCAACAAAGGCACCCATAGGTGAGTGTTACATCCCCCTACTATCACATGCACCCCATGCCCAAATTTTTTCCCCTCACCACCTCATACGTTTGCATGATTTGGATCAAGCTCCATTGGGGAAACGACCTTGACTTAAGGGAGACTGGCCCAATAGGACACCTGAGACCATTCCAAACCCTAGACTTGTCAAGTTGCATAACATTTTGAGCATTTGTTTGGGTTTAGGGGGGTTTAATGCACATGTTTGGGCGTTTTAATTATTAGATGCGATTTACGTATTATGATGCCTATGACTTATGGACCCTTGGAGGGCATACTTGTTGTCTTTGCAGTGTTAAAGTTTCTTGCTTAATCTATTATTATTAATCTTCATTATAACAACAGCATAATAAGGATCTTACTGAAGGAAACACAATCACAGAGTACACAAGCATTTATCCTGGGAAACCCTCAAGGGGAAGAAAACCCAGCAAAACTTCTTTAATATAGATTCAATAACCAAGTACAGTCTCTCACAAGAGAGATCTCACCAAACAGAAGATCCACCAGAAACCCTAACCATAACAGGGTAGTGCACCACTAATACCAAGATAGTCCTTCACCAAGATAACCTTCACCTTTACTGAGATACTCTTCCTTGTAGCTGTGTCACTTCTCCTTGTAGTTGCGTCACTCTCAGACTTGCACACTTGATAGAGAGAGCTTGATGAGTGTGTGTACAAATGAGGTGCTAGGCCTCTTATAAATACAAGTTGTGCCCCCCCAATAATTAGGTCAGGGCCGACCTGTCCACTTTACCTTTTAATTTACATTTGTCTTGTC
>ML788182.1:49172-60234 GCA_009831015.1 Picea engelmannii | reverse complement strand
GTGTGGTTTCATTTGCTAGCATCTTGGGTAAATTAGTTTATTTGGGTAGGTCAAATAAACATTAGTGTTGATGATCTATGTATGTTGATTAGCTAGGGTTGTGAATTAGTTCATTATTGCTATACTAATCATCATACTATGCTACTTTGAACTCACATTGTGTTTAGTGTGCAGATTTGCCTCACAAGGTTTGGTTTGGGAGAGACTTTAGAGGAGTTTCCAACCATAGCTTGCCAAAACTCTTTGCCTTTTCTTTTGGATCTGATATATTGCTGTCATTTCACCTCATTTTCTGTAGCTAACACTCTCTTAGATAGACAAAATATCAAATTTATATTTCTGATTTTTACATGTAAAATTTCTGTGTAAAAACATAAATTTTTTGTAACATTTTGGGTGTGTTTTGCAGCATTTCCAGCAAGCTTTTGCTTACTGTTTTTTTGCAGGTACATACCAGAAAAGAGGGGGAAACGCTGCTCCAACCATTCAAGAAGACTCCATCAATAAACCCTTTCGGTTGGGTAGCTATCTCTCTACTCTTTTCCTTGTATTTTCAGTTTTTCCTTCATTATTTCATTCTTTTAGATCCATAACAATAAACTAGCCTAGTATAGTTTGCTTTACTTTCTAAGTAGTTTATTCTTTATTCATTTAGATGTTGGCCCCTCTTGTCCAATAGACAAGTTGTGTGGCCTTTCATTTCATTAATTTGTTATTAGCTTAGAAAACCCTCTTTGGCCAACAATGGTAGGCTTGCCTCCACCTTGGCCATTGTGAGTGGTTCTTTTCTTTTCTTTCCAAGTTAATTTTTTAATCTTAATAAGCTAATGTGCCGACACCTTGGGAGAATAACCCCCAAAATCGCAAGGCCTTAAAGAAACCAATCTTTATTTGAGATTTATAAGCTTATAATGCTAAAATGATCTAGATAGACATCACACATAGTTCCCTTTTTCAAGCTTATTTCATATGCTTCAATCCTATTGCTAAGTGGTTTAAATTATTTCTTAAGTGTTAGATATATAAGTTCATAAATCATTTTTCCTTTTTACTTCTAAGCATATGTGGTTTTATTTCATGGTTTAAGATTTAATTCATTAACTTGTTAAATCCTTCTTTTTGTTTAAGCATATATCTTAAATTGGGTTTAACACACAACACATGATGATGAATGGTTAGTCTTAATTTCTCTTCTCATTTTCATTAAGGCAAGTTGTTCTTGCCCTTTCATTTTAAATCTTAAATTGAATGTCTAAATGGTGATGTAATGCTCATACATGCTTAATGTTCTTTTCATCTATTATGTGGCATAATCTCATGGTTTAAGGCATTTCCTTTTCAGTTTCACAATTTAAAAATCTCTACATTTAAGTTATCTTGCTTCATGGTTGATCTCTCACATACATAACTTAACTTTTTTTCAAACAAGTTTTAATTTTCTGTTATATGTTGCAAGTTGTCCTTGCTTAAATCTTACATTTAACTTGCAATCTTTATGTGGAATGGTTAAAAACTAAATGACATATCTCTTGTATCTTTTCCACTAAAGTTTGGTGTGTTAATGCTCTCTACTTTCAAGCTTTTAAACACATTCTTATGAGTTTTTCATTTCGGCCATACCCTTAAACGCAAAATTTTAAGTGCCTATAACTTTTCTAAAAGTCACCCAACACATTAAAAGACCCACACGCGGGTCATAATAACACTTAGACAACATTTTAGGGGTTTTTTACAGCCATCTCCACCATCTAAAACGGGTTTGAGGAAAACAATGGAAGGAAGTGGCGGGAGACCGTCTCGTGATTTCGTAGGAGAGATCCTTTACGGGAACTACTCTTACTGTCAGGGCTGACGGTGGAAGCTAGGGTGGGCCTCGTTGCCTTACTATCTTGAGCACCCGACAGTGATTTGGCCAAGGGAGGAGGGGTTTAAAGCACACACATAGTTAGGGGGAAGGGACTAAAATTTATTTAATCTTTAAACAACTCCTTAAACACTTAGTTGCATAGATCACCTTTGTATGCTTGGGGGAATTAGATGTATCGATAGGAACACACTTTGGTGATAATCTCATTGCTCATTTTATCTTAAGTGCAACTTTATGGTTTATGTGTTATGTCTATGTGAGTAACTTAAGTTAAACATTTGAATATCTTGTGAATTTGCTTGTTGTGGTGTGAATCAAGGAAGTGTTGAGTATCCCACTTGGGGAAACATCACTTTCTTTGATTCTTGAGTGCTTGTGTGGTTGCCAGTGAAGGCGGTCCAATAGAGTAAATGCTATTGGGGCATGCTTGACTATTTGTTGTATCACTTACAGTTCTTTGTATCTTTTGTATCTTGTGTATCTTTGTAAATGATGTAATCATTGTAACACTTAGTATTCTTTTGTAAGTAATTATAACCTTGGGTTTGTGGGTAGTCTAACTTGATTTACTTGTAATACTTTCATAATAAACCACCCTCAAACTTAGTTGACCCCATTTCTCAACCTTAGGCACTAGTCTTAGTTGACTTAGGGAAAGGGCTGATTCACATATAGAATAGATTTGCACTTTGCATTTGCTGCCTTTCATCATAGGCTAGTTTTCCCCTTTAGCCTTAAACAAATTAAAGCTAACTCCTAGAACATTAAAACTAAAATTAATCAAGTAACTAGGGACTACCTCCCTTGGCTTCCCTAGGAGTAAGCCTAGAATGAAGAGGTTCCAGTCAAGGTGACAGTGTGGACTGAGAACCTAGATATTGTGTCTCCGAGGACACACTACGTGAGTTGGACTTTGCTCACGTTAGCAAGTGTGTATTAGGACGACAACATCTTTGACGCCGTTTCCGGGGATAAGTCATTTATCCTTGGTCAAAACGACTTAACTTATTTTATTTTTATTTTTTAAGAACTAAGTAATAAAAAACTTTAGTCCTTTAAAAATTATTTGAACTTTTATTTGTTAGCTTTGTGTGATTCTTTTCCAAGTGGCGACTCCATTGAACAAATCTGTTAAGAAGTATACTACTAGGAGTAATACACAAGGATTGATTTATTCTTTTCCTGAACCCGAACAGGTTTATAGGAGGAGGATAAATCGCCTTTCTCCTAGGAGGCTACATCTTGATAATCTTGGAAACGAAGTACTCACTGATATCCAATACTTGTTCCAAAACAATAATCAACCAACTGTTAATAATTCCACTCCTAATCCTAACTTAACCATGAGTATCTTTTTGAGACCTTTGAATTTTGCAGCAATCCAAGGTTCCCCTCATGCAGTTCCTGAAAAGGCTATTGATAAGTTACCTACATTTCAGGGGAACAATGCTATAAGTGCCAAGCCCCATATTCTCAATTTTGAGATGTGTGTGCAAAAGTATTGTGGGGTTCATAATCAGGAAGATGTAAAGATGACTTTGTTTGTATATTCACTTGAAGGTGATGCTGCTTAATGGTTCATTGATTTTCCAACAGCTAAGTTTAACACACTTGATGAAATATTGGATGAGTTTAGGAAGAGATGGGGTGATCACAAAGAACATAGATTCCAACTTGCTGCTCTTACCACAATTCAAAAGAAATAAAATGAAACTGTGATTGAATTTATCACTAAGTTCAATAACTTGGTGAAAAGCCTTCATAGAGACATAAAACCTTCTAATGCAGCCATCTTGATTTATTATATTGAAACATTTGAAGGTGAAATGAGGTATGCCCTTAGAGACAAAGATCCTCAGAACTTAGATGCAGCACAAAGTATAGCTATGAAGGTTGAACATAATTTGCTTGAGGCTAGGAAGTCTAATATTCCTGGTTTTACTAGAGGTTCTTCTTCAAAGGTTAATGATGAAAAGAGGAAAGAATCAAAGGGTGAAGAATCAACAAGTGATGGGATTAAAGAATTGACTCAATTAATCAAGCAAATGGAAGTTAATCATGCTAATCAAATGAATACCATGCAAAATCGATTGATAGCCATGGAAAATAGCCAAGCCAATAGGCCCCCACATAGGCCTAATGATAAATGACCAAGAAGACCTCCCCATAATGATCAAAGACCTCCTCAACATGATCAAAGGCCACCTAATCCTTTTGAGTCCACCAACTTGGTAGAGCATCAAGCTATACCCTATTGTAGACCTTGTGGTGAATTTAATGAGGAATCCACTTGTCCAGTGTTTCTTGAAGATTGTTATAGTGACTATGGAAATGAACAGATAAATATGTGTGGCAGAAAGTACTATGGGGGGATGTATGATTGGATGAATGATTATGACCATGGGAGTAATGGAAACTTCATGAGTGGTAATGTTGATAGAGCAACTGAAAAATATGGGCCCAAGCCCACACCCCAACAAATTGCTGAAATGGCTAAGTATAAAGGCATTACATACCATAGGAATGGAAACAATGGAAATAAAGATAAAGGTCATACTAATGATCCCAAGGTATCTCCAACTTCTCCTAAGTCTAGTGAACCAATTAATATGGATTTAAACATTGACTTGGGAGGTTGGTTGAATAATGCAAAGATTTTGGTACCAGTATCAGAAATTATGAAGATCCCTTCATAGAGGGAAAAATTACTTAAAGCCGTGCATGAGCCTCCTAAAAGTATTATACAGAAACAACCAGCCGTAGCCTACCAGGATGCACCAATTATTCTGCAGAATTGGGATAAAACTAATCAGAAGAACTTGCCTTTCTACCCGTCTCTACTAGTGAATGATAAAGTTTTGCACAATTGCATGTTAGATTCAGGAGCAAGCTCTAATGTTGTGACTAAGAAGGTAATGGAACATTTGAACTTGAGGATCTCTAGACCTTATCATAACATTTGTGCATTGGATAGTCAAACCATAGAAGTATTTGGATTAATTAAGGGTTTGCAAGTATACTTGAAGGCATTCCCAAACATTATGATTGAAATGGACATTGTAGTGATTGATGTTCCGGATTTATGGGGAATGTTATTGAATAGAAAGGCAGCTGCAGATTTGGGTGGTAGTTTACAAATGGACTTATCTTATGCCACCCTACCCACTCCAGATGGAGGCACTTTCAGGTTAATTAGGGAAGTGTATAGGAAAGGTCATGTGGAAAACCCCAAGGTCCCTATGGATGAATTAGTATATGAGGAAGAGGGCCTTGGTAATTATGCCATTTTGTCTAACTCAATTGTGCCCCTAGACGACAAAGTCAAAGATAGTGAGTTGGACAAAGTATGGTACATGCATTTTGATGGTGCTTTTTCTAGATTGAGAAAATGTGCTGGGATGCAACTAATAATGTGGCCGAGTATGAGGCCTTACTCCTTGGTCTGGAACTTTGCAAAGATAGGGGTGTCAAATGTCTATGTATCAAGGGGGATTCAAACTTAGTAATCCAACAACTAAAGAATAAATTTGCTTGCAAGTCTGAAAGATTAAAGGGTTATAGGAATGCAATTTTGGACATGATTATTGACCTTGATGCTTTAAACCTTATTGCTATTCCTAGAGAAGATAATTCAAAGGCAGATGAATTGGCAGTAACAACTTCAACACTTTCGGTTCAAGATAGTTTGATTGATGAGAATATTTCAGTTGAAGTAATTTTCAGACCCTCAGTTCCGGATGACATGAATCATTGGCAAGTCTTTGAGGATGACAAACAGGTTATAAATTTTTTGACTCATATGCACGAATTTTCTGATTTTGGCATCGATACAATAAAGGGGGGATGTAATTTTACTGGAAATATTGATAGTGCAAAAACACCTCCTAGGCGAATTGTGTCCTTAGAAAGAGACTTTGACAAACTAGATGGTCACAAGCAAAGAGAAGTGTCAAAGAAAGAGTTATGTGATCACCTAGAGGTAAACATTGGAACTATTGAAAAACCTTGGATGGTAAAAATTGACAAAACCACCCCTATAGAAGAAAGAGTTGAAATTGTTAAGTTATTAAAGGAATATAGGGATGTTTTGGCATTTAGTTATGATGAGCTCAAGGTCTATAGAGAGGATGTGATTCAGCATGTGATTCCTCTTAAGAAAGAAACCAAACCCTTTAGACAGAAATTGAGGCAAATAAACCCCAAGTTAGCTCCTTTGGTCCAAAAGGAGTTACAAAAGATGTTAGAGGCTGAAATTATTGCTCAAACTAGACATTCTTCATGGTGCTCAAATATGGTTGTTGCTAGAAAGAAGAATGGGAAAATCAGAATTTGTATTGACTTCAGGAATCTAAACAGGGCTTGCACAAAGGACCACTACCCCCTTCCCAAGATGGAAACCTTACTTCAAAGGGTAACATGATCATGAATGATTTCCATGCTTGACGGCTTTTCAGGATATAATCAAATCAAACTTAAAGCTGAAGATAGGCATAAAACAACTTTCACTACTCCATGGGGAACTTTTGAATATCTTAGAATGCCATTTGGTTTATCAAATGCTGGAGCTACTTTTCAGAGGGCTATGGATTATGCCTTTAGGGGGTTAATTGAGAAGATAATTGAAATTTATCAGGACGACTTAACAGTATTTTCTAAGGATGAGAAAACTCATATTAACCACCTTAGGAAAGTTTTGGACAGATGTAGAGAGTTTGGAATTTCTCTAAATCCCGCTAAGTCAATTTTTGGGGTTACTGAAGGAAAATTATTGGGCCATATAATTTCAAAAGATGGGGTCAAGCTAGACCCAAAAAGAATTGAAGCAATTAGCAAGGTACCCTTGCCTGTATCGAATAAATCTCTACGATCCTTCTTAGGACAAACAAATTTTGTCCATAGGTTCATTCTTAATTATGCTGAGATTATGAAACCTTTATATAAACTACTTAAGAAGGATGTAAAATTTGAATGGAGTGAAGAAAGTAAGCGAGCTTTTGAAACTATTAAGACTGCCATATGTGAAGCTCCCGTCCTTATTAGTCCGGATTATGATAATGACTTTATGATTTTCTCCTTTGCTTATGAAGACACTATTGCTGGTGTGTTGCTTCAAAAAAATGATCAAGGCCATGAACAACCTATTGCTTATTTCAGTCGGGCCTTGCAGAGTTCAGAACTAAAATATCCCACGTTTGAGAAACAAGCTTATGCCTTAGTCAAATCTCTCAAACATTTCAGAGTCTTCATTGGATATTCCAAAGTGATTGGTTATGTTCCTAGTTCAGCGGTCAAGGATGTTTTATCACAGGTGGAAGGATTAGGCTCAAGGGGTAGATGGATTGCTAGAATCCAAGAGTATGATTTGGAAATCAAACCTACAAAGTTGGTTAAGGGCCAAGGTTTGGCCAAGATGTTAACAGAAAGTAATGAAAGAGCTTTGGTTTTGGTTTGCCAAATTAATGATGAAGACTATCCTCCTAATTTATCAAAACTTGAACAAGTAGAGTGGTACACAAACATTATCTTTTATCTAAAGAATTTGACTTGTCCAAGCCATCTAGTAGGACACAAGAAAAGGGCTTTAAGGTTAAAATATGCTAAGTATGTTCTTACTGAAGATGGGTTGGGATGGAGAAATCCTGATGGGGTTATCCTTAGATGTGTGGATGATATTGAATCAAATAAACTAGTGGATGAATTCCATGGGGGATTTTGTGGTGGACATTTTGCTGCTAAAACTACTACCCACAAGATCCTTCGAGCAGGATATTATTGGCCCACAATATTTTCAGATGTGCATCAGTTTGTTCGGAAATGTGAGCCATGTCATCTTTTCACAGGAAAGCAAAAGTTAGCAGCACTCCCTTTACAACCAGTTGTAGTAGAGACACCTTTTCAACAGTGGGGTTTGGACTTCATCGGAAAGTTTAAGGATAATTCAAGTAATGGGTATTCATGGGTTATCACAGCTACAGATTACTTTACAAAATGGGTTGAAGCCATTCCTACAAAGTCAACAACTTATAAGGTGGTGATGGATTTCCTAGAAGACAAAATTATAACTAGATTCGGGGTTCCATCAAAGATAGTGACAGATAATGCCCAGGCCTTTTGTTCAGCCGAGATGTCATCTTTTTGCTTCAAATATGGTATTATATTATCACATGCTTCAGATTACTATCCCCAAAGAAATGGTCAAGCGAAATCAAGTAACAAAAACTTAATGACCATAGTTAAGAAAATAGTGGGTGAAAATAAGAAGTCTTGGGATAGTAAAATTAAACATGCATTATGGGCAGACAGAATAACAAAGAAAACAACAATGGGAAAGAGTCATTTTGAGTTAGTGTATGGATTGGAAGCTAGGTTGCCAGTGCACCTTAGGCTTCCTACTTATGGGTCAGTCGAGGATTCTTCCACAGGTCAGGATGCAGTTCAGAACAGGGAAAATCAGGTCATTGAGTTAGATGAAATCAGACGAAAGGCTTATCATCAGAATTGCAAGAATCAGAGTAAAGTTAAGAAAGCTTTCGACATGTCAGCCAGGCAGAGGGACTTCATGATTGGGGATACAGTTTTTCTTTCGGATAAAGGCAGAGAGAAACCAGGGAAACATTGCAAGTTTGACAGTTTGTGGTTGGGTCCATATTTGATCAGAGAGATAGCATGGCCTAATTCTTTTCATCTCAGCCATTTGGATGGTGAGCCCATCAATATTCCAAGGAATGGGAAACCGCTCAAGCTCTTCTTTAGATGATGAGCAACTTGGTGTCCAAAGGGACACCCTTTGTAACGTATCTCTAACCCTACTCCTTGTATTTTCAATTTTGTATTATTTCATTTATAATGTGGATATGTACTTAGAAATTTTCTTGTATCATAATTTCATGTTGTAATTATATTGTTGTATTTTATATATTTTATCATGTAAATGTTATTTATAGAATTGATTTCATTTATCATGTATGAATATGTACTAATGTTAATTTTTTGGTGTTCACATTGTGGGAGCACTATTTTTGTAGGTGCTGGATTCTCGTATGCTCTCCATCTCAAAGTGAGAAGATCGACCACACGTCCCCATGTGGAGCCAGATGTTCACCGCCTATTCAACTAGGGGTCAACTCATGTGCCATGAAGATGCATCACCAGATGCAAATTTGATGAAGACAGTTTTGGTTCTACTTGGACATCTGATGCCCCAATACAAATTTTTGTAAACGAAATTTCCGCACCTCTGCGTGGGTTAATAATGTAATAAGTCTGCATGGATCATATTTAGGTCAGGTACCTTTGGATGTTTCCATTGGGGGAGTTCCTTTCACCGAGGGTTTTTTATCCTCAGGTTGTCAACCGGGCTCTCGGGCCTGACTGACTTCCCTTGAGTTTTTCCCTCCACACATGGAATAACTTCCTCCAAAGTGGTGAACGACGTCCTAATGGTCTCATCTTTTGGTAGCTATTGTTTAGGAATGTTGTAAATGACCATTCCAGACAGTGTATAAATTTTCGCGGAATTTCGTCGAGTCTAGATAGGTTTTTTTTAATTAATTAAATTTTTAATAATTTAATTAATTAATTATTTTTTGAGCTATTGTTGCAAACACTGGATCTTTGGGCTTTTTATAAGGGTATTTGTGCTCAAAAGAAATAGAATAGCACCCCCTACACTCATAGACCAAGTTTCAAATCAGCCAGATTAAGTTTACCATGTCTTAGTCCACTCAGAGTCAGTTTTAGTCAAAACAACAATTTTAATTGCTAAGATGACATTATTAAAATGTCAAAAACATTGTAATTTTGAGTTAGTGAGTGAGTGCTAAGGTGGCAAGTGGAAAGTTAGACCCTCCTAACCTACCCAAACTCAAACCCAAACCCAAACCCACAACTTAACAACTTATTCCAACCTATTTACTCACCCCCTCACCTCTCTAACTCTTTCCCTAGGGGGAAAAACGTCCCCACTCTAACCAACTCATTGTTTCAAGCCTTGAAACTTGGAGTGGGCCCCTCTTACATGAGGTGCTCCCCTCCTAACCCCTCACCATACCAAAAACCTGACACCAAAAACCTAACCCACTCCCTAAACCTCACGCGCCTCACTTAGCTTGCGCCCCCTTTGACGCAGACACACCCCCTTAACCCAAAACCTAACCTAACCTACCAAAAATAGAACGTGGGCCCTCCTAAATTGACTAGTGCGCCCTCCCTAACCTAACACTTCATTGTTGTCTAGTCCTAAGCCTTCCACCTCATCAATCCATGCTCAAAACCTTAACTGGGGCGCCCCTCTCCTAGAGATTCACTCTCTTGCTCTCAAACCAGCACTTGGCACTCATGCAAGTGCTCTCTCTTGGCCTCTAGAGGTATAGAGAGAAACCTTCCTCACCTCTTTTCCTTACCATTCTTTGAGCTAAAGTTATGCTATCGAATGCTTGCCATATTTCTTGCTCTTGCCATCTTCCACTCACTCATTTCTCTTGAGATCTTTGGAGCAATTAGTTGCTTCAAGGTTCTCCCATTTTGGATGCAATAAGAAAAAACTTTGGAGGATTTTGGACCAATTGAGATTAGTCTTGTTTGTCCACTACATATGAGGTGATCTTGTTCCTTTGCATTGTGTGGTTTCATTTGCTAGCATCTTNGGTAAATTAGTTTATTTGGGTAGGTCAAATAAACATTAGTGTTGATGATCTATGTATGTTGATTAGCTAGGGTTGTGAATTAGTTCATTATTGCTATACTAATCATCATACTATGCTGCTTTGAACTCACATTGTGTTTAGTGTGCAGATTTGCCTCACAAGGTTTGGTTTGGGAGAGACTTTAGAGCAGTTTCCAGCCATAGCTTGCACAAACTCTCTGCTTTTTCTTTTGGATCTGATATATTGCTGTCATTTCACCTCATTTTCTGTAGCTAACACTCTCTTAGATAGGTCAAAATATCAAAATTATATTTCTGATTTTTACATGTAAAATTTCTGTGTAAAAACAGAATTTTTTTGTAACATTTTGGGTGTGTTTTGCAGCATTTCCAGCAAGCTTTTGCTTGCTGTTTTTTTGCAGGTACATACCAGAAAAGAGGGGGAAACGCTGCTCCAACCATTCAAGAAGACTCCATCAATAAACCCTTTCGGTTGGGTAGCTATCTCTCTACTCTTTTCCTTGTATTTTCAGTTTTTCCTTCATTATTTC
>ML788182.1:25930-38062 GCA_009831015.1 Picea engelmannii | reverse complement strand
TCATTTCATTCATTTGTTATTAGCTTAGAAAACCCTCTTTGGCCAACAATGGTAGGCTTGCCTCCACCTTGGCCATTGTGAGTGGTTCTTTTCTTTTCTTTCCAAGTTAATTTTTTAATCTTAATAAGCTAATGTGCCGGCACCTTGGGAGAGTAACCCCCAAAATCGCAAGGCCTTAAGGAAACCAATATTTATTTGAGATTTATATGCTTATAATGCTAAAATGATCTAGATAAGCATCACACATAGTTCCCTTTTTCAAGCTTATTTCATATGCTTCAATCCTATTGCTAAGTGGTTTAAATTATTTCTTAAGTGTTAGATCTATAAGTTCATAAATCATTTTTCCTTTTTACTTCTAAGCATATGTGGTTTTATTTCATGGTTTAAGATTTAATTCATTAACTTGTTAAATCCTTCTTTTTGTTTAAGAATATATCTTAAATTGGGTTTAACACACAACACATGATGATGAATGGTTAGTCTTAATTTCTCTTCTCATTTTCATTAAGGCAAGTTGTTCTTGCCCTGTCATTTTAAATCTTAAGTTGAATGTCTAAATGGTGATGTAATGCTCATACATGCTTAATGTTCTTTTCATCTATTATGTGGCATAATCTCATGGTTTAAGGCATTTCCTTTTCAGTTTCACACTTTAAGCAATCTCTACATTTAAGTTATCTTGCTTCATGGTTGATCTCTCACATACATAACTTAACTTTTTTTCAAGCAAGTTTTAATTTTCTGTTATATGTTGCAAGTTGTCCTTGCTTAAATCTTACATTTAACTTGCAATCTTTATGTGGAATGGTTAAAAACTAAATGACATATCTCTTGTATCTTTTCCACTAAAGTTTGGTGTGTTAATGCTCTCTACTTTCAAGCTTTTAAACACATTTTTATGAGTTTTTCATTTCGGCCATACCCTTAAATGCAAAATTTTAAGTGCCTAAAACTTTTCTAAAAGTCACCCAACAGATTAAAAGACCCACCCGCGGGTCATAATAACACTTAGACAACATTTTAGGGGCTTTTTACAGCCATCTCCACCATCTAAAACGGGTTTGAGGAAAACAATGGAAGGAAGTGGCGGGGGACCGTCTCGTGATTTCGTAGGGGAGATCCTTTCCGGGAAGTACTCTTACTGTCAGGGTTGACCGTGGAAACTAGGGTGGGCCTCGTTGTCTTACTATCTTGAGCACCCGACAGTCATTTGGCCAAGGGAGGAGGGGTTTAAAACACACACATAGTTAGGGGGGAGGGACTAAAATTTATTTAATCTTTAAACAACTCCTTAAACACTTAGTTGTATAGATCACCTTTGTATGCTTGGGGGAATTAGATGTATCCATAGGAACACACTTTGGTAATAATCTCATTGCTCATTTTATCTTAAGTGCAACTTTATGGTTTATGTGTTATGTCTATGTGAGTAACTTAAGTTAAACATTTGAATATCTTGTGAATTTGCTTGTTGTGGTGTGAATCAAGGAAGTGTTGAGTATTCCACTCGGGGAAGCATCACTTTCTTTGATTCTTGAGTGCTTGTGTGGTTTCCAGTGAAGGCGGTCCAATAGAGTAAGTGCTATTGGGGCATGCTTGGCTATTTGTTGTATCACTTACACTTCTTTGTATCTTTTGTATCTTTGTAAATGGTGTAATCATTGTAACACTTAGTATTCTTTTGTAAGTAATTATAACCTTGGGTTTGTGGGTAGTTTAACTTGATTTACTTGTAATACTTTCATAATAAACCACCCTCAAACTTAATTGACCCCATTTCCCAACCTTAGGCACTAGTCTTAGTTGACTTAGGGAAATGAATGATTCACATATAGAATAGATTTGCACTTTGCATTTGCTGCCTTTCATCATAGGCTAGTTTTCCCCTTTAGCCTTAAACAAATTAAAACTAACTCCTAGAACATTAAAACTAAAATTAATCTAGTAACTACAGACTACCCCCCTTGGCTTCCCTAGGAGTAAGCCTAGAAGGAAGAGGTTCCAGTCAAGGTGACAGTGTGGACTGAGAACCTAGACATTGTGTCTCCGAGGACACACTAAGTGAGTTGGACTTTGCTCACGTTAGCAAGTGTGTATTAGGACGGAAACACTATGAAGTTAGAATCCCCTTCTAACTTGTTTTCTGATTTCATAGAGTAGGTCATGACTTCTTTGACTTGGTCAACCTTTGACTTTGACCCAAAACTCAAACTTGACGTCTTGTCTTGCTGAGAGTACCAGAAAGTGCACTTGGCTAGGGCGCACTAGGATTTTCAGGAATTAGGTCAAGATCTTCACTTAAGGTGCCTTAACAGGAGGGTTAGGGTTTCGTTGCTGCAACAAAAACTTTGACTACAACTGCAACTGTAACTGAGCAAATCCTCCCAATCTATCTTCCAACAGTTAGACTACCCGAAGATAGTGTGGGCCCATAACCTGTTAGAAAAATAGGTGTGCTTGTTTCACCATAGACAATATCTCAATATTGTCACCCAACCATAGGCACAAATGCCACCCCTCAACACCTTAACCTTGACAGAGAGAATAATTCCAGAAGCAAACCCTAGAACCAATAGCCAATCAAGGTACCGTACCTCTCTCCAGAGCTAGCGTACGAAGCAGAAAGTCCAAACCATAACCAAGAGAAAGTCCAAGCCAAAACCGAAAAATGTTAGTTGCAGCAGTTGCAACTGCAACTCCTCTCCAAACTTGCGCACCACTGGTCTTACGTAGTTGTGAGAGTCAGAGTGACAAATGAGCTCTAGCACTCTCTTATTTATTCTCCAAGTGACCTAACTGGGCCGACTTCTACTTCTGGAGGCTAATAACTCAATAATAAATATTCTCTTGAGTCGACTTGTCTCCTAAGGTTATTATCCAACGTTTTAGGGTTTATCTACCTTCCCAGAATATTCTAGTCTTGTCAAAGGTTACACATGGAGGTTAATACCTCCCGCAACTACCATAATATCAACAACGTTCACCAGGATGGAAAATAAGGCTGAAGACGATAAGTTAATCACCCACCGTACCCATTGTTCTTGGAATCCAAATGCCTGTAGCGTCTTTTCCATGAAATGTTAGTTTAGCCTATCATATGCTTTTGATAAGTCTAGCTTGATGAACATTCTTGGGAATTTCATTACTTTCAACGAGTGGATGATTTCACGGGCTACAAGGATTCCATCTAGAATCTGTCTGCCTTCCAGAAACCCGACTTTCTCTGGGGAAATAAGCCATAGGGAGCAAATGTTTCAATCTATTTGCCATAACTTTAGTTATTTTTGTTAGAATATAGAATATGGTGTGCTCATTTTACCATTGACGATACCCTCGTCACCCAACCATAGGCCGAAGCCACCCTCCGAGCACCTTAACCTTGACTGAGAATTCCTCCGGAAGCAAACCCTAGGCTAGATATCCAAACAAAGGGTAGCGCACCTTTCCCCAAGGATAACGCATCACAAAAAGCTGATCAAATAGTCCAAACACTAGCCAAGAGATATTCAAGCCAATATTGAAAACTTGCTGTTGTTGCAGCTGCACCTGCAACTCTCCTCCACATGTGGGCACCAAACTAGGAACTACAATTCTGAGATGCTGTCAAATGAGAACTAGCGCCCTGTATTTATACTGGTTCTGCCAGATTTACTGGGGCCGACTTCTCATTCTGGATATGTGTCTGTTCATTATATTAATATTATTTCTGGCCGACTTCTTCTCTTGGAGGCTAATAACCTAATATAAATTATCTTCTTGAGCTGACAAGACTTCTAGGGTTATTAGCCAACTCATTAGGGTTTTCTCTTGCTTTCCGGAGTCTTCTATTCTCGTCAGGTTCACATGTGGAGGTAAATACCTCCTGCAGCTACCATAATATTAACACTCCCTCCTAGCTAGGGAGGTATTACAGGTAATGGACTTGAGCACAAAAACATACCATTTACCCGGTAGCATCAATATAGTCGTCTAGACTATCTTATGACTAGATCATGAGGATCACCATGACCATCAACTGCATCATCTCTCAAAACCATACTTCATCTGAGTAATTAGACATGATGCTGGATAAGTCACTCACACCATAGAGTGATACAAGAGCCACTCTTATAATCTAGAGGAGAAAAATGCTCTGAACCAATTTCCGTCTGGAAAATCTCTGTTTATCATTCGTGTGGATGGTGATTATTTTCAATAAACTGCTGATAGTCTTCAAGGCAGTTAGAACAGAAATAGAACACAACTGTGTCTATCCATAGTAGTACATAACTACAATCCAGTGGTTCACTACCAGACCAAGTAACACACAAGTACTTGATCAACAACGTATGGTTGCGAACAGTGGAACATATCCACCACAATAGTCCTCATCTACTGTCATACAGTCTTCATAACAAACATCCGATAGCAACCTGCATAGAAACAATGTTATAATATATATACTGAATTATTTGGGCCAATCTTTCACTCACATCTGTGAGCTCTGAAAGAATATTTGCCTCACGAACAATGGAACATATCCACCATAGTAGTATATCTCTACTGTCTGGAGATATGGAGTCTCCATAACAATCATCTGATGCCATCCTGCATAGAAAAATATTGTTAAAAATAAACTGAATCATCTGGGCCAATCTTTCATTCACGTTTGTGAGTTTTGAAAGAATATCTGCCCTCATCAACAATGGGCTATTTGCCCTATTCTTCTCAAACAAGGAAGAATGATTGTTTTTGATTTTTGAGCATGGACCATTCCTCACCCTGGGCCATTCTTCCTACACTAATCAAAGTGCACCCTGGACAGAATGTATAAACCCTAAGGAATGTCTGAGTCTGGACCATTCCTCACCCTAGGCCATTCCTTCTACACTAATCAAAGTGCGCCCTGGAGAGAATGTATAAACCCTAAGGACTGTCTGTCCTGGACCATTCCCCACCCTGGGCCATTCCTCCTACACTAATCAAAGTGCGCCCTGGAGAGAATGTATAACCCTAAGGAATGTCTGTCCCTGATGGCTGAGCCTGGACCATTCCCCACCTTGGATCATTCCTCCTACACTAATCAAAGTGCACCCTGGAGAGAATGTATAATCCTAAGGAATGACTGTCCAAACCATTTCCTCCGTTAACCACAAGAGGAAAAAACTGTCCTGCATTAACCTCCAAAACAAACCATTCCTCATGTTAACCACAATGAGAAATCGCTGTCCGACGAGGCAGGCCAGTCTTCTTGAGTAACCCTCAAGAAGAGAGACTTCCCTAGACCACTCCCCATGTTAACCACAATGGGAAGTCATTGTTTATGATACATTAGCAATCAAACTACTTTCCATGTTAACCACAATGGAAAGTGACTGTCCGTCAGAAATCTCAATCCACTTTCCGAACAGGAAAGCATCTGTCCAAGATGGACTGTTTTTCAATGAATGTCTTCAATAATATTTTCAATGCTCCCTCCTAACTTGGAGAGTCATTTCTTCCTTTTTCAATAAGAAGGAAGTTGTTTCCACGAGCTCTAGCTTGAGTACGCAAACTCTTTCATCTTGGATAGAAGTTTTACCAAAATGTCTGCTTATCTGCTCATCTATGGAGATATGTATTGGAGAATCATTTTCTCATTTCTGGACTTCATCATGGATAATGTAATGCTTGATTTCGATTGTACTTTAGTCTGGAACACTGTGAAGGCTTCATGTAGATCTGAACAATAGAGTATATCATAGTTGGAAAGCTGGAACATATCTATGTGGCACTTCTTCTGTCATTGTGAGATCTGATCTACTGAGTAGTCATATTGATGTTATAGGAAATCTTCACCACGCTTCTGCTATGCACTGGAGGTTCTCCATCAAGTTATCTTCTTCTTATCTGCATACATGAGTCTCTTTATGGTATGCCTCAAAGTCTTGAGATTTCTTTTCATATGCTCTTTATTCAATTTCTCTGGAGAACATTCTTTGCATTCATCTGATATAGAACTCCAACTCATGGATGTTGCGGATGATATAATGACTCATGTAGAGATAAGTCTGGTTTTCTGGAACAAGTAATCATCATAGTCTTCTCCCTCCATTTGGGAGAACCTCTAGTTCTAGGTCTCGCAATGCTTTTAAGTCTTCTATACATTGTTCTTCATCACGACTTCAAGTTCTTCTGCTTGATTGCTTTTATTGAGTTCATATTGGGCTGGTAATCTTTTGGTTCTTAATATTATGACTGGTTGTTCTGGCTTTTCTTTCTTTCTTGGAATCTTTATGTTTTTCTTTAGTTCTCGGGTCCATGGAGTTTCTTATAGATTCCATGCCCTAGAGATTCCATTTCTTTCTTTCATCATAATATCACGAATCTTGATGGACAACCAAGAATACTTTAAGGCTTCTCTTCGAAGAAGTCTTCTTCTGTGGTTGAACTGAACACGTACTGTCTTTTCATGGCTGCTACCATGGATATATATATTTCATCATCTTCAATGGATCATAGGATTGGCTCCCTCCTAACCCTTGCTTCATGTAAGAGTGCATATAATTGACTCCCTCCGTCTGATAGAGTCCATACTTCCATCTGCATCCTTATTGTCTTCTGCAATATATAATTGGCTTTCTTGTCTAACAGAGTCCACACTTCCGTCTTGTTGTCTTCTACAAAACGTCATAAGTCTTTTTCCAATTTCCTCTTGATCGCTGACTTCTTTCTGTCTTTGCTTCTACTAAGTTTCTTCATGTTTGATTCGGCTTATCTTGCAATAGCTTCCACATGATTTGTATTTCGTTCTTTCATGTGTATTATCTAATGATAACTCTTTTTATCTTGTTTGTTCTTCCATAGGTATAGTTCTTCTTGGAACACATTATCTTCCAAGAGATAGATATACAAGATATGTACAAAGACGATGCAAACAAGAAATGTACAATAATATTAACAATTATCTTATAGATAACATTGCAAAGAGATATAGGGCGAAACTTACTTGGAATTTCTGCTCCGTTTTCCTTTTGTATGAGAGTGAGGAAGGTGGAATTGAAGGTAGTCATCACTTTCCTTGTTCTACTAGAATCCTCCACAATTGCCAACACTTCATCTTTAACCATGTCCCACATGCATGAAAGAAGTTGGTTGTGAAATTAATCCAGGTGGATATTGGTGGCCATCCACTTGTTCCAACTAGCTCATTTTGTTAGTTTTTAGTTCAACACGTTCTTCTGTACTTCTTTGTAATTGTGGGTTCTACACTTCTGGGGCTGTCTGAAGCCCTACACATCTTCCAAGTGGATATTGTTGGCCTCCCACCTAATCCAACTGACTTATTTTGTATGTTTTTATGTCATCACATCTTGTTGTACTTCCAGGGTCGTTTTGGGGCCCTAAACAATGTTATTTTGGCTCGCCACAATCAAACTGTAGACAAAGTTAGAGTTTGACAACATAATGCATAGTTCTCGAAAATACCTTTCCAACGGGCTATCATGTGCCTAAAACAAAGATCGTATGCAAAAGTTATGACCCCGAGAAGTTAATGTACTAACTTTACCCAAACTGGGCCCACGTGACTTTTGGTGTTTCATCTCCCAGGGTTAGGTTTTTGGATTTCTAGGGTATTGGAATTCCTGTTTAACATAAAAAGGTCTTCAAAGCCTCATTGTAATCATCTTCTGGCGAATGAGCTTAGCCATCACATCTCTTCTCAGAGATAAAGCTGCCACCATTCTAGCGACTCTTGCACTCTGTATTTTTACAGTCTCTTTACAATTCTTTCATTAATAGAAATCAAGTATTGTTGTATTTCTTTGTTTCTGGAAATTTTCATGAGTGTTTCATTGTAATATCTCTTCTTTCATTTCGTTCCAAACATAATCTGGATCAGTGGTATTAGAGCGTCTTGCTCTTCATTTATTTTGCTTCGTGCATGTTCCCAACAAGATCTGGGTACAAGAAGTTGGGACTTGAACCAATCGAGCCATTGAAATATCGGCTGTGTCGAGCCCGACAAAAACCCAGGGGGGACGAAAAGAAATATGATGGAGCAGGATATCCTATTAAAATGTTGCTCGAGGAAGCCCTCGCACGACAAAGGAATGAAATGATGGACAACTTTGTGCAGATCCTTTGACGACTGCCCGCATGAGAAGCATCTTCATCATGCGACCATGCAACCCCCTTCAAGGTATAGGTAAATTTTGATATTCCCATATTTGAAGGTCAGATAGATGCGGATGCCCTAGAAAAATGATTAAATCTATTAGAAGTTTATTTCTCTGTTCAAAATTTTTCCGACAGGGAAAAGATCACGTTCACACTCCTCAAGGCTCTCGCCCATGTCAAACATTGGTGGGAAACTTACTGGGAGAAAAGTTCCACAGAGAAATATGGAATATATGGGGCCGAGCACACTTGGGATTTTTTGTGGATGCGGTCAAAGAACAATACTATCCTGTTGATAACTATGAAGACCAGTACACGAGATGGACCACACTACGACAAGAGAAGAGCCAAATAGTGCCAGAGTTCACAAATAATTTCCATACCTTACGCACCAAGCTGGGTATCAAAGACTCCGAGCGACATTTGGTTCTGAAATACCATGGGGCTCTACATAGGTACATCCAAACCGAAATGAATTTCCTAAACATCTCATCATTAAGAGCTGCCTATCGATATGCTATCAAAATCGAGTAGAAATTTAGGCACTAGAACAAATGGGAATTTGGGTTTGCAAATCTGCTACAACCAAAGCATGGTAAGGACGACCCTAACCAACAACCTCTAGACAACCAGTCCAAGACATATGACAAGAAGCGTAAAGGAAAGATAAAGAATGACACTAGGAAGTGGTGTTACTTCCAGAAAAGTCCCTGGCACAACATCGATGAATGTCACTCGAAATAGTCATTGGTGGCCGAGGTCAAAGACACGGAGCCGAACTCTGACTCAGAATTTGATCCATAAAATATTGAAAACAAACAGATCATCGATGCAGACCCCACTGCCACTGTCGCGACCACAACAATTCAACTAGAAGAATCAATAGATCCTGAAGAGGGGGGGCGCCTCTTCCATTCATAGATGTGGGTGAAGGGGACCTTGTTGCATTTCATTGTTGATAACGATAGCCAAAATAACCTCATCTCATCTAAGTCCGTCAAATAGTTGGGGTTGTCGACAACACCACACGCGCAACCATACAACATCGGTTGGCTTCATCGGGGACGAGATCTCCGTGTCAGCCAGCAGTGTCGCTTGTCCTATGGCATCCAACCCTTCAAGGATGAGGTAATGTGTGATGTTGCTCCTCTTGATGTCTGTGATGTGGTTTTGGGTCAACCATATATGTGGAGATGTCGTGTTGTCTATGAGTCTAGACCCCGTAGTGTCATTATTACTTTGGGAGGTTAGCTCTATGTTGAAATAATGTAACTGCAAAGAGTATTCTTATTATTATTTGATATATTATTCATCGGATCAATCCCCATTGTGGATTGATCTTGTCGGCTATTGTAATAATACCAAATCCCCTTTTGTGGATTGGTCAAATGTTAATTATAATAGGCAAAATAAGAAGTTGGCCCCATCAGATATTAAAGAGGCCCCAGAATGTAATTAAGGTGGTTACAACCACCCAGTGGGAGAAGTTGGCCCTTCCAGTGAAGAGACACTTCACATGTGCCAGTCTAATATAAATAAGGAGGCTAGCGCCTCACTTAGACACACAACTCACTTGCTCATTGAGAGACAAGTTTCAGATCTGTTGNTGCTGGAGAAGAAGGAGAGAGAGAGTGGCGCATATCTGGGAGAGGACTTTCTGTATTAGTTTAAGATATCTCTTGGCATTGTATTGGCTATCTATATTAAGGAAGTTTTGCTGGGTTTTCTTCCCCTAGAGGGTTTCCCAGGATAAAAGCTGTGTCTCTTGTGATTGTGTATTTCTTAGGGATCTCGGATTATGCTATTGTTATCTAATGAAATGCAAACAACTATAATAATGGCTTAAACATTAGCATGGTATCATCGTCAAGCTGAAGGAAGCATCTTTCACAAGTGAAAAACGTCACTGTTGCCGTACATGAAAATTAGGGCTTTTTGATGGTGAAGATTTTCAGCCCCAAAACCATCTAGAAAAGTGCGCCCTCCTCTAAGGATCCGTTTGGCACTCTTATTGCACCTTTTCAGTGGTTGGATCTCCTGGAAAGTGAAACCCTAGTTTCACAAAGTACCAGAAGTACCAGAAAACTAGTGTACCAGAAGTACCAGAGTACTAGAGGTACCAAAAGCACTAGTCCGGAAATCCGCATATCAAATTTGGTGGAGCAAAAGTTGGATTTTCTTAGATCCAAACACACCAGGCTACTCACCTCAGCCAAACGCACCTCCTGGTAAGTTTAGATTTTGATTTTAAGCACTTTCATTTTTCGGTCGTTTTCCTAGCTCCAGGTAAAGATGTCTGCAAGTGTTAAGCTTGATGACAAGTTAGAAGGAGTTGAAAAATTTCGTGCCTGGAAGTATAGGATTGGCCTCATTCTTGAAGAGAATGACCTAGCAATATTCATCAAAGAAGAAGTACCGGAACCCGCCGATGCTGCAGAAAAGGCAAAGCATCAAAATGACAGAATAAGAGCCAAAAGAATCATTGCAGATTCAATCAAAGACCACCTGATTCCTTATGTGTCATCTAAGAAGACTCCGAAAGAAATGTTTGATGCCTTGACCAGACTATATGAAGGAAAGAACATAAACTGGAAGATGAATCTTAGAACTCAACTGAAGAATACAAGGATGCAGAAAGGAGAAATGATTCAGGAATAATTCTCCAGAATCTCAGAATTCAAAGAACAACTAGAAGCTATTGGAGATATCATAGACGAAGACGAACTCATAATGATGACCCTAAATGGTCTCACAAGACCTTGGGATGCTTTCATCCAAACGATATGTGCCAGAACGGAGAAACTGACGTTTGATAGTCTATGGGAAGAATGCATCCAAGAAGAAACAAGAGTAGCGAATCGTGAAGCGTTGCTAGAAAGAGATGATGATCAAGCCCTAGCTACTCACACCAAAGGAGGAAGGAAGAAACTCTGCTTCCAAAAGGAGACTCATAAAGAGCCTCAATAGTCAAACAAATTCAATCATAAAGAATCTCATCCAAGGAGATTTCAGAAGAAAGGACAACAAAAGGAAAGAGACTACTCATCTGTACAATGCTATCATTGTGACAAGATGGGACACATTGCAAAGTTTTTTCCAGCCAGACGAGAAGAATAGTAGAGAAAACATAAGAGGCTCCATTCCCATGTAGTCGAATATGAAGAGCCACCCGCAAAGATGATAAGAGAGAAGATCAAAGACTATGTCTTGATCTTAGCCCTCTCAGGATCTGTAACACTTGGAGAGGACACTTGGCTCATTGATAGTGGTGCATCCAAGCACATGACGTGACAAAGAAACATTCTCTCTTGTTTCTCAGAAAAGAAGTTTTCTCAGAAAGTGACACTTGGAGATGATTACCAATATCCCATCAAGGGAGTGGGAGAATCAAACCATAAACTGAATTCAGGGAATTCACTAAAAATGAAAGACATACTATATGTACCAGGCTTGAAGAAGAACCCACTCTCCATTTCAGCTTTAGAAAAGAAAGGCTTCAGAGTTGCCTTTATAGATGGAGAAGTTCTTATGTGGGCTAAAGGAGAAACCTTAAATGAAGCAATCATCATTGGAAATGAAGAAAATGGCTTGTAGAAGCTAAAGGGTCACTCAGACGCTGCCATGACCCACGCCATTGAAAACTCATGTGAACTTTGGCATAAAAGGTTAACCCACATCAACTACAAGGAACTACCATACATATGCAAAGTGGTCACATGTTTACCAGAACTCAAAGGTGACCATAAAGACGTATGCAATGGATGTGCACAAGGGAAGAACATCAAGAACCCGTTTCCGAAGAGGGACAACAAGACAGAGGGAGTCCTATAACTCATCCATTCAGATATATGTGGCCCAATGCCATCATCCTCCATTAGCGGGTATGTATATTATGTATCATTCATTGATGATTACTCTCATAAAACCTGGATATATTTCTTGAAAACTAAAGATGAAGTGTTCAACAAGTTCAAGGAATTCAAAGCCTTG
>ML788182.1:0-25875 GCA_009831015.1 Picea engelmannii | reverse complement strand
GGATCAAGAGGGAACTCACTACTCCCTATAATCCCCAACAAAACGGTGTAGCTGAACGAAAGAACATAACCATACTGGAAGCTGTGAAGACTATGATCCATGATCAAGATCTTCCTATGTGCTTATGGGCAGAAGCAGCAATGACAACTGTTTATGTGCAGAACCGATTGTCCCATAGTGCACTTGGGCTCAAGACACCGGAAAGAAGCCAGAGGTAAGCCATCTCAAAATATTTGGTTGTCCAATGTTTATTCATATACCTAAAGAAAAGATAAACAAGCTGGACCCTTCAGGAAAGAAGGGAATATTTGTGGGATACTGTGAGGTCTCGAAGGCCTTCAGAATCTATATATCAGGTCAACATCGCATTGAGATCAGCAGGGATGTGACCTTTGATGAATATGAAGCGCACAAGAAATCTAAACTATTCCAGCTTGAAGAAGTATATGAAGAGGAACTCATAATCCCCAATACTACAATGCGGGAGGTTCCCAGAGCTGCAGAACCAGTGAGGGAATTCGTAAATTCCCATGATGATGAACTTCTAGAAGACCATGATATAGTAGAAGTGCAAGAACGTCCTTAGATGACGATCCTCCATAAAAGAAAGCCATCTTGGGCTAGAGAGCTTATTCAAGATGGAGAGAAGTACAGTGTTCCCCAAGGAACTACGAGACAGGTGAAAAGACCAAAGGCATTCTCCAGTTATACGACTTTAATGTGTGATCTCCTAGAAGAGGAGCCTACCTGCTTTGAAGAATCCATTTAGACGAAAGAATGGGCAGATTCTATGACAGAGGAATACCAATCCATAATGAAGAACGAAGTATGGGAAATAGTTTCCAGACCGAAGATGTGGTATCCTCTAGATGGTTCTTCAAAATAAAACATTCTGCTGATGGAAGTATTGAGAAGAATAAAGCAAGATTTGTCATTCGTGGCTTTTCTAAGAAGGAAGGCATTTAATATGATGAGACATTCGCTCTTGTGGCCAGATACACTTCGATCAGAACCATCATAGCTCTTGTAGCTAAGATGAAGTGGAAGCTGCACCAGATGGACATGAAGACATCTTTCCTAAACAATGTCATCGAAGAGGAAGTGTATATAGAGAAACCTCAAGGATTTGAGGTGTAAGACATGAAGTCTCATGTCTGCAGATTGAAGAAATCCTTATACAGATTGAAGCAAGCTCCTAGAGCTTGGTATGGCCGTATAGACAGTTTCTTGACAAGCTTAGGCTTTACCAAGAGTAAAACAGACTCTAACCTCTACTTCAAAATCATGAACAATGAGTCAATAATCTTACTTCTATATGTGGATGACTTATTCTTAACTGGAGAAGAAAAACTCATCACTGAATGTAAAAAGAGACTTTCCTCGTAATTTGAAATGAAAGACCTTGGCCTAATGCATGATTTCTTAGGTCTTGAGGTATGACAGAGTCATGAGAAGATCTTCCTTAACCAAGGGAAGTACACGGTTGAAATCTTGAAGAGATTCGACATGTTGGAATGCAAGCCTATGAATACACCCATGGAAGCGAAGCTGAAGCTACTGGTCGATACTTCGTCAGAGTTGATTGATGCTACACTGTACATACATATTATTGGATCGCTGATGTACCTGACGAACACTAGACCAGACATTTTTTTTTCCATGAACACCTTGAGTCAATTTATGGTAGAACCCATACGTGTTCACTAGTGGATGCAAAACATGTGATGAGGTACATTAAAGGTACAATAGATTATGGTCTCAGCTATGATGGAGATCATGATTTCACATTGAGTGGATATACTGATGCAGATTGGGTAGGAAGTGTTTCTGACAGGAAAATCACTTCAGGATGTTGTTTCAGTTTGGGATCAGCTATGATCTCGTGGCAGAGTAGGAAGCAATCTAGTATTGCTCTCAGCAGAATACATTGTTGCATGTTCTGCCAGTTGTGAAACTATATGGCTTCGAAAGTTGTTGACCGGCCTATTTGACTCAGATATGAGAGAAACCTTGATTCTATGTGACAACAAGAGCTGCATAAAGATGATAGAGAACCCTGTATTCCACAACAGGTTGAAGTACATAAAGATCCGTCATCATTACATCCATGACATGGTGTAGAGAGGAGCCTTAAATCTCCAGTACATTAGCATGGATGAACATGTTGCTGACGTGTTGGACAAGCACCTATCTCGTGTGAAGTTTGAGTACTTCCGAGATAAGATTGGCATAGTCTGAAAGGACCTTCCTCAAAAGGGGGAGTAGTTGCTGTGTTCCTTGCTTCTGACCTAGTTGTCAGACGTAAAGAAAGATGAGATGTTCCTTGCTTCTGACCTAGTTGTCAGACGTAGAGCAAGATGAGATTTGTACCTTGCTTCCGACCTGATAGTTGTGACGTAAAAAAAGATGATGTGTGACTAGTACTATGCTTCCGGATGTATAGTTGCGACGTAAAGCAAGTCTAGTTCCCTGCTTTCAACCTGATGGTTGTGACGTAAAGCAGGATGTGTACCTTGCTTCTGACTTGATGGCTGTGACGTAAAGCAGGATGATATGATGAGACTATCACAGATCTTTCGGCTGGATAGCTATGACGTAAAGCCAGTCTAGTATTCTACTTTCGACCTTATGGTTGCGACGTAAAGCAGGACGAGTATCTTGCTTCCATCTTGAGTGCTGTGAAATAAAGCAAGACGATGAGATAAGACTAGTATTGTGCCTCCAACTTGATAGTTGTGACGTAAAGGGAGTCTAGTATCTTGCTTCCAGCTTGAGTGCTGTGACGTAAAGCAAGACATTGAGATGAGACAAGTACTGAGCTTCCAGCTTGACCACTGTGACTTAAAGCCAATCTTGTATTATGATGAACCAACCTTGTGCTGTGATGATGATGATGTATCATTTTTTATACTAATACATATTGATGCAGATGATGATGGCATTCCTTGCTAATGACGATGCTGCCGATGAAGAAAAATTCTGATGATTTATAGATACACTAGTCAGTGTTCCAAGATGATATTGATGATACTGTCCTCTCACCCACTTGATGTTGTTGATGATGTTGTCCCCTCTCTCTCGCATGATGCTGCTGAAGAATACCCTTCTTGTTAAGGGGGAGTGTTGAAATAATGTAACTGCAAAGAGTATTCTTATTATTATTTGATATATTATTCATCGGATCAATCCCCATTGTGGATTGATCTTGTCGGATATTGTAATAGGACCAAATCCCCTTTTGCAGATTGGTCAAATGTTAATTATAATAGGCAAAATAAGAAGTCTGCCCCATCAGATATTAAAGAGGCCCCAGAATGTAATTAAGGTGGTTACAACCACCCAGTGGGAGAAGTCGGCCCTGCCAGTGAAGAGACACTTTACACGTGCCAGTATAATATAAATAAGGAGGCTAGCGCCTCACTTAGACACACAACTCACTTGCTCATTGAGAGACAAGTTTCAAATCTGCTGCTGGAGAAGAAGGAGAGAGAGAGTGGCGCATATCTGGGAGAGGACTTTCTGTATTAGTTTAAGAGATCTCTTGGCATTGTATTGGCTATCTATATTAAGGAAGTTTTGCTGGGTTTTCTTCCCCTAGAGGGTTTCCCAGGATAAATGTTGTGTCTCTTGTGATTGTGTATTTCTCAGTGATCTTGGATTATGTTATTGTTATCTAATGAAATGCAAACAACTATAATAATGGCTTAAACATTAACACTCTATAGGATACCAGAGGTAGTTCTGACTACTGCTCCACCAAAACAGTGCTGCAAGGTAGTCTCTCATACTGCAAAATTCATCCTCTTCAGAGTCTATTTAAACGATGCACAAAAGACCGCTACAACCACTGTAGCCTCAAAACCTTCTATCCAACAAAAATAAATTGTTTATTTACCTACAATGGTTCCTACACAATGCCTCATCAAACCTAGAGACAACATATTGGTGGAGCATATTCAACCCTGCCAACAACAGGCTTATGATAGTCTTCCACAAACCAAGCAACATAAATTCTCCAACAAAGCACACAACTCACCAATATTCAGATTCAGAAAATGCTTTGCCCTCTTCCCTTGGCACTCAACGCAATGGATACCATTGCTTCCTAAGGGGGGAGGATTGATTGAGGTGGATATTTGTGGCCACCCACCTGTTCCAATTGGCTCATTTTGTCAATTTTTAGTTCAACATGTTCTTCTGTACTTCTTTGTAATTGTGGGTTCTACACTTCTAAGGTTATTTGAATCCCTACACATCTTCCAGGTGGATACTGGTGGCCTCCCACCTAATCCAACTGGATTATTTTGTATGTTTTCATGTCAACACATCTTGTTGTACTTCCAGGGCCGTTTTGGGGCCTTAAACAATGTTATTTTGGCTCGCCACAGTCAAACTATAGACAGAGTCAGAGTTCGACGGTGTAATGCGTAGTTCTCGAAAAAACCTTTCCAATGGGCTATCACGCGCCTAAAACAAAGATCACATGCAAAAGTTATGACCCCGAGAAGTTAATGTACTAACTTACCTAATGAGGCCCACATGACTTTTGGCGTTTCATCTCCTAGGGTTAGGTTTTTGTATGTCTAGGGTTTTGGCATTCCTGTTTAACATAAAAAGGCCTTCAGAGCCTCATTGTAATCATCTTCTGGTGAATGAGCATAGCCGTCACATCTCTTCTCAGAGATAAAGCTGCCACCATTCTAGCGAGTCTTGCACTCTGTATTTTTATAGTCTCTTTACAATTCTTTCATTAATAGTAATCAAGTATTGCTGTATTTATCTGTTTCTTGCAATTTTCATGAGTGTTTCATCATAATATCTTTGCTTTCATTTCATTCCAAACATAATCCAGATCAGAAACCGTCAGGTCCTGGAGCTTTGCCTCCTTCAATCTGCTTGACCGCTTCTTCCAGTTCAGACATTTCCACCATCCTCATAAGTAACTCATTTTGTTTCTATGTAACCAATGCGGGAATGTGACGAGTCACTTGATCAATTTCACCCTTAGTTTCCATAAAATGAACATTTCCATCCTTCAGCCTGACTATCTTGTTCATTTTTCAGTGTTGAACAATTGCTCATTGAAAGAATCTTGTATTTTGATCTCCCTCTTTTAACCAATGGTTGTGTGATTTTTGTTTCCAGAGCATTTCCTCTTTACTTTCTTTGTTATCCAATTCCATCGACAACCCTGTTTCCTTTGCCCTCAACTCATCCTTATAACCCATATCCATTGTCGTGAGTTGCAGTTCCTTCCGCTGATGCTCCAGTCATTTCTTCTCTAGGAGAATGTTTCCAAATGATTCTCTGTTCCAACTCTTCACTTTTTCCTTTATAAACTTCAATTTTTGTTGAAATTGATACATTAGGGTGCCTCTTGGTGGTTCAAATGTGGCCCACCATTGCTTGACCAACCCTTGGAAGTCCGAGTGGGAAAGAAAAAACTACTCAAAGAGAAAGGGCTGCCTGAGATGCTCCCCAAGTCATCTCCAACATAGACATATAGGCCAATGGTCAGAGCCTGCAGACAGTAACACAAGAGATGATATTCCCCCCCATTAGAATGGACTCTGAAACCAAAAATCTATCCAATTTGGACGCTATATGCCTATCACCTGACCTTTTGTTATTCCAGGTAAAAGGACTATTTGTGGTTTTGATATCTATAAGATTCAAAGAGTCAATGGTATGTCCAAATCTGTCATTGACATTGTTCAAAAGCCCGAGGCCTCCCTTCTTCTCCTCCAAGCTTCAAATAAGGTTGAAATCTCCTCTAATAACCCAATGTCTCTGTCCCACCCACGTTCCTAACCTCCCCAAAGAGTCCAAGAAGGCTTGTTTTTGGGGAGCTAGATAAGGACCATACACATTTGATAAAATACCCTTAACATTCGTGCCTATTGTTAGCACCGCCATTTTTCTTTCCATTTAGAGTCTGTTTTTAGTCACGTTGTGACCCATGCGCCCAAACATGTGAAGTCAGGTACGTAGCACCGTGGGGTCGAAGTTAGCAAGTGGCTAGTTAGCCCTTGGAAATAGGAAGGGATGTTAGAGTCGAAACATGCGCAAGTGGTATGGGTATGTCTTTTCCAAAGAGTCGAGTCCTGTTAAGAAATCAGTCTCTACGTGCCCCAGGTCGAGTCAATTAGTTAATGGAAGTCGCATCGGCAAGTGCAACAAATATTATCAGTTCATCATGAAGGCCGAGGGAATGAAAAATCACGGTGTTTGTATCATGCATGCCCTGCAAACATTATCGCCTGTGTTCTACACATGGGGATGTGCCATGGAAAATATGCAATTTGATTCAAAACATGCCGTCGCCATGAATTCACTGTTCTCCGAAACGATTCCTCCTTCTACCCAACTCGTTATAAATTTCAGATGCTCGACACCCATTTCAATCGTGAAACCAGGCCCACACTCTATTCGTAATTTCCCTTGCCAGTGTAGGTTGATCAAATTTCCCTCCCTGTGCATTTGCCGGATACATCGCGCGCATAATACAATCTGGCTGTGCCATGGAGACCTCCCAAAGCATAAGGAAAGGTGCACAGAGCAACAAAATTGCCAGGTCCCAACCCCAAAACGACTGAGATTCATTCTCACCTGCAACATGCATTCCCAAGGACGCGAAATGAGTTATTCCTTTATCCATAGAGACTATCAGATCAAATCGTGTGGAACCTGAAGCGGAAAGACTTGCGCGGGGAGGAAAGACAGTAGAAGCCTCGTCTCCCCAACAAAAAATACCTCGAAGAGGGGGCAGGCCAAGGAAGAACAATGAAGATGAGGAAGCCCAAGTTTCAGAAGAGCCGCATGCCAGATTGGTGGCCGAAGAACTACTCATGCGCGCCATCCGGCTGGAGCCCACTGGAGGATCGGGCCGCAAAAGCATAGAAGAACAAGGGAAATGGATACCACAGGAGCGAATGATCAAGAGCCATATCAACAATTAAAGTAGGCAAAGCTGGCTATCCGTGAACTCTACCAGGAAAACATGGAGTTGAGGCCACAACTAGCGACAAAGACTATGGAAGCATCAACAACGCAAGGTCGCGAAGGGAATGTGGCATGGTTGAAAAGACAACTTAGAGAGATGCAAGACACCATTGTACAATTGCGTGAAGCACAGAGGCTGTCAGAAGAAAGACATACAAAGCATTCCAGAGAATGCGAAGCGACCGAGAAGGAAGCCCACATGACGCTCGCCAATGTGCAAAAAGAACAATTTTTACTGGTGTTCGTCTCTACATTCGCAAACATAAGACAAATTTTGGCAGTTTTGAAGGACACGTTTCCCTAAATCACTCTAACATTTTGATAACGACCGTGACACTCAATCAACCACTTGATGTGCACATTTTTCCTAGCAAATGAGCACGTGGCAGAAATCAAAGCCGTTATAGCAGATAGCGAGTTCCTGGCAGGCACCTGTCTACTCAGACATTTGATCGAAGGGAAACACTGACACATCTGTTCCTCATATTGAGACCCGACCGATGATCAGATCCTCATGGAAAATTCACGAACAATCATGTGTAAACAGACGTGATTATTGTCTATTTTTGGAAAGCGTCAAGCAAAGAGTCTTTAATGCATACTACTCAGTTTCCTAGTTTTTAGGGCTAGCAGTTAGAAAGCAGGGTAGCCCAAGCGACGCCCTCGTTTATATATTTCATCTTTTTGATGTAAGCCAGGTTGGTTGGAAAAATTGGTAAACGATAACTATTGTATGCAATTTGAGTTTTTGACCGAAACTTAATGCAAAGGTCCCGCAACTTGATAAAAAGATTCTAATTGGAGCAGTCAGATGTATTGCGCCTCTTTCTTTGCGTATGTGCTTCCTATCATCTTTATTCATATCTTTTTCTGTCAATTTCAGAACAAATTTTTGAACCTGTGGATTCGCTGCACAATGCCCCTTGTTCATGCCACTTGGATAAAACGTTTTCTTCTAAAATCTAACTCCGAATTCGCCCGCAACGGTGCTCTGAGTTACTTCTTGTTTTTCTCCCCCGCCACACTTTACAATTTTACACTGAATATTGTTTCTCACTTAGCCTTATCCTCTCAAGTCCAGTCACCGAGTCATTTGTCTCCGTCATTTCCTCGAATCGACTCCATAGCCCATCTCTTACTTTCTTGCGCCAATATAACCAGAACTCATTATATCAAAGGTGTTGAATCTAGCCACTGTTTTTAAAAGCCATATCCCGCGCGGAGACCGCGCCCCCCGAGAGATCCCTCTCCAGATCCAAAAGGCTAGTTTCGGGTCTCAAAGTTGGTTGAAAAAGTTACCTTCGTCGTCTGTTTATCAACCGAACAAATTTACAGAGTGCTAACATTCTGGCGCTGTTGCTGGGGACGAAATTGAATAGATTTTCCCTGGGAGAACAACTAACGCTGTAGTTTGACCCCTGAGGGTAACAGAGGGACAAACATCTGTACCGACTAAAACCCTTACCCTGACGACTCCAGTCCAAAAGACCAGTAGCTCCAAGTAGCGCAGTTCAGGAACCCTGGCTCCGAAGACGATCTATACCAGAGCAAATCCTGATCCAAACCCTACAAAGCTGTGTACGACCCCAAGAAGATTCTGCGCATGACTAGAGAGAAAGCGCTGGACCCATTCTACTACCTGGGAAAAATCTTGTCCTTACCCAAAGACGACGTGCAGAGCATCGACAACCTTGAGTTTGACGAATTATTTGAGCAAACCCTTTTCAGGTCTAAGTCGGAAACCAGCTTGGACGAGACTGTTTTCGACCCAAAGAAATTCCAAGCACTTATATCAAATAATATCATTCAAAATCCGAATCCTCCCGGAGCCATGGCTACTAGATTCGCCCCCCTCATCCTACCAGCCCAACTACATGACTTGCCTTAGAATTACAGCTAGAGAATCGGGCTCTACGACGCTGAAGGAAGTGTTTCCGCCTAGAGGCACCTGGACTTGTTTAATGATTTCGTCGACCTGGAGGAGGTGGACTATGAAAACACAAAAATGAGGTTGTTTGCACAGATCCTTTCGGGATATGTAAGAAAATTGCTCGAATCCCTCCCACCCACGAGCATTCAAGACTTCATCGCATTCGAGACGTCTTTCCTAAATAAATGGGGGGACAAGAAAAACCCTTTGCAACCGTTAACACAATACAATAATATGAAGAAAGCACTGGAATAGACAGTGCAAGAATTCTCAGCCCGTTTCTTGAAGGTGTACAACTCAATCCCCGTAGAAGTCAAGCCACCCCCCGGGGTTGCGCAGTTGCGGTACACTGACTCCTTCGACAACAATTTCTCCCTGTTGTTAAGAGAAAGAAGATCAACAAACCTAGACGCTATAATGAGTAACGCTACCGAGGTCGATGTAAACATGATGGCGTCCGGGAAGATCAAACATAGATTCAACAGAGGAGATAAGAAGCCTAAAGGAGCTGCACAACCGTCGACATCTCGGTCCTGAGATGAAAAGGTTGACTTGATGATGAAGACGATGGAGAAGGTGATGGAAATAATGTCCATGGGAAATAGACCCGCTGCTCGAGAACATAACGACCCCCAACCCAGAAATCAGAACCTCAAAAGGGGTCAAGTTCCTCAGATCAGACAGAGGGAACCAAGGGAGCAGAGAGATCAAGGTGACCATCAGACAAGGCCTCCGTTCAAAAACAACTACATGGACCAAGACTTCGACCAAGTGTTCGAAGACCAGATGCATTGTTGCGATGACAAAAACCCGCGCGTGTTCTTGACATAGAGCGAGCATGATCGATACATGAGCAAAAATGACGACTTCGTGTTGGAGACGGACGATGATATGATACTCGAAACGGATGATGCGTCGTCCTGGGAGACATAGGAGTTCAGAAAAGGATATCAGAATGCCATCATGCAGTTCCAGAAGAAATATAACCTTCGGAGCAAAGACGCACCTGCCGATCTGCAAAAAACGAACCCCTTAAGGAAACCTTCGGTGGAGACCCCTTCCACAAGACGACAGAAGCCCAACAACCCACCCAAGGGTGCAGCTGAAAAGAGAAAGTCAAAGGAGGAGGCCCTAAGGAAAGCCCTGGAAACAAGCGAGGAAGCGCACAGAAAAGAGGTAGAGAAAGTCTGTCCCCCTTTCAATTTTGAACATGAGATGGCCAAAATCAAAATCTCTATCCCATTCAATTAACTTATTAGAAAAGGTGAGTATCGAGAGCAAGTCATTAAAACGCTGAAAATGGGAGGGACCCCAGATACTTTGAATATCCAAGATGACCACCCCACTATCCTTTTTGGTCTGCGTGTTGAAGAGACAAATGATGCCGAGGACGTCCCTCCATTCTACGTCAGTTTAAAGGTCCATCACATGAACATGCATAATGTCATGCTAGATTTCAGTGCATTGCACAACCTCATGCCAAAGGTTATCATGGATGAATTGGGTTTGGATATCACCAAGCCATACAAAGACCTTTTTTTCTTTTGATTCGAGGAAAGTCAAGTGTTTGGGCCTCATCAAATACCTAGTTGTGTCGTTGGCTCAAATCCCCTCAAAGAACATGGTTATGGACGTAGTCATCGTGGACATACCCCCAAATTTCGACATGCTACTATCAAGGTCGTGGGATGCGAAGTTAAAGGGCACTTTGCAGATGGATATGTCGTACGCCACCATCCCTGTTTTTGGCCATGACAGACGACTGTAGAGAGAAGTGCTGTTGAAATACATGGTTAGCAGGAAGACACAACCAAATAACCATCCTATATACGCCATCAACACTGAGGTTGGTTCTTCTATATTCTACAATGACCTAAGTTTTGAAGAGGAAGACCCGACAACCATCATGACAACTAACGAGAAAACCACGCAGGAAACGACAGAGTGCATCGACCTGAAAGACTGTGTGGAAAACGAGGTGTGGAACATGCCTTTCGACGATGCAGTCAACAAATAAGGGGACGGTGCCGACGTATGGATAAGCCCTCCTGAGGTCGGCACAAAGGATTGTTCATACAAAAATCGCGTTCAAATGTACAAACAACATGGCTGAGTATGAAGCACTAATCTTGGGCTTACAAGTTTTGAAATAATTGAGCGCACAGAGGATAATAGTGCGTGGAGATTCCGAGCTGATCATAAATCAGGTAAAGGGCGTATATCAGACCAAACACCCCAGGCTGAGAGAGTATAGAAATTTGGCGCTGGATCTCCTCAAAGGATTTTCAGAGTATGACCTATTTGCTATCCCCAGAGAGAAAAACAAGATTGATGATACGTTGGCCACCTCGACCTCGGTTTTTAAGATCCCCATCTTCCCAAACAAAAAATATGAAATCGAGGTCAAGATCAGGCCAACAATGCCTGATAATATCAAACATTGGCAAGTGTTTAATGACGACAAGAAGGTGGAGAGATTCCATCTTATGAGCGACGAGTTCGCTAATACAAACATTGATGAGGAATGCTGCTAGGATGAAGATGAGAGCGCGGATGCGTGCAGTAACGACGACCCTTTCCAAAACCAGATCGCGGGAAGGGATATAATCCAACTGAAAAATAATATCATCCCAAAGGGGTTAGTGCCGCAGGAAAAGATGTTTGACGAGAATGACGTGACTAAAAACCCCAAGATCACTGCAAGCGCAGAAGACTGCAACATCAGAACTGAGGAAAACCCAAAGATGATCAAATTATCGAAAATGCTCAGTCCAGAGGTTAAGCAAGACTATGTTAAACTCATGAAGGATTTTCCCGACATGTTCACGTGGAGCTACGATGATTTGAAGGTGTACGAAACCAAGGTAATACAACATGTTATCCCTCTCAAAGAAGATCAGAAACCTTTCAAACAAAAGCTTAGACGGATAAATCCCATGTTGCTTCCGCTGATTGAAAAGGAGGTAAAGAAGCTTTTCGACGCTAAGATTATTGTTTCTTTGCGATTCTCTAAATGGGTAGCTAATTTGGTGCCCGTAAGAAAGAAAAGAGATGAGATAAGACTGTGTGTAGATTTATGGAATCTAAACAAGGTGTCTCTCAAGGATCACTACCCTCTCCCCAAAATGGACTATATCTTTCAAAAGGTGGTGGGGTCTCAGAAGATGTCCATGCTGGATGGTTTCTTAGGGTATAATCAGATCATGGTCCACCTGGATGACATAGAGAAAACAACTTTCACAACTCTATGGGGAATGTTCATGTATGCCAATATGCTTTTCGACCTGATGAACGCTGAAGCCAATTTTCAGAGGGCAATGGACATCGCGTTTGTCGACGAAAAGGACCAGTTCATTGTGATTTATTTGTACGACATCATGATATACTCTGCCTCCGACAAACAACACCTCGAGCATCTGAAGAAGGTTTTCGAGAAGTGCATGAAGTTCGACATATTGCTAAATCCAAAGAAATCACATTTCAGGGTGGAAGAAGGGAAGCTGTTAGGACACATTATCTCCAAGGAAGGAATCAAGATAGACCCCAACAGGGTTGAAGGAACCCTGAAGATTGACACCCCGAGCAGTAAAAAAGAAGTGCAATCCTTCTTGGGAAAAGTAAACTTCTTGAGGAGATTCATCCCAAACATGGTAGAAATCATAAAGCACATAACCTGCATGCTCAGGAAGGGAAATGAGATCAAGTGGAACCCGGAGGCCAAGAAGTATTTTGAAGATATCTAAGTCATGCTGACTAAAGCCCCTGTGCTAGTCAGCCCGGACTTTATGAAAGATTTCATCTTGTTTTCATTCACCTCAGAACACAGTATCACCGGCGTGTTGTTGCAGAAAGATGAGCAAAAATTCGAAAAGCCCATAGCCTATTTCAGTCAGACGCTGCGCGATGCTCCACTAAGGTACGACATTATGGAAAAACAAACATACGCCTTAGTGAAGGCCTTGAAAGAGTTCAGGACATACACATTTCACTCCCATGTCATCGCTTATGTGCCCAACAACTCATTAAAGGATATCCCGACTCAACCTAACCCGAAAGGAAGGAGAGGCAAGTGGATAGCGGCCATGCTAGAATACGATCTTGAGATCAAGCAATCCTCACAAAGCAAGCTACCGACGCAGTCATCATCCAATTCCTGGAGACAAACATCTTGTCGAGGTTCGGATCTCCCGTCAAGATCATAACAAACAATGCGACCGTGTTCAAGTCTAAGAGGATGGAAACATTTTGTCAGGATTACAATATAATCCTGGGGCATTCCACGACGTACTATCCGCAAGGAAATGAGTTAACAAAATCCTCAAATAAGAGCCTAACCAAAATCATCAAAAGACTCCTACAAGACAATAAGAAAGCATGGCATAAAAAGCTTATCTACACATTGTGGGTAGATCGGGTTACCACCAAGAAGTCCATCTCAACGTCATTTACAACGCAAACACAATCTTCCCTACTTCACTGGGGCCGCCCATCAGAAAGATGTTGCAAGAACAAGAGGCCGAGCCAAATGATGCACAAAGGAGGGTAAACCAGTTAATTCACACACAACAGGCGCATAAACATGTGTATAATCAGTCGCAACTCCATCAGGAGAGGATGAAGAAAGATTTCAACAAGCGTTCTAAGCAGGAAGATTTTTAGGTAGGGGAGTTGGTGCTAATATGGGACACGAGAAATGAAGATAAGGGGAAGCACGAAAATTTCGACCATCTTTGGACAGGTCCATTCAGAATCGACACGTATTGCTGAAACAATGCTTATTTTCTAGAAGGGATAAATGGAGAATGCCTTGGTTGGGGGCCTGTAAACGGCAGGTTCCTCAAGCATTATCTGACGAAATAAAATCCGTTTAAGTCATTTGTCATTGTAAATAGTCGTTTTAGTTTTGCGTTGAGTTAGTAGGTCAATAGAAAATTGAAGCTCAAAGTGAAGGCCCTAAGTTTATGCTGAGTTTTTAGAAGCTGTGTCGATAGGTTTAGGTTGTGATTTTGTTTTTTTCTTTACAGTGCCAAAGAGTCGAAATAAGGCCTAATGGTTAGGCACCTGGTATACTGTTCTTTGCTACCTCGTGGGGAGGATAGCATCCCCGTTGGAGCCAGCTGTTAGCGCCGCCATTTTTCTTTCCATTTAGAGTCGGTTTTTAGTCGCATTGTGACCCATACGCCCAAACATGTGAAGTCAGGTACGTAGCACCATGGGGTCGAAGTCAGCAAGTGGCCGGTTGGCCCTTGGAAATGGGAAGGGATGTCACAGTCGAAAAATGCATAAGTGGTAGGGGTATGTCTTTTCCAAAGAGTAGAGTCTTGTTAAGAAATTAGTCTCTACGTGCCCCAGGTCGAGTCAAGTAGTTAATGGAAGTCGCATCGACAAGTGCATCAACTATTATCAGTTCATCATGAAGGCCGAGGGAATGAAAAATCTCGGCGTTCGTATCATGCATGCCTTGTAAACATTATCGCCTGTGTTCTACACACAGAGATGTGCCATGGAAAATATGCAATTCGATTCAAAACATTCCGTCGCCATGAATTCACTGTTCTCCAACACGATTCCTCCTTCTTCCCGACTCATTATAAATTTCAGATGCTCGACACCCATTTCAGTCGTAAAACCAGGCCTGCACTCTGTTCACAATTTCCCTTGCCAGTGTAGGTTGATCAAATTTCCCTTCCTGTGCATTTGTTGGATATACCGTGCACAAAATACACACTGGTTGCACAATGGAGACCTCCCAAAGCATAAGGAAAGGCACGCGGAGCAGCAAAAATGCCCAGCCCCAAAATGACTGGGAGTCGTTCTCATCTGCAACAGGCATTCCCAAGGACGCGAAATGAGTTATTCCTTTACCCACAGAGACGATCAGATCAAACCGCACAAAACCTGAAGCGGAAAGACTTGCGTAGGGAGGAAAGAAAATATAATCTCCGTCTCCCCAACAAAAAATACCTCAGAGAAGGGGCATGCCAAGGAAGAACAAGGAAGATGAGGAAGCCTGAGTTTCAGAAGAGCTGCATGCCAGATTGGTGGCCGAAGAACTACTCATGCACGCCATCCGACTGGAGCCCACTGGAGGATCGGGCCACGAAAGCAGGAGAAGAACAAGGGAAATGGATACCACAGGAGCAAATGATCAAGAGCCATCTTAGCAATAAAAGTAGGCAAAGATGACTATCCCTGAACTCTACTAGGAAAACATGGAGTTGAGGCGACAACTAGCGACAAAGACTATGGAAGCATCAACAACGCAAGGTCGCGGAGGGAACATGGCATGGTTAAAAAGACAACTCAGAGAGGCGCAAGACACCATTGTACAGCTGCGCGAAGCACATAGGCTGTTAGAAGAAAGGCATACAAAGAATTCCAGGGAATGCGAAGCGAACGAGAAGAAAGTTCGCGCGATGCTCGCCAACGTGCAGAAAAAAAAAGTTTAGCTTATGTTCGTCTCTGCATCCACAAACAAAAGACAAATTTTGGCAGTTTTGAAGGACACATTTCCCTAAAGCAGTCTACCATTTTGATAACGACTGTGACACTCAAACAACCACTTGCCGTGCACATTTTTTCCAGCAAATGAGTGCGCGACAGAAATCAAAGCCGTTATAGAAGATAGCGATTTCCTGGCAGACACCTATCTTCTTAGACATCTGATCGAAGGGAAACATTGACACATCTATTCCTCATATCGAGACCTGACCGATGATCATATCCTCATGGAAAATTCACGAACAGTCATGTGTAAACATACTTGATTATTGTCTATATTTTGAAAGCGTCATGGGAAGAGTCTCTAATGCATACTACTCAGTTTGCTAGTTTTTAGGGCTAGCAGTTAGAAAGTAGGGTAGACCAAGCGACGCCCTCGTTTATATATTTCATCTTTTTGATGTAAGCCAGGTTGGTTGGCAAAATTGGTAAACGATAACTATTGTATGTAATTTGAGTTTTTGACCGAAACTTAATGCAAAGGTCCTACAACTTGATGAAAAGATTCTAATTGTAGCAGCTGGATGTATTGTGCCTCTTTCTTTGGGTATGTGCTTCATGTCATATTTATTCATATATTTTTCTGTCTATTTCAGAACGAATTTTTGAACCTGTGGATTCACTGCGCAACGCCCCTTGTTCGTGCCACTTAGACAAAACGTTTTCTTCTAAAAGCTAACTCCAAATTCCCTCGCAATGGTGCTCTGCATTACTTCATGTTTTTCTCCCCTGCCCAACTTTATGATTTTACATTGAAGACTGTTGCTCACTTAGCATTATCCTCTCAAGTCCATTCACCGAGTCATTTGTCTCCGTCATTTCCTCGAATCGACTACATATCCCATCTCTTACTTTCTTGTGTCAATATAACCAGAACCCATTATACCAAAGGTGTTGAATCTAGCCACTCTTTTTAAAATCCATATCCCACGCGGAGACCGCGCCCCCCGAGAGAGCCCTCTCCAGATTTGAAAGGCTAGTTTTGGGTCTCAAAGTTGGTTGAAAAAGTTACCTTCTTTGTCTGTTTATCAACCGAACAGATTTACAGAGTGCTAACATATACATCAAAAGCTGCAAATAGACTGAAAGAGGTAGCTACGAAATCACATAGACTCACCTCATGGGGATTCCACATAATTCCAATGCCTCTTGTCTCTTTATTAGCATCAATAGTGATCACCTCACTTCCTTTCTAGATTTTCGCACCTATCTTCTTGAGGTCAGCCTTAGAGCATTTGGTCTCTTGAAGCATCATAACTGATAGCTTTTCCTTTGCAATTTTCCTCTTCAAAATTCATTTATTCTGAGGGTTGTTACAACCTTTGATATTCTAGGAGACTAATTTCATTAAGACGATTTTGAAGACGCGTAGAATGCCTTCTCAATAGTGGGGTACTGGCCCGATGCTACCAAATTTTCCCCCACTTTCTTAATGCATCATCGATTACTTCATTTTCCCTGTTTCTCACCCATGGTCTTCCTTGTACCCTTTATTTCCTTCAAGGTTTCATTGACGATTCCCAGGGATTTTGTGGCTTTTGTCTTAATAATGGAATCACACAGAAGGGTAACTTGTTGGGTAGGGATGTATCCTGATGCTCGGTTAGAGAAGGCTTACTCTATCCCATCCAGATCAAGCTCGCCTAGGTCCATATCTTCCACCTCCTTGCCTTGCATGTCTATATCCTCAGGTTCTTTTTAGACTTATGGAGGGATTGGACTCTCACTTTCCCCTGAGGATCCTTTGATCATCTTTGGCCACTCCTCTTCTTTCTCATTAACGACATCTTTTCTAGGATATTTGTTAAGAACATTGAATCGATTCGATATTTGAGGCATTTTGTGGATTTTCGGACCTGTACCTTGCTTAGCTTGACGTTTCCGATTGGTAACCTTTGTAAAACCCTTAATGTCCTTTTCTTCTTTGTTTTTTTGGGGCATTACTTTTGTATTTAGCGGGAAATCACAAAATAGGTGACCATGCTCATGGCATCTCCTGCATCTGAAGGGAATATGCTCATAGTCAATAGGTTGAAACCATTTGTCATCGTCCCAAGAGATCTTAATCCCCTTTGGTAATTCTTTAGAGATATCCATATAAACATATATGTGAGCGTAAGAAGTATATCTCATCTTTATGGTTTGCTCCAATGTCTTCACAAAGACCCCCAATGTATTGCCCAGATCTTTGAGGATGTCCTCCTTCTAGTATTTTGACGACAAATAATACAACTTGATCCATACGGGTGCTAATGTTAAATATTCTTTATTAGGATTGAAACGTTCTTTCCAAAATCATAGGTATAAACCTACTGAGTTGGAGAAATAGGGACCTCCCTAAAAAATCCAATTTTTGTCTTCCAAGTTGAACAAAATCACCGTGAAATATCCCTTGGCTCCCAGCTGCAAATCATAATGACCTTGGGGTTTCCAGGTCACATTAATCCACCATATCAAAGATTTCTTTGAGGGCTAGATACCCACAAATTTCCCAATCAATGTATGATCCTTCATATATTGAATATGAGATCGAAGTCCCTCTGATTTAATCTGGAAGGATGGAACCGATTTGGATTTGGGCACACACTGCCTTGGTGGTCACATTTTCGTCCCTGCTTTCTTAACTCCTCCACTTTCATTCGTTCCTTCTCCTCTCTTTCCCTAAGAGGTGTCATTCTTCCCTTCGATGAGGGTTTATTTTCCTTTCCTTGAAAGGGTAGGGTACCCCCCCCAGTCGTCTCTCCCATTCAGACATGCTCATTTTTGTCTCGCCTTGAGATCCCCTGTTGCACCAATCAAGAAAACCTGAAACTTGCAAACCCCAGAACCCGCATGCAGACCGTCATCCTCTTATGCTCCGTCATCCTACTTCCTCCTCTTAGATTAATCGTAAATTCATCTATGATGGAAAAACCATTGTTCTCATCATCATCAAGGTTTTTTTTATTTGAGTAGGGATCAATCCCTATCCGCCTACAATGTTGATATTCTTAGATCCAAGTATTCTTCAAATTCCACCCTTTTAACTAGTTTTTTTTCTATATTATGTAGGGGTTTCAAAGTGCATGTTGCTTGCCTCTTATAATTATTTTTCATCGCTCATATAACAATTTATATGTCTATTTTTTTTTATTAGCAAACTATTTTTTTTCCAGTAGTGTTTGATGTTCATTTTTTAAATTTTATTTTGCCTTAGGTTTGAAGTTGGAAGTTGAGTATTGCCTTACCAATATGTCAAAGCCCTTGGACTCATTTTGGAAGTGTGATGAACTTGAATATGGGACAAATCGACAAACATTGTCTTATAAATTGTGTGGGCAGCCCTGGATATCAGGAGTTCGTTGGTTGAAGTATCACTTGGCTAGAATCCTAGGGCATGATGTTGGGATTTGTTTTTCATTGACCCTAGAGATTATGGAAGCTTCCTACGATGCTATTTATGAAAAGGATAAAAAGAAGGAAGAGGTAGTTTCTACCAAAGATAAAATTGTTGTCGGTGGAGTGGCTAGATCCTCAAGAACCATAGGCATATTTGAGACTCAGGGTAGCGATAGGGACTCCATAGATTCACCTTTCATGAGGACTTCACCTTTCTTTGTTCCAAGAACTAGAGATGGGGCACAACCTTCCATCCGATCAACGGTTAAAAAAATGACTCAACATGAAGTAGACAAGGTTGTGGGGAGGTGTCTTTTTTGGAGCAACATGCCTTTGAGCATTACAAAGAGAAATCCATTTCTCCAATCAATGTGTGGTGCTATAGCTATTATTGACCTGAGGTATAACTACCCTACCTATGAGGAGATGTAGGGGCCAATTCTTCAAGTGGAAAATAATGACATCAATACTAGATTGAAGGACCTAAAGAAGTCATGGGAGGCCACTAGATGCATGGTGATGTTCAATGGTTCGATAGATGGGAAGGGTAGGAGCCTTATTAATTTCTTGGTACATTGTCCTAGTGATACAATGTTTATTAAATCCGTTGATGCATCAATGCATGTTAAAGATACGACATTGTTGTGTGAATTGATGGATGGGTTCATTTGAGAGATTGGTTTATAACATGTTGTCTAAATAATAACAGATAATGAAACTAATTATGCGACTGCTGGCAAGTTGCTAATGGAGGGGCACCTCGCAATGTTCTGGTATCCATGGGCTTCCCATTGCATCAATTTGATGCTTGAGGATGTGGGAAAAATATCCTTCGTCACATAGGTCATTGATTAAGCTAGGAGCATTAGAAATATCATATATAACAATGCATTTGTTCTTAGCCTCATGAGGAAATTCACTAGAAACATGATGTTGTTGCATCCTACAATCACACGCTTTTCCAACAACTTGATTTCTCTTTAGTCTATGCTCCAATGTCAATTTGAGTTGAAGAGGATGTTTATTTTGGATGAGTGGGACGATTGTGCATTTAGAATAAAATAGGATGGGAGAGCCATTGCAAAACTAGTGTACACCAATTCCTTTTGGGAAGGAGTGAAAGAAGAGTGCACGGCTAGCAAACCTTTGGTAAAGGTTGTTCGATTGGTTGATGGGTATAAGCCCACAATGGGACACTTGTATGAGGCCATGGATAGGGCCAAAGAAGCTATCCAATCTTATTATGTGGACAACTATCCGGGTTTATGATTCAATATTGACTTTGATATATCATTTTGATTTGACATCCACTACATCATATATATTGTCGTTTTTCCATATTTATGTGCAAATGTGTTTATTTGATGTTGTTATTGGTTTATGTTTAAATTGGAAAAAATGAATTTATTTTTCATTTTTTAATGCTTTCCGATGTTGATATTTAGTGATTTTTTCATCGAAGTTGTTGATAAGTTCTGTTAGCACTCAGTTAATTAGCTCCGGCTGAATAGACAAATGACATAGGTAATTGTTTCAACCATCTTTAGAGCTGAGGCACTAGCCTGCTCAACTCAGAGAGGGCTCTCTCGTGTCACTTGATATATCTATGGAAATCGATGGCTAGATTTGGTTTGTTTTGGGGATTTTTAATAAAGTTTCTAGCAAAGAAGGGGGGAACACTATGGGCTATGGAGTCAAAATTCTGAAAGTGAACGAAAACAATGCATCGACTGATAGAACTCTCCAAAGGAAAAAAGGCTAAATAAGGCGATGAATCTGAGTTATTCTTGAAATAAAAAGGTGTGTAGGAAGATGAAGAAAACAAATAACTGCATCAGAGCATTACTGAAATGAATTCTGAATAAGTTAAGAAGACAATCACATAGTTTAAATTGCTTAAGCGAAGAGCGTCACAAGACGAATTCTAGGCCTTTAAAATCTCCAATTTAAACAGAAGAAAATGTAAATGAAATGACAGGTTACAGGAAATACATACGATGGAAGGAAACAAAGCTCACATCACTACCCGTTAGAATCTTTTCATAGAGACTTCAAAATATTCTGCATTTATATTCAATTCAGATTCAAAAAATTTACAAATAGAATCTGATACAACCAAAAGGTGCTCTTTCACTTCTTCCAACCCTGATGCATACGTATCTTTTCACATTTTATACAAAGAGTGAGTTTTCGTTTCCAAATTGGTTACAAATAAAGAAACGTTTCGTTTGGAAACCGTTTACATGAAAAAATAGGCGTCAAAACACCACTTGTAAGTAAGAAACCGCAATAGCTGTGTAAAATCGGAGAATGGTTTTTGTAGATAAGATTATTATGAAGACAAACCTCTCTCGGTTTCTCCAAATTCATCCCCAACTGGCCGGAACACGTGCCGCAAAAACATGCCTCAAACATGAAATCATTTAAACTGAAAAATAGGGTTCATAGATTTCTTCGAATATGCCAATCCGTGACACCTGTGTAAAATATGGGAGAGGTTTTTGTAGATCATTTTGTCTTGAATAAAAACCTCTCTCAGTTTTGTGAAATTTTCCTCCATCTGTCCGGGATCTACATTTGAAAAATATGTCTCTAACAGAAAAAATCTTGGATCCATAAATATAAGGTTCCAAGATGTCCTCGATTCTCCTAGTATGTAATAGCTACAAGAAATCTGGGGGAGGTTATTGTTCTATGGCCCATGCTAAGTATAAACCTCTTTCAGTTTCTCAAAATCTGCTCTAGTTTTCCCAGAATTCACCTTGGAAGACGACTAGTCAAAATTGCTTGAAATCATGGAAACTGAGACTTGAAAACTGATATGCGTGCAATGATCGAATTCGTCTACAAATGGTTTAATCCCCCAACTTACTTTCGCCAGAAATTTTGCAGAAATATCTGTAGTGCTTGTCTTTCAGAAATTTCGGGGACGAGGTGAAGCAGTTTTGAGTTGACTGCTTTTTGCTCCGATGTACCTTTGCTGGCACCACACATCCTGTGATGAAACCGCGACGGTTTTCCTCGGCCCGCCATCGATTGTTTAATCTTCATGCTATTTACATCCCCGATATGCGCCTCAGCCGTTGATCCGGGCCGCTTTCAGGATCGACGGTCAACCGAGTTCTACCCTTTGCATTTCCGCTATTTTATCTATACATCGCCATATATAGTCGGGTCCTCTAATTCATCATTTCTCCGTGGCGGTATAAACCTTCACCAAAATTTGGAAGCTCCGACACCATCTGGAAATTACATGGTGATAACATTGGCTCCAACTAGGGATGCTATCCTCCCTGCAAGGTAGCAAAGAACTGTAGACCAAGTGCCTATCCATTGGGTTGTTCCCAAAACATGTGCGCACCTTGTTTTGACCTGTCACCATTATCCATCAGAACAATGTCATTTTTAATTAATCCTCTGATACTTGGTAGAGTCCCTGCAATCAATCACCCAGATAATTGACATGGCTATGCACTCATCTTGCGTTGGCCTTTGAATAGATTCTGAGCACCAATCCAGCTGTAATAAAAGGGAACCTCGTTCACCACTGTCCAACTCTGTATAACAATTGTCCATGGTGAGCAACAACTTAACATTGAGAAACCTGGGTGACTAAAACACTTTATTTGCCTTGGCTCACCTCACGACCTTTGCAAGCAATCACGCATATACATTACGAACTGCAAGATTTGACGAGTATGATCTTTATCACAACTTCCGCGCCCATTCCAGGTACAACACATTTCTCGGACCAACTGCTTTTCCAATAATTTTTGCAATGGTTCCCCATAAAATGACAATGGTGTTTTCTGCAAACAAGGAGCCTGCTTTTTAATAGGAAATGAGAGTATTTTAGAGGAAACTCGTAAATTCATGGACAAGGACGTGGCCGTTTGATCGCAATTGGTGTTTGTCTCGCTGCCAATTAGGTACAGAGAATTGACTCTTCATTTCATGGGATTATCGAGAAGAACATAGACATCCCACCAATTTCATCAATTATTTTAGTCCAAATCCAGATAATTTTCGGGAGTAACATGCTAATGAGCTGTACATAAGTACTTCAATGGCACCCTTTGGGAGGAAACTCATAAATAAATAAAATGAAAACGGAGCCTCCTTTCAGGCTGGCGCCTGTGTATTGTGCGCTGGGCAAATTACGTTTCCGCCGTGGTTTAGTGCTATTTTCAACATTGACTAGTATGCCATATCGGTGAGTGTTGGGGGCGGTTTTAATCACACCATTTATGTCCCCGATATAAATCATGAGCTGCCACGTACCCCGGTCACTTTACCACTGTTTTTATATCGGGGCGCTTTAGAGAAGTTAAACATTGATTACTTTCGTTCCCCGATATGAATATCTACCGTCGATTACATTAGTAATTCGCGATCTGGGTGTATTGGACATCGATTTTTCTTCACGTCGACCTCCCTAGAACATAGACATTACTTCAATACTTGTGCGCTTGTTCTTCAGATGAAAATGTACAGTCAACGAGTTCCTGGGCAAAATCCGCGACCCTCCAAATTTAGTCTAACTTTAGTTTTGGAATGCTCGACCGTTATATCAATATTTCTTGAGATGTTCGCCCATTACGATTTACGACCTGCTTTCTTCTTGTTCTGGGGGAAGCGATGATGATATAATTGGCAATGCTTTTCCTGTAGTGGTTTAGCCATACTAGAGGCCGAGATTTGGAGGCGGCTTCAACGCTCTTCTCCTGACTGGAATCAAATCGGGTATCCCAATGGTAAGATGCAACATACATTTGGTCTTATAATAATTAGAATTAGGCCCTCGGGTGGTACAGACGACGGACAGGCTCCTTGTGGCTTGCGCTTGATGCTGTCGAACGCTTGGACATTGACGTGTGAACGAGTTTGATACCAGAATTCTCAGATCTCATCTCTTATCCTATAATGTGTTGTGCGCTCGTCAGCACCATGAAGAGGGGCTTGCCCTTTGCTACGCAGAATCGAAATAATTTGTTCCGTGTCGTAGACGATACCACGCTGCCTCCACCTACAATCGATTATCCTCTGCAATATTCGATCAAACCGAGAAGATGTCGACTCTGCTTGCCTGCTTCTCAGGGCACTGTCATGATTCCAGCCAACCTGATGACGCTGAGGAGACTCGCGATGACAGTAATAATTTCGGATCGGCTTGGTTTGCAGCGTGAGAGCTTCGACACCTGTGTGCATCCTCCAACGTACACCTACGATTCTCAATCGAATGCCAAACGTGGATGATGATATGGCTTTCTTACATTATTTGGGCGATCATGAGACGTTTGGTATGCATTATCGATCTGAATTCGAGCTTGGAAAAGCATATTATATATAACCTGGCTCACCATCTCTTATTGTATCATTCAACGTAGCTCGCTTCTTACAGGCCCGTGTTTTTCTACATGAATTTTGCAATAAAACCAAAACCTGTAATGAAAGAAAGTAGCCACTTCTTCTACGTCTGATACTTGGCGTTAAATCTGCATCGATTTTATCCTTTGGCGATCCATTTGTCTTCAAAACAATCACCTCTTAATGCTTGTTAGCTGCCAAATGTTTCTTACTTCTGTCTCAAGATCTGGCGATAAAAAACGAATCCCATCAATGTTGGAAGATTCGGCTTTGGATGAACATTGGATTGTCTTGGCACTCCTTTTATATGCGTTGTGGGTGTTTATCCCACATTTATGAATAAACATGATAATATTTCATTGATATGCACCGATGGTTGTAATCGTTCCTGATGCGTAGTGCATCCTTAGCGCCCCTCGTGGGCTCTTCCTCCATTAGACTTTATGCTCGCTTCATCTCTATCGCTGTAGGGCTTGGATAAGTGGAGATTTGGCCTGTGTGCCCAAATTTTTAAATTTTTTGTTTAAATAAAACATGGCTCTGTAATAAACTCGAGAGTAGAGAAAATGACCATAAGAGTCAAAGTCAGCAATTTTTTTGTTTAAATAAAACATGGCTCTGTAATAAACTCGAGAGTAGGGCCCAAATTTTTTGTTTAAATAAAACATGGCTCTGTAATAAACTCGAGAGTAGAGAAAATGACCATAAGAGCCAAAGTCAGCAAATTTTTTGTTTAAATAAAACATGGCTCTGTAATAAACTCGAGAGTAGAGAAAATGACCATAAGAGACAAAGTCAGCAAATTTTTGTTTAAATAAAACATGGCTCTGTAATAAACTCGAGAGTAGAGAAAATGACCATAAGAGCCAAAGTCAGCAAATTTTTTGTTTAAATAAAACATGGCTCTGTAATAAACAAACTCGAGAGTAGAGAAAATGACCATAAGAGCCAAAGTCAACAAATTTTTGTTTAAATAAAACATGGCTCTGTAATAAACTCGAGAGTAGAGAAAATGACCATAAGAGCCAAAGTCAGCTTAATAAAACCAAAATTTTTATTTGCCCAATAATGAAGAAATATTTTGCCCAAAATCAACCAAAGATTTAATGCGGATAATCCATAAACCTAATGACGCTTTGGTCAAAGAAAAAATTCTCTTATGCCACCATTCTAAATTCTTCATGTGCCATTATTTAGCTTCAATTGCGGACGACGTCTTCCCTGCACGACGATAAAAACGTATACCAAGTGTTCGATCCATTCAACTGATCCCATCTCAAAGACTGCACCAGTACCGATCCTTTATTTGAAACTAAATGCATTGAAAGTTGAAACTGAAAATCGATAGCTGCCGGAAACTGAAAAACACACATGCTAAAGTCCAAAACTGAAACTGACAAAAATGCTTGGTATTCAAGCTTATTTATATACAAATGATCCTACCCTACTTGTTGAAACTGACGTTGAATCAAGTGATCTCAAATTTCCAATGAAGCCAATCGAGAAGTTGAGTACTGGATTGAAAAGGGCTTTCCAATTCTCTAATCACAAATACATACCTGAGATACGATAACTTATTCCAACATCTGAGATTGTCTCCATAACCCATGAACATTATGAAACTTATTTCCATTGAAGATTCTAGCAGAGCTGTGAAAGGATCCTTGAGAGCATACATAAATAACTCTGGTTGATCA
>ML788181.1:439642-451919 GCA_009831015.1 Picea engelmannii | reverse complement strand
GTACTGTCAAACTCTATTACAAAAAGAAAATGCCTAGCTAACATTCATGTATTGTTGAACTCTATTACAAAGAGGTGAAATTCATGTACTATCGAACTCTATTACAAAAAGGCAAAGGTGAAATTCATGTACTGTTAAACTCTCCAAAAAAAACACTTTACCATATCAAAATATAAAATAAAATGCTATAATTGGCGTTACCCATATCAAAATATAAAATAAAATGCTATATTTGGAGAGTGCAATTACAATGTAGAAAGAATATTATTAAGTTAATTGATTTAAAGAATAACTTCGTGAATGATATTAAAAATGAAATTTAAATAATGAATAATTAAAGTATAAATAATAATAAAAAAGAATTTATTTATTAAATCTAATACTTTAAAATATTATTTCCTTACCTGTCTCCATCACCTTATAGAGTAAATGTCTAAATCTTGGAATATCCCAGCTTTATCATCTAAAAGCTATGACTATTCCTAAATAGGAAAGAAGTTTGAATGAAAAAAACCCCTCCATGAGATAGCACATCACATAAAGGATAAAGAAAGCTTTATCAATTCTTAGGGAAAGAAATAGAGTATCTCACCTAACGTGGAAGAATGATGAAGCCCGGCTTCCTATGGGAGTTAAAATTTTTTTTTAATAAAGTCATAAAATTTGTATTTCTTCTAGAAATACTATGGATTGGATATTCATATAGATTTAGGATTTGCAAAATAAAATTTATATGGGTTGATTTGGAGGTGGAAAAAAAGTATTAAACACAATTTTATGACATTTATATCAAAAAATAATAAGCATATTACATTTTGCTGGAAATATATATATATGTGTGTGTGTGTGTCAAATATGATATCTCAAATTTAAATGAGTGATTTATCTCAAATTTAATTTTAAAAATGACCAATTAGAAAAAAATATGTATGAGGAAAAAAAAGAATTGAAATAATCTAGGAGCACATAAATATAAAAGGAGACAAAAAAATAGTTTTATTTGGAATATATCAAAAAATAATAGTTTGTTACATATTCCTGGAAATTTAAATGCGTTTCTCATATAGATTGGGATTGGGGCTCCCGCGGACCATAAGAGAAAATATGTACAAGAAATAAGACTCTAGAAAGAAGAATTTGGAGACGGTAGACTGTAATACCTGAAAAGTGGAAATGGGAAGATATCAGTCTTTGGGTAGAGATTTCTATTCAGAGAAGGTGGAATAACTAGATTGATAAACAAAGGAAAATCAGTATAGACTTACAACAATGGTACATATAAGTATTTTTGCTATTTGCTTGTTGATGCTTTTTCATGTTGGATTTAGTCGTTGACCCCCTTGAATAACTGGATTGATGAAAAAAAGACTTATAACGATGGTCCATATAAGTATTTTTGCTATTTGCTTGCTGATGCCTTTTTCTGTTGGATTTCGTCAACGACCCTCTTCAAGTTTGTTTGGATGAATTCTTCAATGTATCTTCTCAAGGGGGCACCATTGATGTCATTCCATATTTTAATGCTGAAAAATTCATTTTCTAATTCGCTTAGATCAATAGAAAGATTAGACAGAGCTTGATGAATTTCTCCATTCTGTACCGAATAACGGACTAGCTAGTTGTCCACGTGATCTTCATGATATACAAGAATCCTGTAAAAAAATTCTAAAGACAACGCCTTAAAATTATCAACTTGTTTATCGAAAGTTTCCTTGGTTAACACCAATGAGTTGACAATTAAGATGGGGTCCTGGAACTCGTTGGTCCTTCCGGCTAAGTCTATTTTGGTGAAATTTGTGAATACTATTTATTTCTTTGATATTGCTTGCTCACATGATTGGACAATGAGATACAGGTTCTTCACCTTCTCTTTCCAACATGCTTCTAATTGAGTGAGCAGTTTTTTGGAGGGGAGATCATGTTGTATTTTGTCATGTCTGCCATGTTGTTGACATGAAAGGAAAAAGGGATGATAGTGTCCAAATAGAAAGTTTCTTCATTTTTTAAATCCGCCTGCAGAAGTTCGAGCAATTTATGTGCCCTACTTCCCAAGGAATCCATATTTTGTGATGTTTCCTAGGCCTTATTAATTAGCTCCATTATTTTCTTGATATTTTTCTCCACATATCCTCTACACGATGCGAGGAAGATGGAGGAGCCTTTTAGCATTGCTGCAGGGGTGCAAGGAGTCACAGACATGGCTATTTCCAAAGGACCGCCAAGCAATGGCATAGGAATCAAAGATTCCTCTAATTCCTTGATCTGGTCCTTTAGTCTGGCATTCTCGTCCTCAATGAATCCAATGGAATCATGAAGAGCATCTCTGGTTGCTCTGTGAATTCCAAATATTTGGGACGACTGCATATTGGTAAGGTCAACTTTTGAGCAATGTTTTCTTCTCTTATTTTTTACATCTCTCTTTTCAATAATTAATTTTTTAGATTCGCTTTCGAAAGCAACACTTTGGAATACGAAGGATTCATCTATGTCAAAAATTTCGGTATCAACTATGTGCATTGGGTAGCTATGGTGAATCACGTCTCTCGACTGATCAAGGTTACAAAATATGCTATCCAGATCAACGTCAAGATCCATGTTTTCACTCTCAATTTCGGGCTCCTCCACCTCCCCTACAATTCTTTTTCCCTTCTTCTATACAAGAACCTTGTGAGAACTATCAATTTTAGGGTGAACCTCGTCTGTTTGAAGAAATTTGGGTTGCTTTGTTACTGTGGCAGGCCGTTGGAGCGATGCTTTGTTACTATGGTGGTTCTGGTCCTCAGGCCTGAAGATGTTCACTGTATCTGTAGAGAACTGTTGTGGAGTTGTTGCTAGTAGTTTATGAAAATGTCTGTTTGCTCCAAATAGTGGTTGAAATGAACAAATGGAGGGGATAATATATCCACCCAGAAATTTTGGTTCAATGCATGTGAATGGAAAATCTCCTCGAGCTCTTTGCTCATTAATGACAATCTCTATGTGTGTTGTATGCTTAATTATTGTATACTTAGAAGTGCAAAGGTGGCGGTTACGGCGAAGAACATTTCAGGATTAGAGGTTTCGTGAACGAACCAAGCCGACGACGTGCGAATGACATTCCATGGTATTTGAAATTAACACTTGGAAGGGATAATAAAATCCTCCACAAATATTGTTTTAATGCACATTAATGGCAAATATTCTCGAGCCTTTTGCTCATCAATGACAATTTACGCAGTCCCTTCATGATGAGTTGTTAGCATTAAAGATTTAGAAACAAGATATATATATATATAAACATTATTTTTTATTATAGACAGATGCATAGGTGACGGAGACGGGTAAGAGAAAGCAAAGAAGGAATGGCCAAGTCTGAAAAGTGGTCAGACATGCTTCAAAATACGTTTACAGGAGATAATGAGGACATGTGAGTGTCCAATGATGAAATTGCATGAGTGGGAATTTTTGACTGCAAAATGCATAAAACGGAAGAGGGCTTGATGGTGCAGTTCAACGAATGGTTTTTATATAGCGGAATTGTGAGAAAGTAGATAAGTATGGAATAGGGAAATGTCAATCAGGCTTGTTTTCGGAACTAGGGTTTGAAGATTTCGTGAACCCTGCGAATGACATTCCAATTCTCAATAGAGATGAGGATGAACAATCGTGTCATACAAACAACACCCAGATTTCTGCGATATACAAACTGACAGGCAGACTTACGGTGTGGCTGAGATTTTATAGAGCATGTACACTCTTTGGATCGCGGGTTCTCGGGATGGCGAGCTCAAAATTGGGCCTCTATTTCTCTGTGCCTTACAAATAGTACCTAGACTTCTACGATATACAAATTGAGAAGCGGACTTGCGGGCTCAACATTGTTTTTCTACTGTTCCGTGTCCTCGAAACAACACTCAGAGTTCTGCGATACACAAATTGACATACAGACTCTAGGGCGTTGATATTGTACAATTTAAATTTTGATATTGTACAATTTAATTGGTTGGTTGAACATTGCACTTCTATTGGTCTGTGTCCTCCAAACAACACTCGGAGTTCCGCGATATACAAATTGACAGACGAACTTCCATACTTAGCCACTTTTTAGATTGTGGGTTCTCGGGTCGGTGGGCTCAAAATTGGGCCTCTATTGTTCCGTTTCCTACAAATAGCACCTAGAGTTCCGCGATATACAAATTGACAGACGGATTCTAGGAATGGCGGGCTCAAGATTGCGATTGTCTACATGTATAACATATAACATATATGCTATATATCTAACATTATCCAAAAACATTATTTTCAAGTACTAAATTATGAATATTAAATATTGATATTGTACAATTTAATTAAACAAAATTATCAAATGAGTCGCAAGCTTCAAGTCCGAGTCCAATTGTAGATCATCGAAGTTTCAGGTGCAAGATCTAGACCACGCACACGGGGCATGAGAGCTTGATGGCACCGACAAAGGAACCTGTGGCCATAAAATTCGTGAACTATGAAAATGAATGGCGGTAAGTTTGACTCGTGATGTAGAGATATAGATGGACATGAAAGCTTCTACTCCACCGTCTGGCAACTCGCAAGAATAGACATGGATTACCCAAGTTTTGGATGCAAGTTTTATACTCGGAACACAGGGAATGAGAGTTCGATAAGGCGTAGCCGGGGAACCCGTGGACATAAAATTGGCTAAGGAAACAAAAGCGCTCGGTCAAACTTGTGGTGTATATTTCATAATTCATGTGCAACACCAACTGTGTGGTGATCAGACCAGTATGTGTACAAACCAGGGAAAATCAAATATGTACCTTTATAAAGTATGGATGGATTGGAAACTAAATATCTCGGTTGGACTCGTGGTGTATATTTCATAATTAATGTGCAACACCAACTATGTGCTGACCAGACCAACATGTGTAGAAACTAGGGAAAACTAAATATGCACCTTTATAAAGTATGTACGGATTGCCACTTTTTCGATCACTGGTTCTCGAGCTGGTGGGCTCAAAATTGGGCCTCTATTGTTTCGTGTCCTACAAATAGCACCCAGAGTTCCATGATATACAAATTGATAGGTGGACTCGAGGAATGGCAGGCTCAATATTGTGATTCTCTACATCTATAACATATAACATATATTCTATATAGCTAACATTATCTAAAAACATTATTTTCAAGTACTAAATCATTAATATTAGATATTGATATTCTACAATTTAATTAAATAAAATTATCAAATGAATCACAAGCTTTGAGTCTGGGTCCAATTGTAGATCACCGAAGTTTCGGGCGCAAGATGTATACTGCGCACACGGGGCATGAGAGTTGGATGGCTCCCAGAAAGGAACCCACGACCATAAAATTCGCGAACTATGAAAACGAATGGCGGTCGGTTGGACTCATGATGTAGAGATATAGATGGACATGAAATCTGTCACTCCGCCGTCTAGGACCTTGTGAGCATAGACATGGATTACCCAAGTTCTGGATGCAAGATGTACACTCGAAACACGGGGAATAAGAGTTCGATAACGCATAGCCGGGAACCCGCAGGCATAAAATTGGCTAAGGAAACAAAAGTGCTCGATCAGACTCGTGGTGCATATTTCATAATTCATGTGCAACACCAACTGTATCGTGACCAGACTAGTGTGTACAAGGTAGGGAAAACTAAATATGTACCTTTAGAAAGTATGGACATGATATTTTATAGACCATGTACGGATATCGCATTCCATACTTGGCCACTTTGTGGATCAAAGGTTCTTGGGCCAGGGAGCTAAAAAATAGGCCTCTATTGTTCTGTGTCCTACAAATAGTACCCAAAGTTCCACGATATACAAATTGGCAGGCGGACTTGCGGGCTGGATGAGATTTTATAGAGCATATACACTTTTTGGATTGCGGGTTTTGGGGCTAGTGGGCTAAAAACGGGCCTCTATTGTTTTGTACCTTACAAATAGCACCCAGAATTCCACGATATACAAATTGACAAGCGAACTTGTGGGTTGGATGGCTCAACATTGTACTTCTATTGAGTTCCACGATATATAAATTGACAGACATACTCCAGCACTAACAGGCTCCGAGAAACGAGCAATACATACTAAATATGTACTTTTATAAAGTATGGACATGACACTTTATAGATCATGTAAAAATCCCTTATTCCATACTTCGCCACTTTTTTGGATCGTGGACTTACGGGCTGGATGGCTCAACATTGCAGTTCTATTGTCCTGTGTGCTCCAAAAAACATTTGGAGTTCCACGATATACAAATTGACAAATGGACTCCAGGACTAGCGAGCTCAAGATTGAATATGTATTACACATTACATGTAATATGTATCGTGGGTTATCGGGATGGCGGGCTCAAAATATCCACTTTTTGGATAGTGGGTTCTCGAGTTGGCGGGCTCAAAATTGGGCCTATAATGTTCTATGTGCTGCAAACAACACTCAGAGTTGCACGATATAAAAATTGAGAAGCGGATTTGTGGGCTGGCTGGCTCAACATTGAACTTCTATTGGTCTGTGTCCTCCAAACAACACTCAAAGTTCTGCGATATACAAATTGTCAGATGGACTCCACGACTGGTGGGCTCAAGATTGAATATGTATTACACATCACATGTAATATGTAATACATATTACATGTAATATGTACAATATGAAACGAAAAAGCGAACGGTCGAGCTGGTGATATAAAAGAAAGTGGAAATATGAACACATGTATCTGCCACTTCCGGACCTAGAAATTTTCAGAGGAACGAGTAATCCATACTAAATATGTACTTTTATAAAGTATGGATATGGGATTCCGCCTCTACTGTTCCGTGTCCTACAAATATCACCCACAGTTCCGCGATATACAAATTGACAGGTGGACTTCGGGTTGGGTCGCTCAACATTGCACTTGTATTGTTCTGTGTCCTCCAAGCAAAGTTGGGAGTTCCATGATATACAAATTGACAGACAGACTCCAGGACTTGTGGGTTCAAGATAGCGATTGTCTACATCTATAACATATAACATATATGTTATATATCTAACATTATCTAAAAGACATTATTTTCAAGAACTAAATTATTAATATTAAATATTGATATTGTACAATTTAATGAAAGAAAATTATCAAATGAGTCGCAAGCTTTGAGTCCGGGTCCAATTGTAGATCACCGAAGTTTCAGGCGCAAGATGTATAACATGCACACAGGGCATGAGAGCTGGATGGCACTCACAAAGGAACCTACAGCCATAAAATTTGTGAACTATGAAAACGATTAGCGTTTGATTAGACTCATGATGTAGAGATATAGATGGACATGAAATTTGCCACTCCGTCGTCTGGGAACCTGCAAGCATAGACATGGATTACCCAAGTTTTGGATGCAAGATGTACACTCGAAACACGGGGAACGAGAGTTCGATAACACGTAGCCAGGAATTCGCAGGAATAAAATTGGCTAAGGAAATGAAAGTGCTCGGTCGAACTCATAGTGCATATTTCATAATTCATGTGCAACACCAACTATGTGGTGACCAAACCAGTATGTGTAGAAAATAGGGAAAACTAAATATGTACCTTTATAAAGTATGGACACGAGATTTTATAGAGCATGTATGGATATTGCATTCCATACTTGGCCACTTTGTGGATCGCGCGTTCTTGGGCTGACGGGCTCAAAAAATAGGCCTCTATTGTTATGTGTCCTACAAATAGCACCCAGAGTTATGCAATATACAATTTGACAAGCGGACTTGCGGGCTGGATGAGATTTTATAGAGCATGTACACTTTTTGGATCGTGGCTTCTCAGGCTGGCGAGGTCAAAAACCGGCCTCTATTGTTCTATGCCTTACAAATAGCACCCATAATTCCACCATATACAAATTGACAAGTGGAATTGCGGGTGGCTGGATCAAAATTGTACTTCTATTGAGTTCTGCGATATACAAATTGACAGACGGACTCCAGGGCTAGTGGGCTCCGAGAAACAAGCAATACATACTAAATATGTACAGATCCCTTATTCCATACTTAGCCACTGTTTTGGATCGCGAACTTGCAGGCTCTAAATTGGGCCTCCAATGTTCCGTGTCCTGCAAATAGCACCCAGAGTTGTGCGATATGCAAATTGACAAGTGGACTTGTGGGCTGGCTGGCTCAACATTGCAGTTATATTGGATCGCAGACTTGCGAGCTGGCGGGCTCTAAATTGGGCCTATAATGTTCTATGTCCTAGAAATAGCACCCAAAGTTGTGCGATATACAAATTGGAAAGCGGACTTGTGAGATGGATGGCTCAACATTGTACTTATATTCAGTTCCATGATATAGAAATTGATAGACGAACTCCAGGGATAGCGGGCTCCAAGTAACGAGCAATACATACTAAATATGTACTTTTATAAAGTATGTACATGACATGTTATAGAGCATGTACAGATCCCTTATTCCATACTTAGCCACTTTTTTGGATCGTGGACTTGCGGGCTGGAGGGCTCTAAATTGGGTCTCTAATGTTCCATGTCCTACAAATAGCACCTAGAGTTGTGCGATATACAGATTGACAAGTGGACTTGTGGGTTGCCTCACTCAACATTGCACTTCTATTGTTCTGTTTCCTCCAAACAACATTCGAAGTTCCGCGATATACAAATTGACAAACAAAATCTAGGACTGTGGAGCTCAATATTGAATATGTATTACACACACGAAGACAAGTGAATGTAGAGGGAGATATGGAGTGTCGAAGGAGGAAAAAAAAAATAGAGTAGTAAACCAGTTCAATAAATACAGACAGAGTAAATGAAAAACTATTGAATATGGAACACGGGCAAAAAAAAATGCACCTTTGCATGGATTCCTCTACATTCCTGGTTAGGAGTTCTTTGTGGTGTCTAGTTTTCATGTTTGTTTCTATGAACAAAAGTACAAAACAAAATGGATATCAACATAAGTTAACATGTAAAGAAAAAGGGAAGCACTATGTACATACACTAAAAAAAATAGAATAAGATGAATAGAGTAACAGATAGTTTTAGAAGAATGTACCTTTTATTTTTATTTTTTTTGAATAATGTATATTTCATAATTCAAGCACAACACCAACTGTATGGTTTGTTGGAAAATGTTTAACTGGTAGTGTATGCTTGTCATTGATGGCAAGTACAATAGTGAAGATGGCCGGATCAGAGTGTGCATGTGAAGACTCTGCAGAGGTGCAGAAGTCCAAGAATCCCTTGGGGATTCGGAAGTGAAAGCTCAGGAGGAACAGCGTCGAGGAGAACATGCACAGCAAAGCTCAAGATACAGGAGTTCGCAGAGGAGATGGAAGACAAAGGTCGAGGCTTTTGAGAACTTGTAATTCTCCCAAGGTTGGGAGGAAAGTGTGCAAAGCTCAAGAGGGAGCACAGCCGTCGTCAGATCAGCTGAAGAAGAAGATCTGGACAGTTGGTTTCTACGTCCAGGAGGAGCTTAGGAGAAGCCTACAGAAGGGAGAGATCAAGAGTCATTGGATCTCATTCAGAAAACCCGTCAGTTGTCAGATCGGACAGAAGTTGCACGATGTTTACCATTGGGAAAAGCCAAGGTGAAATCCCGAAAGGAGGGTTGACTCATCGGGGTTTCACATATCGGGAATCCCGTGAGCCAATGCATTGCGGCATTGAAAATCTCAAAACATTGACGAGTGGTAAGACTGCGGTCACAGGGATAACGGTCATATGGGTCAGGAGCCTTGCCAGAAGAGCTAGTGCGTAAAGAGCGCATCAGGATTCGAGGGATCGCGAATCCTCAGGACATACATGTTTCGACATTGGAAAGTCCGAAACCTCAATGAGGAGGTTTGGCTGCGGTCATATAGGGGAAGGTCACGTGGACCACGAGCTTAGCCGGAGGGCTAATTGAAGTTAGAGGCGTCAGATCTGAGCGCAGAGTCTAACCACCGTTGGATCGAGGAAAACCTGCACAATCTTTAAAAAGTGCAAGGAGTAGAGGGCTCACAAATCCCGAAAGTAGGAGGACCGTCCATTTCAGGGGGTTATGTGGACCGTTGATCCAACTCCCTATCGGGGTTTCGAGGATCAAGAGTTGGAGATGTCAAAGAATATTGACATCAAGAATCTCGAAATCGCGATGTGTGAAATCCTGACTGAATCTGAACTGTCAGATCAAGATGTGATCTAGATCGTCGAACTGACTCACGTTACCAGACCACGTCAGCTAGGAACATGTGGCACAACTAGGTATTGACAAGTGTCAGACTGATTCAACATTTCAGGCACATGTAAGTCACGAATCAGAATGACACGTGGTAGTATTCAACATGTGTCAATCCACGTGTGATGTCAGCAGACTTACACCACTTGGGAGATGGACAGATGTCGGAGGACAAGGAGGGGCTAAGAGGAACGAGCCTTGTTGCACGGTTAGGTGGAGAACGATACAGAAAGTGACACGACAAGAGTGGGGCCCTTCGTCAATTCTCCACCATTCCAGACCCCCCCCCGTATTAAAGACAAAAAGGCAAGGGGGGTCCGGAATCACTTGAGCATCATTGATCTAGGTGATTTAATCCTGACCGCTCGAGAGATGAGCACCCAATTCTAGACCTCCCCCTCTGCTTAAAGATAGAATGGCAGGGGGGCTCCGGAATGCAATCCCGATCGTAGATCTGGGAGCATAGATTCTGGCCATCCAGATTTGCTCGTTGCATATCCAACAGCGCAGATGAATTTGAACAAGATTGGAGGGCTACTGATGCACGATGTAGTGACACTGCCAGAAACCATTGATGACGTCTGCTAGAGAATTCGAAGAGACCTCTGTGCGATCGTCAGAGGAGATGAAGAGTCTCCAAGCTTTCTCTAAGTGAAGGAAGACTATTCTTAGAAGGGATTGACAGATGGATGAGTGTGGAAGCCTGTAACTGAACCAGAGAAGGTGAGCTCGACTGTCACAGAGAAGACAAAGAGTCTCAACTGCCAAAGAGGCTGAGGAATCTCAGTATAACATACAGTGATGCTGGACATGTGGGGCGAACCACCAAAGAAGCTGAAGAGTCACGATGATGATCAGATAGAGCACTCAAGAGGTGGAGGATAACGACGTAGAGTCAGCATGCAGAGGCATTGCGAACCTTGCATGCACAAGGTGCACAAAAGCTATAAATACATGGTACAGAGAAGAGATGGGGTTGATGTTGTTGTTGGAGTTTGTTGTGGTTGTTGTTGATGAAGGTGATTCATGTGTGAAGAAGGAGGACAGTGCAGCAGCTGAATAGCATTGAAGAGGAACTGTGCAGTGAATGGACATGGAGCACAAAGCATAAAAAGTGGAAGAACAAACAACGCAAGTGATGTGTGCAGAAAGGCAATGAGGTAGACAGAGCAACGAAATGCAGCAGAACAGTGATGAGTCTGGTAAGCCATTGTTGAACATCATATCACTGTAATAAGTTTTAGTAGCAAAGATTTATATTTCAGGGTGGTTGGGAGGAGCTAGGGAGGACAGGTGTCCTCAAAGGTTCAAGTGGGTGCTTGAACACAGGGAGTTGGTGCTTCCTTCTAGTTGGTTCTAGAGAAACTAGGGAGTTGGTGCTTCCTTCTAGTTGGTGCTAGAGAAAACAGAGAGTTGGTGCTCTCAACAAGTTGCATCTTGTAAAACTGAGGTTGTAGCCTCATTATGAGTTGGTTCTCATATGTATGATACTGTAAAGAATGTAACCATTACCTATCATATAAAGAAAAAGAGGTTTTTACCCTGCTTTGGTTTCCTTGGGAAATATTTGTCTCTGTGTTTCTCATATATGTGAATGATGCTGAAAGTACCATTGTTTATTTCCCTGCATTATTGTGATCATCATTCAGTGTCTCTACAAAGAGTTTAAAAGAACCATAATTGTTTAAGCACAGTAACAACTGATTCACCCCCCCTCTCAGTTGTCTAACAATTGGTATCAGAGATGGCCCCTTTTATCTAAAGGTAGATCCTAGAGCTTAAACATGTCAAGCCATGAAGGAAATTCAACCAATAAGGCCCCTCTGTTCAATGGAACAAACTTTTCCTTCTGGAAAGTTAGAATGAGAACCTACATAATGGCTTTAGGTACAGATGTCTAGGATGTGGTAGAGACTTGTTATATAAAGCCAGTTGTGCTAGCTAATAAGGATGACAAACTAGAATTTAGCTTCAACGCTAAGGCTATGAATGTTATCTTGAGTGGGCTTGCAGAAGCAGAATTCGTAAAAGTTATGCACCTAGGAACTGCCAAAGAAATGTGGGAC
>ML788181.1:389191-411210 GCA_009831015.1 Picea engelmannii | reverse complement strand
TAATCACTGGTGGGGATGTGAACCAATTTCTGAAACCAAAGCACATAGATCCAAACTGGGCTAAGGGTATACCTAAATATTGGATAGTTGATGAATCGTTGGAAGCTTTGCATATGCTAAAGCATTATATCACTTGTGAAGGATGACATTCCATAGTTTTTCTGTATCATCTCTGTTTTCTCTTTCACTTAGCTGGAATTAAAAGAATGAGCCTGCCATATTGTTTCTTGAAGGACCTGAACAACATGGCTAAGAAGATCCAAGAGAACCCTAATACCGCCCCGCATGGTATCTATCACCAATAGTTAATCAAAGTTCTCATCAAGGCCGAGTTGGAGAAAAGACAGAGGAGATGGAATCGGTTTTTTATACAGTCAGGGTTTGAACAAGAAGTTTATATGTCTGCTAAAAAAATGTCTGACATTTTTGTTGAGCCAACAGAGGGATAGTCACCAAGTTCAAGTCGACTTGCTATTTCAAGAAAGAATAAAAGGAAAGCCAGTTCGAAGATTCCAGAAGAGCGATTTGAGGTCACTCTAATTAGTTTACAAACATGAGAAGGATCTTCCCATGTGCTGGGAAGAGGTAAGCATCCATTCCCATTTGTACAAAACATTTATAGTAGTAGGAGGAAGAGGTTACTACAAGAAACCAAAGTAGAACCTAGGATGCCTAGTAAAATTCATGAATCTAAACCAGTCAAGGTGATTTCAAACCCTATACAACATAAAGAGCCTACTCCAGATGTTATTCCCCATAATTCTAGTTCTTATGAAGATGATTCTTAGAGATATAGAGTCATGGTTAGAAAAATGAGTACTAGGCCTCAAAACATGTTTAGATTGAAATCTAAATCCATGTATGACCCTGCAATAAAGATAAAGTTATAGTAATCGATGAGGAACCCACAAGCCCTAAGGTGAAGTCATTAACAAGTAAGAAGGTTTCTACAACCAGATCTGAGTAGAAGAAACCTAAGAAAAATGATCGAGCAACAAATAAAAAGGTTCCCACAGAGTCAGAAAGAGATTTTGCAAAACAACAGGGGAAACATAGTAAACAGAGTCAGAAAGGCCCTAAACTTATGACCACGCATACATATGATGAACCTAAGAAGATGACAACTTTTTCCCAAAAAAATAAAACAAGAAGGAACAATTTGTACCTATTAGTTGAGGAAACTACATATGTCTTCTAGGGAGAAATTCCAAACCGAGAGCTTAAATTTCTGTGCAATCTTAATTTTTGACTAAAACTGATTGAAGTATAATGGATACCTTTTTGTTTTGATACACTTAAGTTCTTGTCTTCCTATGGATGATTATGGGAAAGAAAAAGGTTTTAAATAGGTCAAACTCAAGTTTTAAATGGGCGCTATAGGAAGTTCTTGCAACTCTCCACATAGGAAATATGTTGTCACTACAAGGACACCCGTAGCAGCCAATTTTGCAATAAATATACTGAATTGCAATTTTTGTTATGGTTAAAGGAAGATAATGAATAGATTAACCTTCCTTAAGTCGGCATGTAGTTTATTTTGATTTTGCAATCAATTATCTATGTGAGTTGTCAAGTGTTGGATTCAAGATCATTGAAGATTGGATGGATCACTGGAGACTAGGAGAAGGATACAGTGTACCTGCTAGATGTAATCAAATCAATTGAAGACCTATGTTCCTTCAAAGTTGTTTCCTATATTATAGGATCTATCATTGTAACTGTTTACTATTTTCTGTATATTAGTAGATAGAGGCAAAAATTCTCCCTAAGGGCTTGTAGGATTTAGTTTTGATATTTTCCTGAATATTAGGTTGACAATAAATGAATGTAACTAATGTAAAACTCTATATATTTCATGAAGAAGATGAAGAAAGGGGGATCAATGGTGCATAACAAAGACTATTTTCTAATTGTAAAGTGTAGGACTCATTTCATTTTACACTCAATGCTAAAGGCTATTTGATGAGGAGAGTCTCTCTGATACTCACTTATTCTTCCTTTTCTTACTTTAAAAACATGTTATATTTTCGAAGCATTGAATATATCTTGTTATGTTGGTAAGACAGTGAATATTTTATTGATTTCTTTCCCATTTCAAAACTTGTTTTTTAGTACATTATTCTTTGTTTCTGAATGATATTTAGGATCAGGAATCTTCCTATGTGAGTGAATAGATTGGGAACTCGCATATTTATTTCCTCTTGTGATTTTATCTGGCTCATTATATTGACTACCATTGACTAAGTAAGTGTGATTGGAACTTTTTTGCAATCAAAGATTGATGTTCTCCTTCTTCATCCACTGCTGAAAACTCAAACCTTTTCAAAATCCAAAACATGCCTACAATAATAAACCATTGCAATAAATTGATGATGCCCTAGCTTTCCCTTTAGAATTCAAGTGCAACTTTAGGGACTAACATATTTTGGTGCCATTTCCAGTGACAAAGGAATGAAGACATCTTCCCTGGGATGGACGACAATGATTAGCTCTAGATTCCGATGGTGAATAGGAGTTGGACACATATATGACTGCATCATTCACCTGGTGACTCCATGAAGGAATAATATGTTGACAACTCCACTGATCCAAGATGTCGAAGGCTATGGAAGCTATTTTGGCACGAAGGTTTGTACCATTTAATTTCTCCTCTATTGTTGTTTTTCCAATTGTTGTGCCTACTATGCATGAATGGGGAGACTACCTTCCAAGGTTCAAAGGAGATGATCATGATCATCCTGCACAACATTTTATTGAGTTTCATCAATACATGGACCAACATAATATTCATCATGAAGATGTATTTATGAAAAAATTTATGTACTCCTTGGAAGGAGAGGTGAGACAATGATATCGAACTCTACCTATTTCTAGTCTTTCATCATTAAAGGATTTCCATGTTTCTTTTCATTCATATTGTAAGAGGATTTATCTTGCTAAGCTCCTATTGCATGATTGTTGTGAACAAATTAAATCTCTTAGCACTAATGATTGGGAAAATTTTAGTGATGAAATTTATGAGGGTATATGTCAAAAGGATGAAGCTAAGGTTGGATTTGATAGCTTTCAAGATGTTTCCTGTAATCTGATTGGTGATCATCATGAAGATCTTGCTGTCACAAGTCCTTGTGAAGAACAACTTTTTATTGAAGAAAATTTTGTTGTAAATCATATTGAAGATCATACTACTTATTCTTCATCATTACCATTAGATATGTATCAAAGTTCTCCATCTTTTTATGAATATGATAATGATATTTGAGTCTTGGATCAAGAAGACCATTATGTGGAGCAATTTGAACAACAGTTTCATGAGGGCATTGAATCCATTATCCATGAGGAATCAAAGCTTGTGTATGACAGTTATAATTCAGAATCAGAGCTTGATTATGATAAGCAAATTTCCATATCAACATGCTTAGGAGGTGATATCAATACACTAGTATGTAACTGTCATTATCCATATTTTGAAGAAACATTTCAAAAGGATGTAGATTGCATTGAGAATGTTGTTTCTAATGTTGAAATTTATGAAGACAATATCCTACCTTCTGATCCTCCGATATTTTTGTTTCAAACACCATTAAAGGATCCCCAATTCAAGAATTTAATGGATAGTTTCAAGAGCCCTTTGTTGTCCTAGTTTTTAAGGGAATGTGTGATATTTGAGCATTTTTTCAAGAGGGTTTTGATTTCATTGATGGAGCATAAATTTTAGATTAGCAACTTGGTTTTCTACATTGGCTGGAATTTTATCATTCCCTTCATGATCTAGTGGCCATATGCATAGAGTCATTGTTCACAGAATGTTTTAGTGTTGTTTCATTTGGTATGCAAACAAAATACGACAACGAGTATAAGTTGTACATTATAATTTTGCTGCAAATATCTCAATTTTTCTGTATTCTTTCATTTTGTTTCAAAGAAGACCTTTTTTTTAGTAAAATGATTACATGGCTACATTGTAAATTCGAATACACAAGATTAGCATGATGTCAGCAGGTTAGTAGAGTATGAGGGATGAATAATCTCACATTCAAGTAGTTTGTTTTTCAGCTTGCTATAGATTATCATGGTTTTTGACTCCATAGCCTAGTGAAAAGACACTGGTGCAGATCCAATTTTTTCTTTTTGGGTATGGGTTGTAGTGGTAGATTAAGGAACAATGGTCTACATGTTATTGGATCCTCACAAGGAGGATTCCATCCCCAAAAGTAGATAGTGTTAGTTCTCAAATTCACATTTAAAAAAAACAATTGACATTTGGGGTTAAATTAATGTTATGTTGTTAGGGATGAGAGATACTTATGTTTGTAAGAGGGGATAGGTGGAATTATGCACATGCTTATAGTGTTTGTGTCATGACATCATTTAGTTTTTTAAAACTTTCCATAAAAGAGTTGATATGATGTTTGGATTTCAAATCCAAACAAAACAAGGTTTGAATGATGTGTAGGCCATTATCTTATGTCATGTCATAGTCTAATAATTATCATAAGTTGGAAAGCTTTTGAAATGTCAATTCCATCCAAATATGCCAAAAGATAGTTTTATCAAGGCGCTGCACGAACTTCCACCTGACCCTATTTGTCATCATTGCAAGTTTTTTTTGGAGGGTTTTGAGAACATGGCTCATCCTAGATGGAGAATGAACATTCAAGATGAGCATAGAGTACACTATAAACATCACAACATGTAGACATGGAAATATTATCACCTGACATTGATTTAAACATCCTCCACATAGTCAACCGATCTCGCATTTATCTCAACATAATCGACATATCCCACTTCTTCAGCAAGAAATCCAGTATCCTGGTGGTGATAGCAAATATGGGTAAAAGCGGTCATGTAAACAAAAAGGAACACGAAGGACCCGAGCTAATGGACACCTACAAAAATGTCAAACATGTTTTTGACCAAGTTGGTTGGTATCTGTATTGTGCAAAATTGGATGGCTATCACTATGATGTAGCCCATGCATTCATTGAGGGATTTAATGGGAAGAGGGTTTGAATAACAAACCTGGTCATGGAAGTTATAGAGGAATCAATAGTTGCAACATGAAATCTCCCTTCTGATGGGGAAAAGTGGTTCAAAAAAAGCTAATCACCTGTGGGGATGTGAACCAATTTATGAAACCAGAGCACAGATATCCAAACTGGGCTAAGGGTATACCTGAATATTGGATAGTTGATGAATGGTTGGAACATTTTCATATGCTAAAGTGTTATATCACTTGTGAAGGACGATATTCCACAGTTTTTCTGTATCATCTATGTTTTCTCCTTCACTTAGCCAAGATGGCTAAGAAGATCCAAGAGAACCCTAAGACCCCCTTGCATGGTTTCTATCACCAAGGGTTAATCAAGGTTCTCGTCAAGTCTGAGCTGGAGAAAAGACAGAGGAGATGGAATTGGTTTTTTCTACAATCATGGCTTAAAACAAAAGTTTATATGTCTGCTAAGAAAATGCCTGACATTGTTTTTGAGCCAATGGACAGAGCTTCACCAAGTTCAAGTTGACATGTTGTTTCAAGAAAGAATAAAAGGAAAGCCAGTTCGAATATTTAGAAGAGCAAGTTGAGGTAACTCTAAGAAGTTTACAAATAGGAGAAGGATCTTCCCAAGTGTTGGGAAGAGGTAAGCATCCATTCCCATTTGCACAAAACGTTTATGGTAGGAGGAGGAAGAGGTTACTACAAGAAACCAAATCAGAACCTAGGATGCCTAGTAAAATTTATGAATCCGAGATAGTAGAGGTGCTTTCAAACCTTATACAACATAAAGAGCCTACTCCAGATGTTATTCCCCCTAATTCCAGTTCTTCTGAAGATGATGCTTATAGATATAGAGTCCTGGTTAGAAAAAGGAGTAGTAGGCATCAAAATAGGTTTAGACTTAAATCTAAATCCATGTATGACCCTGCAATCAAAGATAAAGTTATAGTAATCAATGAGGAACCCACATGCCCTAAGGTGAATTCATTAGCAAGTAAGAAGGTTTATACAACCAGATATGAGCATAAGAAACCTAAGAAAAATGATCCAACAACCAATAAGAGGTTCCCACAGAAAAAGAAAGGGTTTCTGGAAAACAACAAGGGAAACAAAGTAAACAGAGTAAGAAAGGCCCTAAACCTATGACCAGGCATAAATATGATGAACCAAAGAAGATGACAACTCATTTCCAAAAAATGAAAATGAGAAGGAACAATTTGGACCTGTTAGGTGAGGCAATTGCATCTGTCTTCCAGGAACAAATTCCAAACTGAGAGCTTAAATTCCCGTGCAATCTTAATTTTTGACTAAAACTATTTGAAGTATAATGGATACCTTTTTGTTTTCATACACTGAAGTTATTGTCTTCCTATGGATGATGATGGTCAAGAAAAAGGTGTTAAATAGGTAAAATTCAAGTTATAAATGGCTGTTACAAGAAGTTCCCATAGCTCTCCATACAAGAAATATGTTGGCGCTACAAGAACACCTATAATAGTCGATTTTGCAATAAAGATACAGAGTTGTATTTTTTGTGATGGTAAAAGGAAGATAATGAAGAGTATAAGAGGAAGACCTTATGGAATCAAATGAATGGATATATTATCCTTCCTTAAGTCGACCTGCAGTTTATTTTGATTTTTCAATCAGTTATCTATGTGAGTTGTCAATTATTGGATTCAAGATCACTGAAGATCAGATGGATCATTGAAGACTGGGAGAAGGATACAGTGTACATTCCAGATGTAATTAAATCAATTGAAGACCTATCTTCCTGCAAATTTGTTTCCTAGATTATAGGATCTATCATTGTAATTGTTTACTATTTTATGTATATTAGTAGATAGAGGCAGAAATTCACGCTGAGGGATTATAGGATTTAGTTTTTATATGCCCCTGAATATCAGGTTGACAATAAATGAATGTAGCTAATGTAAAACTCTATATATTTTATGAAGAAGATGAAGAAACAGGGACCAATGGTGCATACCAAAGACACTATTTTATGATTGTAAAGTCTAGGACTCGTTTCATTTACACTCAATTATAAAGGCTATTTGATGAGAAGACTCTCTCCTCTACTCACTTATTCTTCCTTTTCTTACTTTAAAAACATGTTATCTTTGCGAAGCATTGAATATATCTTGTTATGTTGGTAATACAATGAAGATTTTATTGATTTATTTCCCATTTCAAGACTTGTTTTTGAGTACATTATTCTTTGTTTCTGAATGATATTTTGGATCAAGAATCTTCCTATGTGAGTGAACAGATTGGGAAATTGCATATTTCTCTCCTCTTATGATTTTATCTACCTCATTAGATTGAATTCCATTGACTAAGTAAGTGTGATTGGAACTTTTTTGCGATTAGAGATTAATGTTCTCCTTCTTCATCCACTGTTGAAAACTCAAACCTTTTCAAAATCCAAAACATGCCTACAATAATAAACCATTGCAATAACTTGATGATTCCCTAGCTTTCCCTTTAGCATTCAAGTGAAACTTTAGGAACTAACAAGAATGATAGGCTTTGGTTACTCAATAATCAATAGACCGAGATTTAAGTGTTAGGAAAAGAAAGATTAGTGTTGAAAACGTGCTAACCAATTTCCCATGTAGTTGCATGCACTAAATTTAGATTGTGCATGCATGCACACTATAGTGAACATGTTGTGTCATGTGATTTATTTAATATTAGTTCGTGTAACAGTGTGATAGATATTATATATACGAGAATACCCATAGAGGTGAGGGTGAGTGCAATGTGTGAGCAAGACACAATACATTGTGTGCGTGGTGAGGAGATGATGGTTGCATGCCGATGTTGGCTATTGTAATTCTCCCTTGAATAATAAGAATACCGATTATCATTGCCCCCTGTTTTTTTCTCGTATTGGGTTTCCGCATAAGTCACCATGTCAATTGTGTAATTGTTGTTCTAGTTTAATTTTGGTTTTTTATTTGCCATTAGAATCTTGTTATGTTTTTCTTACGTTGCCTAAGAAGTGTTATCAGAACGCAGAGTTGAAGGATCTGAGAGCGAATCATATCCTTGGATAGCAGAGAAGGTTAACCAAGTTGAGTCGAGTGGAGTGGATCGACCTAGGATGGGTTTTATTACACTGTTGTAGGTTGTCCCTCTCACACAGTGCGACAGTCAAAGACACACTAGTGAAATTTTCAATTTTTGCAAAGTGTTGCAGGTAGTACATATTACACAATGCGACAATTTGGAGAAAGTGTCGTAGGCTATCCTTTTACAAGGTACGACAAAATATTGTCACAAGCTATCATTTTAGTAGTTGCGACACCTGGATGTTTCAATTCACATAAAGTTTTTTTATGCGTGGGAATCGCCCTTTGGTAAATTTATGATTGAAGGATTGAATTTATGATTAAATTAGGTGGAGGATATTATATAAAAAGGTGGATAATGTTTTGTGTGAAAATCGTGGCATGCACATGATATAAAGAAAGCGACTTTATTTGGAGGATCGAATAAGTGGATGGTAAAATATTTAAAGAGGTGGACCTTTGTTATATATTATGCACGATATATAATTTTTAAAAAGGGTCGAATTTGTGAATGGTTTTAATAAAAATATATTAAATATTTGTGTTTTTTTTTTTGCTTTAAACCTTTTTTTAATTAAATATTTGAGTTCAACCTTGAACTTTAAGAGCTTGGTTTATTAGAAGATTTGTTTTGGGTGTTTCTGTGCTAATGGAGAAAGTCCAAAGTTCTAAGTTTGAGGTGGAGAAATTCAGTGGTAGGAATAACTTTGAGCTATGGAAGCTCAAGATGTGGGATCTGCTTGTGCAACAAGGATTGCAGAAGGCATTGGCTAGAAAGACAAAGAAACCAAAAAACCTGACAGAGGAGGACTGGAAAGATCTGAATGCGTGATCTCAATACCATTCATTTGTTTCTAGTAGATGAATTCTTGTTTAACATCGTTGGAGAAAAAACAAAAAGCGGGTTTGTGGAATAGAATGGAGAGTATGTATCTGAAAAAGTCCTTGACGAACAAAATCTTCTTGAAGAGGCATTTGTACATCTTACAGATGACAGAAGGTACAAAAATTGTTGATCACTTAAATGTTTTCAATACTCTGATTTGTCAATTATCTAGTATGGAAGTAAAGTATGAAGATGAGGATAAGGAAGTTAAGCTACTATGTTCGTTGCCTAAGTCTTGGGATCATCTGGTCACATCTATGTGGTTCAACTCAATAGATGTTATTGATTATGAAATTGTTGTGGGAGCTCTGTTGTTTGAGGAAATGAGGAGAAGATCTAGTAAATAAACCTCCATAGCAGAAGCAATGGTGGTCAGAGGTCGATCTACAGAAGGAGGGTAAGATCAGAAAGGTACAACTAGGTCTAAGTCAAAAGATAGTAAGGGTAAAGGAAAATGTTGGTTATGTGGAAAATATGGGCATCTCAAGAAGGATTGCTGGAAAAGACAACAAGAATCCAAAGAGGACTCCAAAATAGAAGCAAATTTAGCTGCAATAACTTCAAGTTCAGGTATGGTTGATGAAGTTTTATCTGTCTATTTTGTCTCACCACCTGTGTTCACATAGAAATTGCAGGGTGGTGATGATTGAGTCACCATGAAATTAAAAAAAAATTGTATTTACTTTGGAGTTGTAAAAATTATTGATTACATGTAAATGGGCATATATCTGTAAGACCTAGATAGGCATGTGTACCCATGGTTTATCAGGTCACCTATGAAAAGTATAAACATATATTTAGGTAGATTGAATATGTGGGGGGGCATGTATGTTGGGTTAACCTTGACTCGGTGAAAGAGTTAATGAGTTAAATCTGGTTTTTTTGGTCAAAGCACATGGTTTTCGAGTCCGCGTGTTTGGGTAGCCCATGGTATTGTTTCCATGGATTGCATGTAATGAATCTTATAAAAATCTTGGTGAACTCCATTGTAAATGGGCCTAGAGGTAAGCAATGAAGGATTACTTGGATGACTTGGACGGATTTGGTCAAAGTTGTTTGAATGAAAAGTTCGAGGTGGAGCAGTGTGTCCAGGTTAGAAAGGTGGGTCTGTAGAAAGGCTGATGTGTTGGCAGGTCAATCGAGTGTTTGATAATATATGATGAAGGTAGGTTCATATCCATGGAACATGGAAAGTATTGCAAGGAAGATATGATTGAATATGCATGTTCAGTAATGCCAAGTTGCAGTAATAGTTGTGGACAAAAGCAGTTGTGCTATTTTATAACTCAGTCACCATCGGTTGCAAAAGATTGGAAGATTTCAAAAGAAGTATGAATAGGTCGTTTGGTAATCACTCAAATATGAAATTATTCAGTTGTGATGCTTATGTTTTTTTATTAACATTTTAAGTAGGACCCAGATCATACATGTAGATCTTTGATATGGTGATGATGTTAAGGGATGCATATGGTGGGATCCTACTACCCATAGAATCGTAATGGACAGAGATGCAGTTCTTAATGAATCTCTTTTTTATAAAATCAAACATAGTAAAAGACGAAAGGTTCAAAGCATGATTGGTAGTAGAGGGGTATTTGGAAGGTATTGATTTCCATAAAAGTTTCTCACCAGTGGTTAAACACTTGTTTCTATTCATGTTGTGTTAGCACTAGTTGTGTTAGTACATCTAGATGTTAAAATTGTCATCAATGCTACAAAATTCTATTCTAATATTACTGGAATTTGGCAGTCTAATGGTTAAATAAGTCACAATTTTAGATTATTTAAATGGCATTTTGAAATGTATAAATCAATTCAGCTATCTCAAAAACCCTATAACATCCAAAATATATAATCTCCATCATTGAAGTATACAATTTTCTAACTCTCCTACCAAATTTTGAAGAAAACTTGTCCCAAAAAGAACCAGAAATGGTAAAAATGTAACATCACCACAACATACCTCGCTGTCTTTTTTTACTCGACTTTGATTAAGGAGTAAATTCCATAGTCGATTGCTTACGTAGAAAATTTGATTTTACTCTAAGAACGTGTTGACAATTTGAAATGGAGAGAAGCCACATGTTTCATGTGATTTGTATTCACCTTACCCTCTTTTCTATGAATCATAGCCTACCTAGCTGTGTTCTTGACTCGACTTTGATGAAGTAGTACTTATAAAGGTTGACTTTTCTTTTAAGGGTGTGTTGGAAATTGAAATGTAAAAGAGTGGAAAATTTTTCATTGTGTTTAGTTGAAGAAGAAATGTAACATAATTAATGTCTATGGTTCTTCTTTTGGAAAATGGATTGGGAATTTATTTTTGCTAGAATTTTCTTCGGGCTTATATACAGGGGAAATAATAGAAATCAGAGAGTGAGGGAGAATAAAAGATTGGGGAATTGGTTGGTCGGGAGTATTGTCTTTTTGCTTGATCTCTAACAGAGTTTTCCCGATGACTGAGAAGGCTTATCCTAGTCCTTCCATCAGTTCTTCATGATTTTTTGCAGAATCCTCGGTTTTTTGTATCACTGTGTTCTTTGTTTTTCCAACATGGTCATAGATGTCTGCAACTCTGTCATTTATCTAGTTTACTGATTGGGCTATTGTATTTGTAGAGAATTCCAAGTCTCTAATATGCCCTTTTCTAGCATAATCATTGGTCACAAATGTATGTGTGGTCATACCTCTAAGAGAAATATTAGTCCAATTTACTTGTTCTAATATGGACTGGACTCTTTTTTCTACACCCGAGAGTTGGGTGGCTTCATCAGCTAACATTAGGGGTATAGCTTTGACCTGTCTATTACTGTCTTCAAGAATGATGCCTTTAAAAGGTGGAAAGGTTGTTGTGGATTCGACAGTTTTTCCTTCCAGGTTTTTCCATTCATGGAGGGCAGACCCTTCTTTTCCTCCTTCCATCATCTGGACTACAGGATTTTGGGATTTTCTTTTCCATTCATAAAAAGAAATCCAGAGATTATTTTCTGAAATGTATGTTTTCCATTCTTGGGAAAAACATGTTTTTTCTTGGTCGGAAGTAGAAAGGTCGAACTCAGTAGATTCAGGATGGGTGAAAAGATCCCAATTTAGAATTTTCTTGATCCATGCTTCTTCAATGGTATTCTTGGAACATCCCATCATAATAGAATGGAATTTATGGATTTCTTCAATAGAAGGCCTTTGGAGGGATGGAGGCAAAGGATTGTTAAAATGATAGTCTAGGATGACTTGGTCGCATTGTTCAATATATCCTAAACCATATCTTGGTGTCCCTGGTGGTCTCATCTATTTATAGATGTCTTGGAGTTAGGGATCTAATGATTCTATAGTGGGCATGTAATGAATCATGAGACAGAATGTTGACTCTTCAACTGAATGGCAAGATCCATAAGTATTAAGTTCTTCTGTATTTTGAATATCTCGAAAAGACACAGATCTATCCATAGTGAAAGTAATAACTATTATTGCTCAGAAAAGCAGGGCGTTTAATTCTAGTTCTTCGCACCAGAGTGAAAGAATGTCGAATAAGATCTTGGCCAACTGCTCAGGCAATAACTAGTCAGAACATGGAAAGTCGCAGAAGTGGAAACCTTGTCTTTCAAAGGCCCGAGACTTCTGATACAGCTTTCAGAAAGTTGCAAGAGTGGAAACCTTGTCTTTCAAAGGCTCGAGACTCTTGATACGGATTTCAAGATTAATTATTATACCAATAAACATATAACAGAGAGAGAAGTCTGTTATCTCTAGGTTTTTAAGATACTCTTATTTGAAACATCACAAAGTGAAGATTTATGACGAAAATCCACAAAAACCGACTGACACCACTGTCAGCCAATAAGACATGAAAGGACTGGCACCACTGTCAGCCAGTAAGACATGAAAGGACCGGCACCACTGTCGACCAGTAAGACATGAAAGTGGATGGGTTCCACCATTTTATTCCACCGGTTGATCATGAAAGTGATTGAAACGATATGGGTCCCAGTGCTGAGTATAGACCTCCCTGTACATCATTGGATCTTCATTGCTATCTTCTTCTTGTTGGAGAACATACTTTGTTCAGATAACCCAAGGATGCTTCTCATTTATGAAGTTTGTCATATACCCAATTCTTAATATATGATTAAGCCGATGAACATTATCTGAAAGATTTAAATGATGAAACATTTGTTCAACATTCAATACATCTGGATGTATTGCACTTGGGTTTAACCCAAATTTTTTCCACCAAGTCTCAAGCTAGGCTGGTTCAGGGTTGGTATTTGATCTGAAGTGACTAGAAAACTTTATCATGCAATAATAATATTTATACCTATCACTCCATAAGCATATATGATCCCACATGGCTTGATACTGATGGTAATTTATTTGATGAAAAAGATGAGAAGGATCTTGCTGGGGCCAATACTGCAATTCTCTCATTCAATTTATCATAAAATAAGAATGATCTAGAGTCTCTCGCCATTGTTGAGAATTTTGACAGAACCACCTTCTAAATGTAGATCTTAGTCTGGTGATATCTCCCATTTCTATTAGTTTTTCTCGAGCAACACGAGTAGAAGCTTGATGCATTCTGCCTATAATATGTTGAGGAGGTATCACATGAATGCTTGTGTTAGAAGAGAATCCAGGCAAACCGAATTCAATTCCTTCATACCATCTTAACTCCCAATGAGGAGCCCATTTTTGAGAATAAGTTTCCCAGTCAAGATTTTCATTAACCTGTTCTGTCACTGGCCTATTGTTTAGATAATCCCATGTATTGATAATGACCAGAATCTTAGGTTGGCCTGAACAAAACACAATATTTGACCGCGGCTTTGAAATGAAGGCAAGTATCTTTTTAACAGGTGGATAGCCTTTTGTTATGCTTGGAATCATGATGGAATAGGCTGGGTGGCCTTGATCTGTCCTGGCGGATCCATGAGGTTCAACAACAACAAGAAAAGGAGTTCCCAAAATACAGTCTACATGCAGATCTGCCAAGAGAAACTTCATTCCTAAAGCATACTGGTCAAACCATGAAACACCTTTGGGAACTTCAAAATCAAAATCTGTAGAAACATTTCATAGTCCAATGGCAGAATAATTGCTAGGGAGCCAATATTTACAAGGGATCAAATTTTTGTTGAGGAGATTCATATCTGATCCAATATCAAGCAAATCATTTAAATAAAACATTTATGTGTTTATCTCTAGATTTATCTTGACATGATACTTTTGAAATTGGATAGGCAAGATTTTCATAGCATTTAGTCCTTGCAAATGGGTTGAGTCATGGGGATGTCTTTTTGGTTCAATTGGTACATATTCTAATGGTGGAGGAAGAGATTCCACCTGGTCTTTTAAGGCCTTTATTTCTTTCCTTGCCCATGAACCAACTTTATATGAATCTTCAAAAACCTCTTCATATTGCTTCATCTTTAGCTTGAGTTCAACAACTTCCTTCTTTAGATAAAATACCTCTTTTTCCAAGTCTATGAGTGAAGGATGTTGCAACTTGGTTTCCTCGTTGTGCTTAATGAAAGACCTGGTATTTCTTTCAAATGAAGCCTCTAGAAATAACGACTTAATCCCTGCTTTGTGGGAAGATTATGGATTGCTTTGCTTCTGTCCTTCTATCATAGTTTTCAAAAAGGATTCAAGTAAAGATTTTTTCATATCCCCTTCTAGCAAGGATTTTATTTGAGCTAGCATTTGGGCATCTTGATCTCCAGTGCTATGGTACATCCATATCTTTATTTTTTCTCTGTGACTTCAGAGGCTAGATACAAAATCCGATTCAGAAGAATCTTCACAAGAACAAAAATTCGGATTATTACACTTACACTGATGATTTAGAAGAATTTCTTCATCAGCTAAGATAAATTCAAAGTTTGAAGTCTCTGTGGATTCATAACAACATCCTTCATGAAGTAGATGGACTTCTTATCTTTTGACAAAAGGATGATGTGGGCATTGACTTGTTAAGTGGTCATTTTCTCCACATTTGTTGCAGTGAACCCTATGTGCTAGTTGTTTGGTTGTTTTTAGACTAGCCTTCTGATGTGATTCTTTCTCCCTTTGTTCCGAGATTGTCCCTTTGGATATTCTCGAATTTTTCCCTTCTGGACAAGAAATTGCTATGTGTCTAGTTTTGTCGCAAAGCCAGCATTGAACTTGTTGCCTTGCTTGGCTGGAATGCATTTTCAGCTTAATGTCCTCGGGCTCATAATAGTGAGTTTTTTGTCTATATCTTCCTCGGTTTGGAGGTTTTTGTTCTTTGAATGCCCTAAATTTCTTTTTCTTTCTTCTGGTGGGATCTATGAGGTATAGGCCATATTTCTCACAAATAGATTTGCTATCAGGTAGGTGGGACAATTTTGGGATAGACTTATGAACTTTCATATTTATGCATAGTCCAATTAGGGCTTTAGTGGTAAGAGAATATATTTCTCCCCAAGTATACATCTCATAAGGTAATTTCAAAACCTCTTGCATTTTGAGATATTCTACAAACTTGCTAGGGATTGCTGCAAGGTATACTTGTTTCCATAAAAGATTCTGATTGTCTTTTACCTCAAAGATTCTTTGAGTCCATTCTTTGTGGAATTTCTCATATTATGACATTTTTCTTCATTTGATATTCATTAATATCATTTCGTGCTTGTCAGCCAATTCTTCTTCAGTACCACACCAATGTTCCATAATTAGTGTGGCAATGGCTCCTATCATATTGTTCTGAGGAGTTCCATTGAGATGATAGACAACATCTCTAGTGAATTCTAGACAATCGCAATAGTAGGCAAACCGATAGAACATAATACAGAGACAAGATAATAAACAATTTTCAAAGATAATATGTAGAAGCTAATTTATATTAAAAGAGCCAGAATGGCATAGATATACAGACTTTGAGCATAGATTGCTCTTTCTCTCAACAGATAGACACACAGACTGAAACTAAATGCTTTTGTCACTTTAGGTTCGTGCTGGCCGAGCCAAAATCATGTAGGCTTATCAAAGCAACCTATCATAAAGACCCAAAGCTCGAAGAGAGGGAGCTTAGAAGACTCGGACTTATAGACTCAAATCGACTCCAAAAACTCACACTTTCAAATGAACCTCTCATCTCCTTATATACAAATTTTTGGAGAAGAGAATCATTCTCATGAAAAGACTAGAAAAGACACTTTACTATTTGCTTAGAATCAAATCTACTTTTAAGATTTGGTGGTGAGAACATGCAAGAACCTTCCGACCAAATTTTAAATCTACTTTCCTCATACTTAAGGAATCTTAGAAATGTGGGTCAAACCACGCCAAAAGCTAGAGAAGTGCTCTAGGTTTCTAAGATATTTTATTTAAAAAATCATTATATACAAAGTGGAATTTATAACAAAAACCAACGAAATATGAATGACATCACCGTCGGCCAGTAAGACATGAATAGACATGACTTAATAATTTTTCATGTGGGTTTTCATTGACATTAATGTGTATAGGTTGGCTAAGCCGAAGGCGTTCTATAAGGGAAGGTTCTTCTCAATTTTTTCGTGGTCTGTCCACGAGTTATCAAACGTTGACATTTGTCCTATTAAACTTTCCACCTCTGATTGGTTTTGATCATCACCATTCTCTGTCTATCTTGCTACCTGTTCCTATCACTGGTCTCTGTCTATATTTCTACCTGTGCCTATCACCGGTCTCTGTCTATCTTGATGCTTCTTTCCTCTTGGTCACACATTTTCAATGGGACCATCACAATTGGGGTTCCACATGGATCTTTCCTCATGTGGCCATTGGCTCCTATTTGTTTCTCATTCTTATTCTCAATATTCTTCTCATACGCAGGAAGAGGTCGTTGCCTCTAGGGTCGATTCCTGCCATTCATAACCTTTGTGTGGTTGTTTCTTAGGTGGTCATGTTCATGGCTTGCTGGAAAGCCATGACAGTGGAGCTAAGAGAGATGAGATGGATTCGGAGTAGGAAATTTAAAAACGCAGCGGAATGGGTGATGTGTTTCCTCCTGGGCACACGCCCCTCTGGAAGATCTTCTTTTGGTCATACATCTTCTACCTCACAAAGTACCACCAACTGTTCGACGCAATCATATGCATCCTCCGCAAGAAGCCTCTCACCCTCCTCCACGTTTTTCACCACATCGCGGTCGTGTTTTATTCGTATTTCCTCTGCAGCAACATCAGTTGGGTCTGTTGGTCCTATCTTCTCCCTGCCAATTACCAGATGGTGTCTTTGAGATGTTGCTAGAGTTTATCTTCCAAGTGTTTTCATCTTCCACCTGCACTCGATAGGTTGGTACACGCTGTCTTCAAGTCTAGCTTTCATCCATTTTAGGCATGGTTTCTTTATTATGATCTATGGAGTTTTTTCTTATATCTATGTTAGGAAGATCGACATTTTTTTGGATGTTTAAAACGAAAAAAAATTATGGGCTAAATTTTTCCATTTGGTTAATATCCATATTTTTTCCAAAATTTATTCATTAATTTTCATTTTTTCAAAAATGAATTTGCTCAAATTTTTAGGAAATTGAATTTTTTTACAAATTTTCTCCAAACCATTTGTATTTGAGATTTCAAGAATTAGTAAGATTTGTCAGGGTTTTACACTTATAAGGTAAGTATGAGTCTTTAAAATTTTCCTTCTTGTCTATAGAATGTTTTGGTTTTACTCTTCTTTACTCTCTTGTGGCCTACCTTAATCTTTATCTAGTCAATATTGCTAACTCAAAGTTCTAAATTATAGGGGCAAAGTTCCCATAGTATGTTTATATCTTGTAGTTGAATCACAAGTAACATGATTGTTAATTGTTAAAGGAAGGCTTTTGATGGTGATGGTTACCTTGCTCATTCAAGAGTTGTGTCATGGTGAAGTGATGCATGGAGTCCTGGAGAAAATGCATGACAATAGTGCCTTAATGATGGAGTTATTTTGTGGAGTTTCAAGGTAGGTTATTTATCTACATAAAGGGCATATTGTTGTAAGTCCAATTGGCATGCGTGCCCTTGATTTTTTTTATCACTTGTAAAGTGTTGTTAACACTTGTAATGTGCTATGCTATATAGGTTCAAGAAGTGGGCCATTATTAGGCTATAGACTGGGCGATAGAATTAAGATAGGTGATAGGTTTTTGTTCTAGGTCAAGTTTAAAGAGGGGATTTGTTGGAGTTAACCTTCACTTTGTCAAGAATTATGACATAAAGTATTAATGCATTGTTTTCCATGTAATGGAGCCTACTTAAATGCTAGGTGTATACCATTATAAAGTACCTTAAGTGATCAGTGTTGGTCGGATTGGCCAAGGGTAATGAAGATATCTTTGTGTGGTTTTCTTAGGTTTGGGTTTCCACATTAGATTGGGTCTTTGATCTATGAGTGCATGCTTATGCCATACACTTGGAAATGTCGGGGACTGAGATTCCAACCTCACAAATCTTCTCTCCCCTTCATCAATGGATCCTCTCAAGTGCTTGTTTGCAATTTTTGAGGATTGCAACTACTTCCTAATTGTTCTCATGTTGATCTTAGGATCCACATGGCGCAACTCTCCTTAGATGTAGACTTTTTGAGTTGGGTAAGCATATATTGAGCTCAAACCACACAAATGCCCAAACAAAACTTCTATAATACTAATATGATATATAAACCCCCTTGGAAATAAACACACAATTTGGATTCTTTAACTATTGAGAAATAAGAACATAAACTACAAAAACATAAACACACGATGGAACACCATAAACAGAAATTTTACCTTGGAAAACATAATATGGGAAAAATTGACAAGAATATGAAGAGTGTTGTATTTCTTCTTAATCTATCGAGAGTACAAGGCAGTGGGCATAATACAAAGATAGTAAATATTGTTGCAGAGATATGAGATACTTTGGATTGCTAGAGTGCCCTATATAATGCTTCTTCCCTTTTGCTATGCACTATGTCTGCTCTTGACTGTTTATATTCTATGGGACACCATATTGCTACAATAGGAGTTGAATCCTTTTCCCTCCTTTCGCCTAAGGTTTTAACACCCTTTCTTTGCCATTAAGGTTAGGGCTTTCAATTTTCATGATTCTTCTAGAGGTCTCTAGTGGATTCTTGTACATCACTAACTCCATGTGGGTGAATTGTGGTGTGTTAGAACGATCAAAGAAATTGTGAGGATGCAACCAAGATCCTGAAGACCATCACATGTCACTAGTGTGGAAAGGTAGGACATATGAAGAAGCACTGCAGAAAAAGGTTGGCAGATCATAAATCCAACTCGGGAGGGCCTCAATAGAAGGTTCATGTCATAGAGAACACAAAATAGAAGTCAACCTTCTATGCATTCATGGCCACGACACAAGTATATCAGTCTAGGTCATATTCTTAGTTTATTGATTCAGGGGCATCACGACACTTCACTAATAGGAAGGATTGGTTCACAAAGTATTCACCTTGTTCGTCCAAGGATTCTATGATCTTCAGTGGCAGGGAGGAGTATATTATAGTTGGCACAAGAAATGTGTTGATTTCCTTTGGAGGGAAAATGCTCATGTTCCTCAATGTCTACTATGTGCCAAGCATGGAGCTTAATATACTTTTAGTCAGTCTGATTATGAGGCACGACCCCCATCTAGACGTCAACTTTAACAATCACAAATTCTACATAGTTGATAGGGAGAATTAAAGTATAAGGCATATTCTACTATATGAGCCTTTACATTATCAAATCATATGAGATTCCTCAACATGGAAAATATCCCACGGTGATGGCTTATATAAATAAATGAATGCTGGGAGAAAATGTGAATTATGACAATCCGGTAAATAAAAAAAATTGGGTTGCAACCCTCTTGGCATGCATATATAGATCCTCTTACAATCTTATCTTCATCTTGGTCATAATATTTAGTTGTAGTCAAACTTATTTCTTTGCAATTTTTTGTTTTTATTTATTTAATAAAATCTGGTGCAAGTCATTTGTCAATTGATATAAGTAATTTTATGTCTTATTACAAAATTAAAATGTAATTTTAATCTACATAATATGAGTATTGTCATCTTTGAAGTTAATCTACATATTATAAACAATTTTATTAACAAATCTAGGAAAAATAACTCACATGTCCCAGCTCAAGTTGAGCTTGCCGCATCACAGACTCTGCATGTGCACATAATATGCCAGTAGATGGAACCTTCTTTTGTTGAATTGGTTGTTTATCTTGTTCATCTATCAGATTGCTTTGAGAGACTACATAATATCCAAAGATTTATAACAATATTGGGATTTTTCTAAAACAAAAAAGTAATTTATCACTTTTTTTTCAAATTTTATAGCATCACTAGTGCAAAAAGACATTAAGTAGATAGGAAAATGAAGGTTCAATAACATGCATCATTTAGTTAAAATGAGTCAAAACAAGACATTTTAAATTCCCCTTATTTTTAGAAATTACCCATCCTTCCTCTTATTTCTCTAATGATCACAAATCACATGGGTCATTTAATTAGAAAAATTCAAAACAATACTTTTAAACTCTCTCCTTAGTTAGAATTTACCCAATCCTCCTCTCATTTATCTAATACTCTAACATAGTGATGAAGGCGGACCTTATCACTAGTGGATTATAGGTTGACCACATCTATGATAAGGAAAGGAAAATGAAAAATGTCATGAATAACTGTGAGTATAACTTTGCATCTCTGACAAGTTCGTCCCAAACTCCTTTAACATCGATGGATCCCTATGAAGTAAAATGTCCTTCACTTGATTGAGAGAATAGAGGGATCCCTGTGAAGTAAAATGTCCTTCATCCTTCCTACTCAGATCTGGACATAGTGTTGTGTTGTCAGAGCCTACTCAAAAACTTCATGAGGAAGTCGCGACAACATAAATGAATATGGACTGGGGTAGACCAGGATGAAGAAGCAGCTTGAAGCTGGTAAAAGATAAAACACATGTAAATATGTAATTGGTTAACTTTCAAGCAACAACGTAGACTCGATGAAGGATTAAACAAGTGGAAAGAGGTGATTGGTTAATTGTCAATGAATAAATGGTTACATATGGAAAAATTTTATACGCTCGACAGACGATGAAACCTCTAGATGAACCTCCTTGTTTATTGGTTGGCAACCCAAACATAGTTTTTGAGAGGGATTTTGACATACTAGATGTCGATGTACCATTTATCTGCGCTAAACGACTTGAAACACAACTCAAATTTGTCGTTCTTGGAGAAAATTGTCCGGTTTCCCGATAAGCCCAAATCCTAGAGTTATTGTATCATATGTTTCCCTATAACACCTGCAAAGAAAACAACAAAATGAAACAGACATTGCCATTTTATCCTCATGTCTCTTTCAGTTTATATTGGGGCTTTTCGAACTTAATTTTGAAAACCAAAAAGAATTCCATGGGGCTATTTTACAAATCATATGTACTCGAACAACAAAAGATTAAAAGATTGAGCTCTGTACACTCTATTCTTGAACCTCAAAACCTCAGAATTTGATGGAGAGGGTGGAAGATCAACGATAATCGTGGGATATCTTCTATGATTAAAAATATGATGTGAAGATAGATGAGGGTATTAAAAGGTGGAAATGACCGCCCAATGCACACATGGCCAACGACTCGAATATAATATCCGAATGCAATTTTTATGTTAATCCTCCCCACCCTTGGCAACATAAGCATATTGTATAATTTTTCATTATGGGAAGATAGACAATTACATCTAGAGTAAATGCCCAAGACACATTTTTTATACCAAGGGAAGGGGCACAATATTAATATTTGATTTTTTTTAGCATAAGGGCTTAAATAGGTGGGCAGTTGCTATCTTTTTCCAATTACTTCGGACACCTATTGGTAATAATACCAAACCAATGTTATAAACTGGGAGGTCCATTTTTTTATATAGTTAGATTAGTGAATTATATAAAAGTTTTTATTTTTTATTTTATTTTTTATATGATTAGTTTAAAATTATTTTAATTTTCAATTTAGTTAATTATCTCTCTCTCTCTCTCTCTCTCTCTCTCTCTCTCTCTCTCTCTCTCT
>ML788181.1:351075-368702 GCA_009831015.1 Picea engelmannii | reverse complement strand
TCTAAAGGAAAGTATAATTATGAGTTTGCAAAGTCAAAAAGTTGTTAAAGTAATTAAATTATAAAATTGGATGAAGTTATATATTATGAAAAGTGGGATTTTAATTATGTAGCAATCATCCCAATTAAAATTACTAATGTTTTTCATTTCTAGCACTTTCCAGATGATAGAAGAGTTGTGATAAGGTTTTGAAGCTAGAATTTTAGTTTTTTCAAAACAAATAAGATGATTAGATTTGTGGGAATGTTCTGTGATAACTGACTTAGAGATGGATTTTTTGAAAGATGCCAGCTATATGTTTTTTGAGACTAGGTTTAAAGGATCTATGAATTTGGCATATGTATGGTTTTCCATAAGAGTAGGAAATTTATAAACTCCTTGGACAAGCATGGGGTCAGATTTATCCTTAACTGTCATGAATAGTTGTTTACAGGTTTTATGGGGTTTAAAGAGAGTTTTAATATTCTTTTTGGCCAAAACCTTAGAAATATGATATACAATAATGTTGGTTAAGTCTCTCACTTCTTGGGCTGACCCAGGTTCAGATCTCAACATGTTTCCAACAAAACCCTCTAAAACTATCGACCCTCTTGGTAAACTAGAAGGCAACGCTGCGCGCTTAGTGCATAGCGCAGTCTCACCCGAGATAGCTCCATGGATGACTGCAATTCTCAAGTGCTTGTAGTCTAGGAATGAGTGGGGATCTAGGAGTATATTCTTTCTTTTCTTTATGCATTAAACTTGTTATTGATTCAAGTATTCCTAGGATTCATTCATCTGTAGACTTATGCATGCATTCTAATCCATCTAGTTAATCATTCATTCATAAGATAAGAATTAACAAGAAGTAAGCATTCAATAAAAATAAGATATAACACATGTTTTACCATGGTTCACCCCCTCCTAGGCTACGTCCACAAAGATTTGGCTTCTTTGCTCTTTTATTTAGTTTGCTGCAAAATCTAGCCCTACGTGCATTACATATTCAATCATAGACTCTTGATGAGGTTAAGGAACCTTTGTGAGGAGGACTAGATCACACCACGCTCCTCATCCTGTGATCTACCCTATTCTACTCTTCTACAACTCAACAACTTTCAATAACAACTATCAACAAAACTTTAGGCACTTAACCAATTGATCAGTAAACCCCCCCTCAACCTAGACCTTCTAGGTTCTTATTTATACTATTTTACAAGATTATAGTCGTTACAACATTTTTCAAAAACCCTCACCCTAATATGGTTATTCTTGACTTCTTCCTCGCACGTGGCTTTTCCTCTTGCATGTTGCTTTTCCTTTTTTTTTCTACATGTTGCTTTCTTGCCAGTTGTTGCACGTGCTACAAAATTAGGTCTTTCATCAAAATAGGCATGCGCCCAACAGGCCCCCAACAATGACATGTGGCTCGTTTTGAGCCACTCAAGTGGTGCACGCTCCTTGTACTGTTGTGTCCAAACTGTGAAACTTTTCTGCTAGTTCCTTTCCTTTTGCCTTGAACTGCACAGTTTTTCTTGTTAGCACCTCCAATGACTACGCTGTTATTTTGTCCTGCATCAATGCTACGCCCTATGTGTGTGCTTGTGCCATACTTTTCTTATCTTCCTCCAATTGCGTAATCATTTGTGTTGCTTGTTCTTGGAGGGGTTCCAATTCGGCTTGTCTTTCTTGCTTCTTTGTCTACACGGTTTTCAACTCTGTCTGCAGAGTCTCATTTCTTGAGTACCCTTCAAGCGCTCTATGATGCTCACATTTTTCTACCTTTGCTTTAGCTCTTGTATGGCGGTGTTGATTGTCTCATCTTCTTGGTCCCACTGTTGGACCTTCTCGTCTTCCTCTAGGATAGTCCATATCTACGCAGCATTGTCAAACAACTCTTCTACTGCCCTTGATTATTTCTCCATCTCATCTATTTGGAGTGCATATTGTTGTTCTCTCTGCTCTCAAACCTTGGGAGGATTCATAGAATCGAGCCTTTCTTTGAGCTCCTCAATTTCTTGCTTATATCTGTCAATTGTTTGTGCGATCATGTTGATCTTCTCCTCTGCACTCCTCTCAGGTGCTTGCACACTGTCTGGGATATGATTGTAAACCATTGTTAATCCCTGTTCCAGTTTATCTACGCATCCTTTCTCCTCTTATTTCTCTGAATTTAGTTGGTCGCATGTGATTTGTAGCATTTCAACGACTCCTCTACCCACCTCCAAGTTGGTTTCATCCACATGGGCCCTGGATTGCACCTCTTGCATTATGTTGTCCTGGAGTCCATGCAGTGGCTTGGTGGGTATTTGTGCCATGACAACTTCAAATTGATCCACGTCCCCCATGGATTTATATGCAGTCTCTTGATTCATTAAGATCATTTGGCATGTGACTGTAAAAGTCTCCCTGCCTTCGGCTACCAACTTCATTGTCTCACCTCCTTCTTTTTGCGCAGGTGATCACTGTGTATTTTCTTGTTGTTGCATTGTGGCCTGTGGTCTTGCTTGGATTCATAGTTGTTGTACATTCTCATGGACCTCTATGAGCTTGGAGATGATCTATTCTCATTGCCCCTCTGCAATGCGAACCATTTCTTCCCCCCTATCTTGGACCTTGTCCGTGACTAGATCCACATCATCCTCTGTTAGGGTGATGAATGGGTCTTATGTGTCATACTTCCTTTACTTGTGTGCCTCTTTTATCTACACTAGCTTCCTTATTGTCTGTGAGGGTTGCACCCCACTTGTTGTACCCTAGGTCCTTTATTTTCCATCCTGTGAAGTATCTTTCTTTCCGGTCTCTAGCTGGCTTCTTGTCCTCCTTCTTGTTGTTTTTCTCCTTGGTCGTTTTGGTGCTGCGTTGCTCCCGGTTGGTTGATTTTGTGTTGTAGTCGTTCTAGTATTATCGGACCGACTATTTTCTCTCTCTATAGAGCCTGCTTCAGCCTTGTACTTAGGCTTGGAGGATTGCACCGTGACTGGCCTTTGACTATCCAATCCACCTCTTCCTTGGTGATGAAATACTGCATTTCTAGCCATGTTTTCTTTGGATCCCTTCCGACCTAGATCCACGTGTGGTGTCGATATGATTTGAACTTGGCTATCCCTTCTATCTCCTAGATCACCTCCATAGGTATGCACCATGCATTAGTTGTGCGTTGTTGTATTTCTTCCAGCAACATTGCAAAAACTATGTTGATTGCTTGTTGTGTCTTGTTATCCTTGGTCTGCCATAGGGACTCATATCTGGCCGCATAACATTTCCTCATCTTATCCAAGAATGCTAATAATTTTGGCTCCTCCCATCCTGTCAATGCTATTAGAATGATCAACCAGGAGTAATGGAACTCAATTCCATTTTCCTGGGCATCTCTACAATCTATCAAAAACTGGATCAGCAGGTATGTCACCCAGCTAAACATTACTCCTTTCGCGCATTGTGTGATTACTGCAATAATACCTATTGGCCCTTCTTCTTTTTAGCATTTCCTCAATAGTTTGAAATCCATGAGCTTGCTGGCAAACCTTATCGCATTATCGTTAATATCCTTGAGTACAATGGCTCTATTTCCTCGACTGGTGCCAAACTGTGCTTTGACTAACTCTGTTATTTCCTTCTCGCATGCCTTGTTATCCAGGTATTCCTCTGGTTGCGCACTGACTATCGGTAGTCCGGTGATCTTGGAAATCAGTGCCATATCTATCTATATTGGCCTATCCATCCACATGATGTATCCATGTACGTAGGAGACTAGTTGTTTGACGCAGAGCTTAACATTCTTGTAGTGCCCGAAATGAGGTATATCTAATAGGTTCATAATGTCAGAGTTATACATCCCGATTATCCATTGTGCAGGCTCCATTATTAGTTTACCTAGGGATCCAATTTCCCGTGTGTTTATTAAATAAGTTTCATTGGCCAAATTTGGAAATTTGGCCGCTTCGCACACATCATGTTTTGCGTACCTAAGTTTTAGCACCTTTCCCAGTATATCATCCACAATGATCACTGTGTCTGGGAGATAAGGGAATGTAATATCCATGGCGTCTTGCGCCTTCCTTTTCTGTCCCACAACAGATAGGCCTACCTCTGTTGGGTCTGCATCCTATTCTTCCTTTTTGGGTTCTGGTCGGTAGGTGATATCCTCAACCAACACTTCCTTGCTTTTGTGGGTTTGTTGTGGTCCCATTGTGTCGTCAGGATTCACAGTTGTCTCAGGGTTAGGGTTTGAAACACCATTCTGAGCCTCAAAGCTCTTCCTTATTTTCCCTTGTTACATTGTTGATGTTTCCTCTTCAACCCGTGTGGAGCTGATTGACTCTGTGTCCGAGGTGTTGACATCTTTGAGCTTGACCACATTTTCGGGTTATCTCATTCTTTCCTTGCACCTTTGCCGAGTAACCCGTACATACTGGCTTGGAGTGTCGAACTTCGGTTGGGTCATCGTCTCTCTAAGTCCAACACTCGCTTGTTTCTCCATAAAATTCTAGCTCGAGCACACTCTTTGTATTTTTCTCTGTGCTAAAAAATCGCTAAGTGTTGAATAAACGCGTGCTTTCTGCCTTTTATAGACCCGATCGTGTCGGTTTTTCACTTTTTGCATGCATTTGCGCCAAGTGACAAATGTGTGTAATTGTGTGACAGATGTTATATATACGAACATACCCATAAAGGTGAGGGGGAGTCCAGTGTGTGAGAAAGACACAATACGATGTGTGCGTGGTGAGGAGAGAATGGTTGTATGCCGATGTTGGCTATTGTAATTCTCCCTTGAATAATAAGAATACCGTTTATCATTGCCCCATGTTTTTTTCTGCTATTAGGTTTCCATATAAATCAGTGTGTCTATTGTGTAATTGTTGTTCTGGTTTAATCTCGATTTTTTCTTTGCTATTAGAATCTTATTACGTTTTTTCTACAGCTGCATACCGATAATATTTTAAACTCATTGAGGTGAGGTTAAGTTTTAGGTTAATAACCACGAATTAATTTCCAAATTCAAAATCAAATATACAAACCGAGTCAAACTTGTCGATGAAGAGTCATAATGCAGGACGGAATAACAAAAATGACGTAGAATATCCTATTAGTTTGGCCTATCAGGAGCATGCAAAATTCCTTCCATGGAATTTCAGATTCGTTAGGACTCTGATAGCCATTGAACAATCATAGGCATGTCATCAATGCTACAGAATTCTATTCTGCGCACATATATAATAAGAATGACACCACGTGTTTACTCAATAATAAAAAATAGACTGAGATTTTAAGTGCMAGGCAAAKAAYGATTAKAATATATTCTAAAAACTATATTAAGTTTTAGGAAAACAACAACAAATTAATTGTCAAAGCCAATTATATAAATCCTGTCCAATCTGTCGATGAAGAGTAATGATCAGGGACAGAACAATTAAGTGGAATATTGTAATAGTTTGGCCAATTAGTCAAATCTGTCGATGAAGAGTTGTAATCAAGAACGGAATAACAATAATGAAGTATAATAGACTAAAAGTTTGGCCGATATAGCATGCATAATCCCTTTCATAGAAGTTCATATTTGTTAGGATTCTAATAGCCATTGAACATAGGCATGTCATCAATGCTACATAATTCTATTCTATTATTACTGGAATTTGGCAGTCTAATTGGTAAAGAAGTCACAATTTTAGATTATTTAAATGGCATTTTGAAATGTATAAATCAATTCAGCTATGTCAAAAACCCTATAACATTATAACATCCAAAATATATACAATTTTCTAACTCTCCTACCAAATTTTGAAGAAAACTTGTCCAAAAAAAACTATAAATGGTAAAAACGTAACATCACCATAGCATACCTCGCTGTCTTTTTTACTCGACTTTGATTAAGCAGTAAAGTCCACAGTCGACTGCTTACGTAGAAAATTTGAGTTTTCTCTCAGAACGTGTTGACAATTTGAAACGCAGAGAAGCCAGACGTTTCATGTGATTTGTATTCACCTTACCGTCTTTTTCTATGAATCATAACCTGCCTAGCTGTCTTCTTGAGTCGAGTTTGATGAAGTAGTACTTATAAAGGTTGACTTTTCTTTTAAGAGTGTGTTGGCAATTGAAATGTAAAAGAGTGGAAACTTTTTCGAGTTGAAGAAGAAATGTAACATAATTAATGTCTATCACATTAATGTGTTTAGGTTGATTAATACAAATAATAATAATAAATGAAAGTTTATATGTTTATAGGATACTTATGTTATTTTTTTTTTTATAATATAGATAAAGTTTATTTTAAATTTAAAGTTTCATTTCTATATGTTAAAGGAAAGTTTAATTATGAGTTTTCAAGAAAATAGTCTAAAGGAAAGTATAATTATGAGTTTTCAAAGTCAAAAAGTTGTTAAAGTAATTAAATTATAAAATTGGATAAAGTTATATATTATGAAGAGTGGGCTTTTAAGATTGGTTAATTATGTAGCAATCATTCCAATTAAAATTACGAGGATGTTTTTCATTTTTAGCATTTTTCAATCATAGAAGAGTAGTAATAGGGTTTTGAAGCTAGAATTTTAGTTTTGTCAAAACAAATGAGATGATTAGATTTGTGGGAGTGTTCCGTGATAACTGACTTAGAGATGCATTTTTTGGAAGATGTCAGCTATATGTTTTTTGAGACTGAATTTAAAGGATCTATCAATTTCGCATTTTATGGTTTTCCATAAGAGTAGGAAATTTTATAAACTCCTTGGCCAAGCATGGGGTCAGATTTATCCTTAAGTGTCATAAATAGTTGTTTACCAGTTTTATGGGGTTTAAAGAGAGTTTTAATATTCTTTTTGGCCAAAACCTTAGAAATATGATATACAATAATGATGGTTAAGTCTCTCACTTCTTGGGTTGACCCAGGTTCGGATCTCAACAGGTTTCCAACAAAACCGTCTAAAATTATCGACTCTTTTGGTAAACCAGAAGGAAACGTTGCACGCAGAGTGCATAGCGCAGTCTCACTCGAGATAGCTCTATGGGTGACTGCAATGCTCAAGTGTTTGCAGTCTAGGAATGAGTGGGGATCTAGGAGTATATTCTTGCTTTTTATGATTCAAGTATTCCTAGGATTCATTCGTCTTTAGGCTCATGCATGCATTCTAATCCATCTAGTTAATCATTCATTAGTAATATAACCATTAACACGAAGTAAACATTCAATAAACATCACATATAACAAAGGTTTTACTGTGGTTCACCCCCTCCTAGGCTACGTCCACAAAGATTTGGCTTCTCTACTCTTTTATTTAGTCTGATGCAAAATCTAGCACTGCGTGCATTACATATTCAATCATACACTCCTAATGAAATTAAGGAACCTCCGTGAGGTGGACTAGATCACACCAGGATCATCAGCCTATGATCTAACCCTCAAAATCTACCGTATTCGACTCTTCTACAACTCAACAACTTTCAATAACAACTATCAACAAAACTTTAGGCACTTAACCAACCGATCAGTAAACCCGCCCCAACCTAGACCTCCTATATTCTTATTTATATTATTTTACAATATTATAGTCGTTACAACCTTTGTCAAAAACCCTAAACCTAATATGGTTAGACTTGCCTACCTCCTCGCACGTGGATTTTCCTCTTGCATGTTTCTTTTCCCTTTTTTTCCACATGTTGCTTTCTTGCCAGTCATTGCACGTGCTACAAAATTAGGTCTTTTATCAAATAGGCATGCACCCAACATGTCCCCAACACTGACATGTGGCTCGTCCTGAGCCACTCAGGTGGTGCACACTCCTTGTACTGTTGTTTCCAAAATTTGAAACTTTTATGCTAGTTCCTTTCATTTTGCCTTGATCTGGACAATTTTTCTTGTTAGCACCTCCACTGACTGCACTATTATTTTTTCCTACATCAATGTTGTGCCCTTTGTCTGTGCTTGTGCCATAATTTTCTTATCTTCCTCCAACTACGCAATCATCTATGTTGCTTGTTCTTGGAGGGGTTCCGATTCGGCTTGTCTTTCTTGATTCTTTGTCTACGCGATTTTCAACTATGTCTCCAGAGTCTTTATTTCTTGAGTGCCCTTCAAGCACTCTGTGATGCTCATTGTTTTATGCCTTTGCTTTAGCTCTTGTATGACGATGTTGATTCTCTCCTCTTCTTGGTCCCACTGTTGGACCTTCTTGTCTTCCTCCAGGATAGTCCATATCTACACGGCTTTGTCGAACAACTCTTCTATCGCCCTTAATTATTTCTCCATCTCATTTATCTGGAGTGTGTATTGTTGTTCTCTCTACTCTCAAACCTCGAAAGGAGTCGTAGGATCAAGCCTTTACTTGAGCTCCTCAATTTCCTACTTATATCTGTCAATTTTTTGTGCGATCATGTTGATCTTCTCCTTTGCACTCCTCTCAAGTTCTTTCGCGCTCTCTGGGATGCGATCGTAAACCGTTGTTAATCCATGTTCCAGTTTATCTACGCATCGTTTCTCCTCTTCTTTCTCCGAATTTAGTTGGTCGCATGTGATTTGTATCATTTCAACGACTCCTCTACCCACCTCCAAGTTGGTTGAATCCACGCGGGCCCTGGATTGCACCTCTTGCATTATGTTGTCCTAGAGTCTGTACAATGCATTGCTGGGTATTTGTACCATGACAACTTCAAATTGATCCACATCGCCCATGGATTTTTACGTAGTCTCCTGACATTCTGATCATTTGGCATGTGACTGTGAAAGTCTCCCTGCCTTGGACTACCAATTGCACTGTCTCCTCTCCTTCTTTCTGCGCAGGTGCTCGTTATGTCTTTTCCTATTGTTTTGTTGTGGCTTGTGGTCTTGATTGGATTCGTAGTTGTTGTATATTCTCATGGGGCTCTATGAGCTTGGCCATGATCTCTTCTTGTTGCGCCTATGCAATGCAGACCACTTCCTCCCCCCTATCTTGGACCTTGTCCGCGACTAGCTCTGCATCATCCTTTGTCAGGGTGATGACTGGGTCTTCTGTGTGATACTTCATTTCATTGCACACCTCTTCTTCCTGTGCTGGCTTCCTTATTGTCTATGAGGGATACACCCCACTTGTTGTACCCTGGGTCCTTTCATTTCCATCCTATGAAGTATCTTTCTTTTTGGTATGTGGATGGCTTCTTGTCATTATTTTTGTTGTTGTTCTCCTTGGTCGTTTTGGTACCGCGCTGCTCCTGATTGACTGATTTCACATTGTAGTCATTCTAGTATTATCAGACCGACTGTTTGATCTCGCTGCAAAGCCTACTTCATCCTTGTACTTAGGTCTGGAGGATTGCACCATGATTGGCCTTGTTTCCTGGAAGCTCCCACTGCGCAGGCCAGTATTTGACTATCCATTCCACCTCTTCCTTGGTGATGCAATAATGCATTTCTAGCCATGTTTTCTTTGGATCCCTTGCGGCCTAGGTTCACATGTGGTATCAGGATCCCTTGAACTTAGATATCCCTTCTATCTCCTGGATCACCTCCACAGGTATGCACCATGCATTAGTTGTGCATTGTTGTATTTCTTCCAGCAACATTGCAAAAACTATGTTGATTGCTTATTGTGTCTTGTTATCCTTGACCTACCATAGGGACTCATATCTGTCCGCATAACATTTCCCCATCCTATCCAAGAATGCTGAGAATTTTGGCTCCTCCCATCCTACCAATGCTATCAGAATGATTAACCAGGAGTAATGGAACTCAATTCCATTGTCCTGCACATCTCTATAGTCTATCAAAAACTGGATCAACAGGTATGGCGCCCAACTGAACATTACTCCTTTCGTGCACTGTGCAGCTACTGCAATAACGCATGTTGGCCCTTCTTCTTTTCAACATTTCCTCAATAGTTTGAAATACATGAGCTTGCTGGTTAAACTTATCGCATTATCGTTGATAACCTTGAGTATGATGCCTCTATTGCCCCGACTGGTGCCAAACTGCACTTTGACCAACTCTATTATTTCCTTCTCACGTGCCTTATTATCCAAGTATTCCTCTAGCTGTGTGTTGACTGTCGGTAGTCCAATGATCTTGGAAATTAGTGCCACATCTATCTATACTAGCCTATCCATCCATAGGATGCCTCCATGTACGCAGGCGACTAGTTGTTTGACGCAGAGCCCGACATTCTTACCGAGCCCAAAATGTAGTATATCCAATAGGTTCATAATGTCAAAGTTATACATCTCGGTTATCCATTGTGCGGGCTCCATTATTGGTTTACCTAGGGGTCCAATTTCCCCTATGTTTATTAAATAAGTCTCCTCGGCCAAATCTAAGAATTTGGCCGCATCACGCACATCATGGTCTGCATACCTAAGTTTTGGAACCATTCCCAACATATCATCCACAGTGATCATTGCGTCTGGGAGATAAGGGAGTGTAATATCCATGGCGTCTTGCTCCTTCATTTTCTGTCCCACAATAGATAGGCCTGCCTCTGCTGGGTCTGCGTCCTCTTCTTCCTTTTTGGGCTCCAATCGGTTGGTGATATCCTCAACAAACACTTCCTCGCCTTCGTGGGTTTGTCACGGTCCCATTGTTTCGTTAGGCTTCATAGGCATCTCAGGGTTAGGGTTCGGAATACCATTCTGAGCCCCATATTTCTTCCCTATTTCCCCTTGTTGCATTGTTGATGTTTCCTCTTCAACTCGTGTCAGACTGATTGACTTTGTGTCCGAGGTGGTGACGTCTTCTAGCTCGACCACATTTTCGGGTTATCTCATTCTTTCTTTGCGCCTCTAACCCTGCCAAGTAATCCATACATACTGGCTTGGAGCGTCAAACTTCGGTGGGGTCATCGTCTCTCTAAGTCTCACACTCGCTTGTTTCTCCATAAAATTCTAGCTCGAGCACACTCTTCGTATTTTGCTATGTGCTAAAAAATTGCTAAGTGTTGAATAAATGTGTTCTTTTCACCTTTTATAAACCCGGTCGTGTCGATTTCTCACTTTTTTCATGCATTTGTGCCAAGTGACAGATGATTTATATACGAGCATACCCATAGAGGTGAGGGGGAGTGCAGTGTGTGAGAAAGACGCAATACGATGTGTGCATGGTGAGGAGAGGATGGTTGTATGTCGGTGTTGGTTATTTTAATTCTCCCTTGAATAATAAGAATATCGATTATCATTGCCCCATGGTTTTTTCCCGTATTGGGTTTCCATATAAATCACTGTGTCAATTGTGTGATTATTGTTTTAGTTTAATCTCAATTTTTTCTTTGCTATTAGAATCTTCTTATGTTTTTGCTTCTGCTGCCTAACAATTAGAATATTTTAAACACAATGAGGTTAAGTTTTAGGTTAAACCACTAATTAATTTCCAAATTCAAAATCAAATATACAAACTGAGTCAAATCTGTCGATGAAGAGTCATAATCAAGAACAGAATAACAATAATGACGTAGAATAGCCTATTAGTTTGGTCGATCAGGAGCATGCAGAATTCCTTCCATGGAAGTTCATATTCATTAGGACTCTGATAGCCATTGAACAATCATAAGCATGCTATCAATGCTACAGAATTCTATTCCGCGCACATATATAATAAGAATGACACCCAGTGTTTACTCAATAATAAAAAAATAGACCGAGATTTTAAGTGCCAGTCAAAGAACGATTAGAATATATTCTAAAAACTATATTAAGTTTTAGGAAAACAATCACAAATTAATTGTCAAAGCCAATTATATAAATCCAGTCGAGTCTGTCGATGAAGAGTAATGATCAAGGACAGAACAATTAAGTCAAATCTGATGATGAGGAGTTGTAATCAAGGAAGGAATAACAATAATGAAGTATAATAGACTAAAAGTTTGGCCTATATAGCATGCAGAATCCCTTCCATGGAAGTTCATATTTGTTAGGACTCTAATAGCCATTGAACAGTCATAGGGATGCCATCAATGCTATACAATTCTATTCTATTATTACTTGGAATTGAACATAGGCTTTTCTTTTAAGAGTGTGTTGGCAATTGAAATGTAAAAGAGTGGAAACTTTTTCATTGTGCTGAGTTGAAGAAGAAAGGTAACATAATTAATGTAGATGACATTAATGTGTATAAGTTGATTAATAAAATTAATAATAAAACAAATGAAAGTTGATATGTTTATAGGATAATTATGTTAATTCTTTTTATAAGATTGATAAAGTTTATTTTAAATTTAAACTTTCATTTCAATATGTTAAAATAGTGAAAAGGAAAGTATAATTACCATTATGAGTTTTCAAAGTTAAAAATAGTGGATAAAGTTAGATATTATGATTAGTGGGCTTTTAAGATTGGCTAATTATGTAGCAATTATCTCAATTAAAATTATAAGTTTGGCCGATATAGCCATAGAAGTTCATATTTGTTAAGACTCTAATAGCCATTGAACAGTCATAGGCATGCCATCAATGCTACATAATTCTATTATATTATTACTGGAATTTGGCAGTCTAATTGGTAAAGAAGTCACAATTTTAGATTATTTAAATGACATTTTGAAATGACTTAAAATGTATAAATCAATTTAGCTATCTCAAACACCCTATAACATTATAACATCCAAAATATATAATCTCAATCAATCACTGAAGTATATACAATTTTCTAACTCTCCTACCACCAAATTTTGAAGAAAACTTGTCCCCAAAAAAACTATAAATGGTAAAAACGTAACATCACCGCAGCATACCTCGTTGTGTTTTTTACTCGACTTTGATTAAGCTATCTTATTGACTCGAGTTTGATGAAGTAGTACTTATAAAGGTTGGCTTTTCTTTTAAGAGTGTGTTGGCAATTGAAATGTAAAAGAGTGGAAACTTTTTCATTGTGCTGAGTTGAAGAAGAAAGGTACAATAATTAATGTCTATGACATTAATTAATGTCTATGACATTAATGTGTATACGTTGATTAATATAATTAATAATAAAACAAATGAAAGTTGATATGTTTATAGGATAATTATATTAATTTTTTTTATAAGATTGATAAAGTTTATTTTAAATTTAAACTTTCATTTCAATATGTTAAAATAGTGAAAAGGAAAGTATAATTATCATTATGAGTTTTCAAAGTTAAAAATAGTGGATAAAGTTTGAGCTTTCAAGATTGGTTAATTATGTAGCAATTATCCCAATTAAAATTATGAGGATATTTTTCAATTTGTAGCACTTTACTAATGATACAAGAGTAATAATAGGGTTTTGAAGCTAGAACTTTTATTTGGTCAAAACAAATGCAATGATTATATTTGTGGGAGTGTTCGGCAGATGCGGTTTTTGGAAGGTGTCATCTATATGTTTTTTGAGAGAGGATTTAAAGGATCAGTTTGACATATGTATTATTTTCTATAAGAGTAGGGAACTTTGTAAACTCCTTCGCCAAGCATGGGGTCGAATTTATCCTTTAATGTCGTGAATAGTTGCTTATGGGTTTTGTGGGGTCTAAAGAGAGTTTTAATATTCTTTTTATCAAAAATATTATAAATGCAATATGTAGTACCTTGGATATAGGGAAGAGAAATGAGAGCTGAGGGTGGGGAGAAGGAATGAGAATTTTTAGGTTTACAATGGCAGGTTAAAAAAACCCCACCTTCATGACTTGAAAATTTGAATACCCATTAGCCTTGTTGGAGGGCCTAGTCGACTATGTCGACTAGATCCACCATTCAACCAAGTATAAGTCAACTAGGAATGTCAAATCACCAACCAGGGTAGTTAAACAGTTGCAACTACCTAATAACTAATTCAAAAGTATAAATATGGGATCATGAATGTAAGAATGTAGTCATATATTGTGCTATCTAGCTATAATAAAGGATAGTTGTTGTTGGTATATTGATCCAGGTGGATATCGCTGGCCACCCACCTTTAACAACCGGCTCAAAATATTTTTCTGGCAATTTTGGTAATTTACTATTTTTAGCAGCTTTTAACTTTCGGGGCTATTTTGGGGGCCTAAATGAAGGATTTTATAGATCTAGCTTCTCAATGATAGTTAAAGACATGATAGATCCCCCAAAATAAATCTCCTCGACATACGTTTCCAATGGGCTATCATATGCCTAAAACAAAGATCGTACACAAAAGTTACAACCCCGAGAAGTTGATGTACTGACTTACCCAAATGGGGCCCACATGACTTTTGGTGTTTCATCTCCTAGGGTTAGGTTTTTGGATGTCTAGGGTTTTGGGCATTCATGTTTATTGTAAAAACGCCTTCAAAGCTTCATTTTGATCATCTTCTTGTGAATGCGAGTAGCTGCCACATCTCTTCTCAAAGATAAGCTACCACCATTCTAGCGAGTCTTTTACTCTATATTTTTACAGGCTCTGTATATTTATTTCATTAATAGAAATCATGTATTACTGTGTATTTTTGCCTCTGGTTATATTTCCGATATATCTCTATTATATTACTGTTTCTCTTTCAATATCTCTATATCTTTCTATGTTATATCTCTGCTCGCATTTTGTGCCAAATATAATACGGATCATCTATCCATTACTTTCTCTTCCTTCTCTCTTCTATGTGTATATATGTATAATGCTTGTATAATACATTATGTGAAGTATTACTGGTATCCTCTCTACACTATCCCCTAGATTACAACACTGGTTTTGTTGCCGGTAGTACTTAATCTAGGACAATTTGATAAGATTATGCACACATATATGTTGATCTTGAAAGAGATTCGTGAAAGGTGGAAGATAAAAATCAACAATTGTATGAAGAAATATGTGAGAAGAAATCAACTCACATTTGCAGAAATAAAATCCCAGTTCTTCATTGAGACACAATTTTTTTTCGGAGCAATCCTTGAAGAAATTAAAAAGTACATTGATAGACCTGCACATGAATAATCTTACCAACAATGAGCAATTGATGTAAAAAATAATTAACAAGGGGCCAAAGAAACTAGCATGAGTGGTTTGAAAACATTGCAAACAAATTTTATGAAGAACAAGCAATTGAAAAGAGAACATCCTTCGATAACATCAAACAAAGGTACTACGAAAATTCTCATTACATCTTATTATGTACCATACCTTCTTTATTACACAAGTTTCTCCATGAAAAAGGAGTTGGCCATATTGTGGATTATCGAACTCCTTTATATGAACTTATCAATATTGACTGGAAACGTATAAAACAACACTGGGAACAATTCCTTGAAGATGATTGTAAAGATACCGAAGAATCATGGGATTTATTTTTGAATAAATAGACATGGAAAGCACCTACATCGTCGTCAACCTATAGTAGGTCAGGGACAATGATGGGGGAGTATTTTTCCCTGAGATGCCTCAGTTGGATTAAGACATGATCAACCTGCATCAAAGAGAAAGCATGTGAGCAAGAAGGAGGAAGTTGATTGAAAATAATAGAGAATATACATTGGATGAATAAACAAAGAAAAGAAATACGTGAAGAATGCAGTCCTTTAAACCTTCAATTGACATTTAAAAGTTCGAAAGGGACAAAAGACAAAGAAAAAGACAAGAGATGCATAATGTGAGGGACCTTTGTTGGTTGAATCAGAAAAATCATTAGGAGAAAAACATCACTGGTGTGTTGGAATGATCTTAGTATGGTGTCGACCAACTAGATGTGGTAAGAGGAGAAGCCCCAATAGTTACTAAGTGGAGTGAAAAATTTCATATAGTAGAGGCTTTCATTGGCACCCTATAACTAGCAAAAACTATTGAAAGCATGGAAGTGGATGACTTAAGCCCCATATTATGTTTATCTCCAATCCCATAAGCAATAAGTCCTAAGACTCCAAATATGGATGAGATGTTTTGGGATAGATATTGGGCCAATTTTTTCAGTTGAGGAAAATTTGCAGGTCAATGGAAAAAAGAACATCCCTATTCCTATAAAAAGCATAAATAACGGATTATATGGCTGCCCCCCAAGGTTGACTTCAAGTGGTGGAAATAAGAAGTTTCCAAGATCCGAATGTTTCAGTCCCAGTAAATCTACATTACACCCTTCAACAACTAAACCAAGGATGATAAAACTAGAGTCCATAACTCAAGGGTCAGATTGGTCTAGACAAGAAAGAGAAGATAAAAGGAAAAAATAACTCAGAGAAGAAGTCTCAATCGATCACCCTATAAACACTCACCATCTAAATCCTTCAACACTAGTTGACCAACCCATGCAGACACAACCAGTAGTCAAGAACTAGTTGTCGATCAACAACAAAGTAAAAAAAAAATACCAGATATAGCTAATGATGGTCTCTCGTGACGCATTAGTAGCAATGAAAACCTAGAAAAACAACAATATGTTAACTTGGAGTGATTATTCAAGGTACTTTTGCAATGAATTTGAATGTGGTGTAAGAATACGAAACGCAGGAAATTGAATTAAATTTCTAAATATACAACTTATATTCATAGAAATTGTGAATAACTATGTCAAATTTGATTCTTTCTAACAGTGGTATCTTATTTTTCCAACAAAATATAAGGTATATGTTTTTGTTCATGCAGGTTTTGAGTACCTTAAATATGTAATTTCGTTCCAAAAACGTGTATACTTGTAGAGAACCCCCTTTTCTTGTGCGATGTATCTTTTGGAAATTTATAATATTAATTTTATATATTTTTTAAATTATTGAAGCCAATATATCCCTGAAATTACAATGCCTTTTGTTCATGTAGGATAAAAGAGTCTTATCATTATCAAAACAATTTATTATTTATTTTAGATCATAGATATCGGTCTCCTCTAGTGCTGCATATAAATCATTCGAGAAATGGTTAAGATGACAAAAAGTTATAGAAGAAATAATTGGTATGTATTCTAGGATTTTGATCTATGCAAAGAAAAAAAATATTAAAAATAGTAAACAATATTAAAAAAAAAAATTAAATTCTATATTGAGAATCTAAATGGCCGACTCTACCTATGTATGTAGTTTTGTCAACAACTGAATTCTTTAGACTATAGAAAAATAATGCCAAACAAAAAGATATTGATAGGTGTTCACAAAAATGGAGGTTTTTTTCAATTTAGAGACTGAACCACTAGGTTTGTCATCCCAAATATAAATCCAGGGAAACCAAGTGAACATACATGTTGTCAATCCTGCCAAAAAAATTGAATTCAAAATAAAGCCCACACGTTCTTAAGAACACGTGTGTGTTCTAGGAACACACACACACATTCCTAATAACAAAAATGCACTATACAAACATGCATACATTCCTAAGAACATGCATGCATTCTTATAATATATTTTTTCTTTGTTATTCCTCTCTCTCTCTCTCTCTCTCTCTCCTACATCTACTTCCCCTCTCTCTCTCTCTCTACCCCCCTTGTCTATCTCCCTTTCTCTCCCTCTCACACTCCTATACATGGTAGGACCTAGACATGGAAAGACTTAGACATCACAAGGAATGGAGATACCCATACCTAGACATTGCCTTGACATGCCTCAGACTCTCACACCCACTCCCTCTCTATCCCGCCCCCCCTCTCTCTCTTCCCCTTTTTTCCTCCCTCTCATATTATGCCCCCACCCTCTCTTCTACCTCTCTCCTCATTGTTAGTTTCCGTCTCAATATCTCTATGATCCTCTTTCTCTCTCTATTCCCCCTCTACGTCTCCCTTTGTATCCCCCCTTCCTATCACTCTCTCTCT
>ML788181.1:332298-351025 GCA_009831015.1 Picea engelmannii | reverse complement strand
CCCTCTCTTCTACCTCTCTCCTCATTGTTAGTTTCCGTCTCAATATCTCTATGATCCTCTTTCTCTCTCTATTCCCCCTCTACGTCTCCCTTTGTATCCCCCCTTCCTATCACTCTCTCTCTACCCCCCCCCTTCTATGTGTCCCTCTCCGCTCCCCTTCCTCTCACTACCCCTCTCTCTACTCCCCCTCTACGTCTCCCTCTCCCTCCCTCTCACTCTCTCTCTCTCCACCCCTCCTCTTTGTCTTTCTCTCTCCCCATTACACTCTCACACGTTCTTTCTCTCCACCCCTCCACCATGTAACATCCCCATTATAATCCCCAGTTTAATTAATGCTTCTGTAGATATAATGTGTGGCTACTGCCAAAACGATGTAATATGCAAATTGTATTTGAATGTTTTAATAATAAAATGTGATGCCAGCTGCTAAGAGGAGATGGACAAAAGATGGGAACTGAATTAATCCACAAGAGGGGGGGAGTGTCTAGGATAATGGCCAAGAGGAGTCCAAGGGGGAAATACTCATGTATATTAATTTAACCCATTTTCCTAAAATTTCTAATTGTAAATCAACCTTCCGAGTTTTGATTGAGTGTTCCCAAAGCCAATCATTGAATATAGGTGCTAGCTAGATTCACATATCAAATTATTTGCACACCAACTTACATAAATACAAAGTCTCCAAACCTTAAGTCACATTCAAAACTTTGTTTCTACCTACACAAGTAGACAATTGGCCAAATTCTACAAACATGTTCATTCCATTATAAGTCAATGGTAAATGAATTATGACGGGCCCACTTTATCTTCCAACAGGAATGTATTTCATACCTTCCATCTAAATAAAGAGGAAATTTAATGGAAAATTTTTCTAAACAAAGCTTGTAGTATTGCTTACTATTTGAACAAATACATGTGATGGCATACATATTTTTTTATTCATATTACAAGGAGAAAATAAATGGAATACTAGATTTGGAAAGGAATTTACCTTAATTCTGGTACTTTTTAAGAATTTGGACATTGCTTATCATTGGCACAAATCAAAAATAATAAGTGTGATCCCTTTTGCCATATCTTTTGCAAAATTGTGTACGAGTCAAATCATATGAAGTCTACAATGTATACATATATTACTAGAGAAGAAAAAACCTTTGACTTTAATAAGATTCAAGAGGAGTGAACTAATCATAACAAATCTAATGACATAACGATATACATTTTGTTTTGAGTAAAATTTAACAAATGCCAAGGCCCTAAAAATGACCTCTAAAATAAGACTCTGGGAGTTATGACGTTTACATAGACAGTTGATAAGAAGTTATAAAAAGGAACTCACAGGTGTCATAATCAAGATCAATTCCTTTTAAATAGCCGATGTTGCTTTCCAAAATAACAATAAAACTTCACCAATACCTTAAAACATCACCAATACTTGAAAGTCGATTGAATACAGAGTTGAATGCTATTAAATTTCATAGGATTTGAGGAAGATGAACACATATATAAAGTGATGCAAGATGCACCAAGATGAAAATATTTAGACCGAATTTTTTAAAATTATTAAGTGGGCTTAATGATTGGCTTAGGTTTTGACAAAAAGGATTCACGTGGGACCAAGAAGTTCAATATTAAAACAAAGACATTTTAGATCAACATATGGACATTGTAGCTATGGTAACGAATATTTATGTTCTCTTCTAACATATGATAAATTTGACAATAAAATGAATTTAGCCTAATTTCACAAAGTAATGGGGAAATATTGTGACATAAAGTAATGTACATGACAACCAAAAATAAAATGAAATAAATAAGTAATTGCATGTGTGTGTGTGTGAGTGATAGTCACACAATTCACAATGGAATCATTTGCACACCAAAGTACATACATACAAAGTCTCCAAACTTTAAGTTACTTTCAAAATATTGTTTCTACCTACACAAGTAATTAATTTGTCAAATTTTACAAACAAGTTCATTTCATTATAAATCAATGACAAATGAATTGTGATAAGGCCACTTTATCTTCCACTGTGAATGCATTTTATATCTTCCATCTAAATAAAGACAAAATTAAATGGATTTTTTTTTAACTAAGCTTATAACATCACTTGCTATTTGAACAAATATAGATGATGGCATACATGGTTTTTTTATTCATATTACAAAAAGAAAAAGAATAGAGTACTGGATTTGAAAGGAATATACCATAATTCCATTACTTTTTTTAGAATTTGGCCACTGCTTATCATTGGCACTAATTGCAAATAATAAGCGTGTTCCCTTTTTCCATAGATTTTGCAACATTGTGTACTAGTCAAAGCATATGGAGTCTACAATGTGTACTTGTATTACTGGAGAGGAAGAAAACTTTGACTTTAATAAGATTCAACATGAGTGAACTCAACATAACAAATCTAATGACATAATAGTAGAAACTTTGATTCGAGTAAAATTTAACAAATACCAAGGCCTTGAAAATAACCTCTAAAATAAGGCTCTATAAGCCATGACATTTACATGGACAATTTAGAAGAAGTTATAAAAATGAATTCATGGATGTCAAAATCAAGATTAATTCCTTGCAAATAGATGATGTTGCTTTCCAGAATAGCAATAAAACCTCACCAATACCTGAGATCGAGTTGAATACAAAGATGAATGCTATGAAATTTTATAGGATTTGAGGAAGATGAGAACATATATACAATGATGCAAGATGCACCAAAACGAAACTATTTAGACCTAATTTTTAAAAATTATTAACTAGGCTTAATAATTGGCTTAGGTTTTGAGCAAAATGATTCACGACATACCAAGAAGTTAAATCTCAAGATAAAGAAATTTTAGATCAAAAAATGAACATTGTAATAGTGGTAACAAATGTTTATGTTATATATGAACTGAAAGGTGTTTGGTTAAGGAACAATATCCATTGCTAGTTGGTACAATGAATACGAGATTTTAGGTGTTTGGGGGGTGCGTGTATTATTACAACTCCAATATGTCACATGCAAGTTGTGCCATGTATAACTACAACTCCTACGTATGTGTATGCCTATAACTCCACATACAATCTAGTAAGATGAATTTCTATCAATAATAATTGTATCTTATGAAACATGCTTTTAATGTTTTTTTATTATTCTAGATAGTAAATTGTCGTCATTTTATTTTATCATGAAATATTGACTAATTGGTTAAACGAGTTGAAACATTTTTCATAGAAATTTTGATTTTGATTTTTGATGTACTTTATAACTATAATTTTAAATACATTATTTATAGAATATTTATAATCATACATTTATTTTTTAAAATTGAGATATCAAAATCATGAAAATTTATGAAAGTTCACTTCTAATCTTTTCATGTACAACAATGATTTTTTTAAAGAAAATCAAATAATTCTTTAGCATTTTTTTAAAGGTATGAGAAAGCAAATTGATCTCAATAACAATCATCATGGTTATAAACTTGAAGTTATACTAGAGATAAGTCTTAAATAAAAAAATTATCGGTTGAATATAAATATATATGTTATATGAATTGTACAACATATATTAGAAACATATTTAGAAATCTCATATTAAATGTGAAGCATGTAATACTTTTTGTTATTATGGGGCTTTCTTTTACTTATATGAATTACTTTTATCTCTCAAGGTACATTATAAGGTGGTATCTTTAGTACTAAGTTTTAATTGATATTCTAGAACTTTGGTGATTGATGTGTTTTCCTTCATTTAGTTGAAGCACACTTACTCTGTCGCGATGCTCATATTGAGTTTGAACCCCTATTGTTCCGAGTGACATAGTCAATCGTCATCAAGAGTGTGTCAAGTTGATTTGGTTATATTTACCAATAGTTTCTTGCTAAATTATTGGCAATAGAAAATCCTTTTAGTAAATAGGGCAAACCATTGGTTTTTTTTACAGAGTTTGATCCCTTCAATAAAATTGAACCCATGGTCTCTCCAATTTTGAAGGAGAGATGTCTCATATAGCTCATGACCTCTTGAGCTAATCCTCAAAACTAAATCATTAGTAATTATATTAAATATTTTTAAGAATTTTAAAGTATTGTATAAATGTCATCATGGATGATTTTAAGGATCAAAATTTATTTTAAAATGTAGAAAACTTGGCGAATCATACTAATCCTTTAGATGCCTACTACAAATGTTTGGCGATATTTTTGTAAAAATATTCAAATTTCTAAAGATTTTATATAGTTTTTATAAAATTTTGGCGATTTTTAAGGTAAAATAATAGTATCCTATAGAATTTGGGCGAATAATTTTTAAAATAGCGAATCTCCTTTTTGGAAAAACAATGGAAAATTAGCCCATGAGCGAAATTTAGCCCCTAAAATTATGTCATCTGAAAGAAAAATTATTTTTTCATAGATGATTTTATTAGTCCAATAAATTATATAATTTTCTCTCACACAAAATGTTTAGTCCAAAAAAGAAAATACTACCTATGCTAAAATTTGCATCCTCATTCACTACTTTAGCCATATCTTTTGCAAAATTGTTTACCAGTCAAATCATATGAAGTCTACAATGTATACATATATTACTAGAGAAGAAAAAACCTTTGAATTTAAAAAGATTCAAGAGGAGTGAACTAATCATAACAAATCTAATGACATAACGATAGAAATTTTGTTTTGAGTAAAATTTAACAAATGCCAAGGCCCTAAAAATGACCTATAAAATAAGACTCTGTGAGTTATGAAGTTTACATAGACAATTGGTAAGAAGTTATAAAAACGAACTCACGGGTGTCAAAATCAAGATCAATTCCTTTTGAATAGCCGATGTTTCTTTCCAAAATAACAATAAAACTTCACCAATACCTTAAAACATCACCAATACCTGAAATCCGATTGAATACATAGTTGAATGCTATGAAATTTCATAAGATTTGAGGAAGATTAACACATATATAAAGTGATGCAAGATGCACCAAGATGAAACTATTTAGACCCAATTTTTAAAAATTATTAAGTGGGCTTAACGATTGGCTTAGTTTTTGAGAAAAGGATTCACGTGGGACCAAGAAGATCAATATCAAAACAAAGGCATTTTAGATCAACATATGGACATTGTAGCAATAGTAAAGAATAGTTATGTTCTTTTCTAACATATGATAAATTTGAGAATAAAATGGATTTAGCCTAATTTCACAAAGTAATGGGGAAATATTGTCACATAAAGTAATGTACATGACAACCAAAAATAAAATGAAGTAAATAAATAATTGCATGTGTGTGTGAGAGTGATAGTCACACGATTCACAATGGAATCATTTGCACGCCAAAGTACATAAATACAAAGTCTCCAAACTTTAAGTTACTTTCAAAATATTGTTTCTAGCTACACAAGTAAATAATTTGTCAAATTTTACAAACAAGTTCATTTCATTATAAATCAACGACAAATGAATTGTGATAAGGCCACTTTATCTTCCACTGTGAATGCATTTCATAACTTCCATCTAAATAAAGAGGAAATTAAATGGATTTTTTTTTGAACTAAGCTTATAACATCACTTGCTATTTGAACAAATACAAATGATGGCATACAAGGTTTTTTTATTCATATTACAAAAAGAAAAAGAATAGAGTACTGGATTTGGAAAGGAATATACCATAATTCCAATACCTTTTTTAGAATTTGGCCACTGCTTATCATTGGCACTAATTGCAAATAATAAGCGTGTTCCCTTTTTCCATAGATTTTGCAACATTGTGTACTAGTCAAAGCATATGGAGTCTACAATGTGTACCTGTATTACTGGAGAGGAAAAAAACTTTGACTTTAATAAGATTCAACATGAGTGAACCCAACATAACAAATCTAATGACATAATAGTAGAAACTTTGATTCGAGTAAAATTTAACAAATGCCAAGGCCCTGAAGATTACCTCTAAAATAAGACTCTATAAGCCATGACATTTACATGGACAATTAAGAAGAAGTTATAAAAGGGAATTCATGGATGTCAAAATCAAGATTAATTCCTTGCAAATAGATGATGTTGCTTTCCAGAATAGTAATAAAACTTCACCAATACTTGAGATCGAGTTGAATACAAAGATGAATGCTATGAAATTTTATAGGATTTGAGGAAGATGAGCATGTATATACAATGATGTAAGATGCCCCAAAACGAAACTATTTAGACCTAATTTTTAAAAATTATTAACCAAGCTTAATAATTGGCTTAGGTTTTGAGCAAAATGATTCATGACATACCAAGAAGTTTAATCTCAATATACATAAATTTTAGATCAAAAAATGAACATTGTAGAAATGGTAACAAATATTTATGTTATATATGAACTGAAAGGCGTTTGGTTAAGGAACAATATTCATTGTTAGTTGGTAGAATGAATCTGATACTTCAGGTGTTTGGGTGGTGCATGTATTATTACAACTCCAATATATCACATGCAAGTTGTGCCATGTATAACTACAACTCCTAAGTATGTGTATGCCTATAACTCCACATACAATCTAGTAAGATGAATTTCTATCAATAATAATTGTATCATATGAAACATGGTTTTAATGTTTTTTGATTATTCCAGATAGTAAATTGTCGTGATTTTATTTTATCATGGAACATTGACTAATTGGTTAAATGAGTTGAAACATTTTTCATGGAAATTTTGATTTTGATTTTTTATGTACTTTATAACTATAATTTTAAATACATTATTTATAGAATATTTATAATAATACATTTAATTTTTTACATTTGAGATATCAAAATCATGTAAATTTATGAAAGTTCACTTCTAATCTTTTCATGTATAACAATGATTTTTTAAAGAAAATCAAATAATTCTTTAGCATTTTTTTAAAGGTTTGAAAAAGCAAATTGATCTCAATAACAATCATCATGGTTATAAACTTGAAGTTATACTAGAGATAAGTCTTAAATTAAAAATTTGTCAGTTGAATATAAATATATATTTTATATGAGTTGTACAACATATATTAGAAACATATTTAGAAATATCATATTAAATGTGAAGCATGTAATACTTTCTGTTATTATGGGGCTTTCTTTTACTTATATCAAGTACTTTTATCTCTCAAGGTACAATATAAGGTGGTCTCTTTAGTACTAAGTTTTAATTGATATTCTAGAACTTTGGTGATTGATGTGTTTTCCTTCATTTAGTTGAAGCACACTTACTCTGTCGCGATGCTCATATTGAGTTTGAACCCCTATTGTTCCTAGTGACATAGTCAATCTTCATCAAGAGTGTGTCAAGTTGATTTGGTTATATTTACCAATAGTTTCTTTCTAAATTATTGGCAATAGAAAATCCTTTTAGTAAATAGGGCAAACCATTTGTTTTTATTACAGAGTTTGATCCCTTCAGTAAAATTGAACCCGTTATCTCTCCAATTTTGAAGGAGAGATGTCACATATAGCTCATGGCCTCTTGAGCTAATCCTCGAAACTAAATCATTAGTAATTATATTAAATATTTTTAAGAATTTTAAAGTATTGTATAAATGTCATCTGAAAGAATTTTTTTTTTCCATAGATGATTTTATTAGTCCAATAAATTATAGAATTTTCCCTCATACAAAATGTTTAGTCCAAAAAACAAAATACTACCTATGTTAAAATTTGCATCCCCGTTCACTACTTTACCCGTACAATCCCATTATGTCATAGTGGAGGTTACAAAGTTGTAGCTTCTTCTATTGTTTGTACATAATTATATAAATGCAATGTTTAAACAAATGGTACAATTACAAATATGATTGTTGTTTTTATCATTTTCGTATATGTTTATGCACTAGTCTAGTGTTTGCCAATGTAATTAGAAGATAACGCAAGAGTATGTAGGTCTTTCCAATTTTGAGAAGATACATATAGTTTACCTTATGAACAATTAATGTAAAATTAAATCTAACTAATATCAATCACATGATTTCGTATCTACTAGTAATTAGTGATGATAGTAAAATTTAGCTTCTATTTTATTTCAATTGCATATCAAATTATGATTCAATATATGGATAACAAATAGCTTTAGATGATATCTAGAATTAAAAAATGTACATGTGTAACATATTTTGTTTTTTTATATATATTTGGACAAATTTATTAAGCCATTCACTTATTTATATTATCTTTGTTTCATCCTTTGTTGTCTCACTAAATATGATGGTCATAAAAGAATATGTTTCTCAATTTTTTTCGACGTTCCTTTCCACCACTTCGGGGTATACTAGTTAATAAAAATAATGATAAAAAAAATGAAAGTTGATATGTTTATAGGATAACTATGCTATTTTTTTATAATATGGATAAATTTTACTTTAAATTTAAAGTTTCATTTCTATATGTAAAATGAAAATAGTCTAAAGGAAAGTATAATTATGAGTTTTCAAAGTCAAAAAGTTGTTAAAGTAAATGAATTATAAAATTGGATGAAGTTATATATTATGAAAAGTGGGATTTTAATTGTGTAGCAATCATCCCAATTAAAATTACTAATGTTTTTCATTTCTAGCACTTTTCAGATGATAGAAGAGCTGTAATAGGGTTTGAAGCTAGAATTTTAGTTTTCTCAAAACAAATAAGATGATTAGATTTGTGGGAGTGTTTTGTGATAACTGACTTAAAGATGCATTTTTTGGAAGATGCCAGCTATATGTTTTTTGAAACTGGGTTTAAAGGATCTATCAATTTTGCATATATATGGTTTTCCATAAGAGTAGGAAATCTTATAAATTCCTTGGCCAAGCATGGGGTTAGATTTATCCTTAACTGTCATGATTAGTTGTTTACGGGTTTTATGGGGTTTAAAGAGAGTTTTAATATTCTTTTTGGCCAAAACCCTAGAAATATGACATACAATAATCTTGGTTAAGTTTCTCACTTCTTGGGTTGACCCAGTTTTAGATCTCAACATGTTTCCAACAAAACTCTCTAAAACTATCAACCTTCTTGGTAAACCAGAAGGCAACGCTGCATGCATAGTGCATAGTGCAGTCTTACCTAAGATAGCTCTATCGATGACTGCAATTCTCAAGTGCGTGCAGTGTAGGAATGAGTGGGGATCTAGGACTATATTCTTTCTTTTCTTTATGCATTAAACTTGTTATTGATTCAACTATTCTTAGGATTCATTCATTTGTAGGCTTATGCATTCATTCTAATCCATCTAGTTCATCATTCATTCGTAAGATAACCATTAACAAGAAGTAAGCATTCAATAAAAATAAGATATAACACATGTTTTACCGTGGTTCACCCCATCCTAGGCTACGTCCACAAATATTTGGCTTCTTTGCTCTTTTATTTAGTTTGTTGCAAACTCTAGCGTTAATTGCATTACATATTCAATCATAGACTCTTGATGAGGTTAAGGAACCTTTGTGAGGAGGACTAGATCACACCACGCTCCTCAGCCTGTGATCTAACCCTCAAAATCTACCCTATTCTACTCTTCTATAACTCAACAACTTTCAATAACAACTATCAAAAAAACTTTAGGCACTTAACCAATTGATCAGTAAACACCCCCTCAACCTAGACCTCCTAGGTTCTTATTTATACTATTTTACAAGCATACAGTCACTACAACCTTTTTCAAAAACCCTCACCCTAATATGGTTAGGCTTGCCTTCCTCCTCGCACATGGCTTTTCCTTTGGCATGTTGATTTTCCTTTTTTTTTTTCTACATGTTGCTTTCTTGCCAGTTGTTGCACATGTTACAAAATTAGGTCTTTAATCAAAATAGGGATGCACCCAATAGGCCCCCAACAATTACACGTGGCTCGTCCTGAGCCACTCAAGTGGTGCATGCTCCTTGTATTGTTGTTTCCAAACTGTGAAACTTTTCTTCTAGTTCCTTTCCTTTTGCCTTGATCTGCACAGTTTTTCTTGTTAGCACCTCCAATGACTATGATGTTATTTTGTATGGCATCAATGCTTCGCCCTATGTCTGTGCTTGTGCCATACTTTTCTTATCTTCCTCCATCTATGTAATCATTTGTGTTGCTTGTTCTTGGAGGGGTTCCAATTCAACTTGTCTTTCTTGCTTCTTTGTCTGCACGGTTTTCAACTCTATTTGTAGAGTCTCATTTCTTGAGTGCCCTTCAAGTGCTCTATGATGCTCACTTTTTTCTACCTTTTCTTTAGCTCTTGTATGGCGGTGTTGATTGTCTCATCTTCTTGGTCCCACTATTGGACCTTCTCGTCTTCCTCCAAGATAGTCCATATCTACGCGGCTTTGTCAAACAACTCTACTACCTCCCTTGCTTATTTCTCCATCTCATCTATCCGGAGTGCATATTGTTGTCCTCTCTGCTCTCAAACCTCGGGAGGATTCATAGGATCGAGCCTTTCTTTTAGCTCCTCAATTTCTTGCTTATATCTGTCAATTGTTTGTGAAATCATGTTGATCTTCTCCTCTGCACTCCTCTCAGGTGCTTGCACATTGTCTGGGATACGATTGTAAACCATTGTTATTCCCTGTTCTAGTTTATCTACGCATCCTTTCTCCTCTTATTTCTCTGAAGTTAGTTGGTCGCATGTGATTTGTAGCATTTCAATGACTCCTCTACCCGCCTCCAAGTTGGTTTCATCCACTCGAGCCCTAGATTGCACCTCTTGCATTATGTTGTCCTGGAGTCCATGCAGTGCCCTGGTGGGTATTTGTGCCATGCCAACTTCAAATTTCTCCACGTCCCTGATGGCTTTCTATGCAGCCTCTTGATTCATTATGATCATTTGGCATGTGACTATAAAAGTCTCCCTGCCTTCGACTACCAACTTCATTGTCTCACCTCCTTCTTTTTGCACAGGTGATCACTGTGTGTTTTCTTGTTGTTGTGTTGTGGCTTGTGGTCTTGATTGGATTCGTAGTTGTTGTAGATTCTCATGGACCTCTATGAGCTTGGAGATGATCTATTCTCATTGTGCGTCTGCAATGCAGACCATTTCTTCCCCCCTATCATGGACCTTGTCCGCGACTAGCTCCACATCATCCTCTGTCAGGGTGATAACTGGGTCTTATGTGTCATACTTCCTTTAATTGTGCACCTCTTTTATCTACACTGGCTTCCTTATTGTCTGTGAGGGTTGAGCCCCACTTGTTGTACCCTAGGTCCTTTATTTTCCATCCTGTGAAGTATCTTTCTTTCCAGTCTCTAGCTGGCTTCTTGTCCTTGTTTTTGTTGTTGTTCTCCTTGGTCGTTTTTGTACTGTGTTGCTCCCATTTGGTAGATTTTGTGCTGTAGTGGTTCTAGTATTATTGGATCGACTATTTTTTCTCGCTACAGAGCCTGTTTCAACCTTGTACTTAGTCCTGGAGGATTGCACCGTGATTGGCATTTGACTATCCAGTCCACCTCTTCCTTGGTGATGCAATACTGCATTTCTAGCCATGTTTTCTTTGGATCCCTTACGACCTAGATCCATATGTGGTTTCGGTATTCCTTAAACTTGGCTATCCCTTCTATCTCTTGGATCACCTCCACAGGTATGCACCATGCATTAGTTGTGCATTGTTGTATTTCTTCCAGCAACATTGCAAAAACTATGTTGATTTCTTGTTGTGTCTTGTTATCCTTGGCCTTCCATAGGGAATCATATCTGGCCACATAATATTTCCCCATATTATCCAAGGATGTTGATAATTTTGGCTCCTCCCATCCTGTCAATGCTATTAGAATGATCAACCAGAAGTAATGGCACTCAATTCCATTTTCCTAGGCGTCTCTACAATCTATCAAAGACTGGATTAGCAGGTATGGCACCCAACTGAACATTACTCCTTTTGCGCACTGTGCGACTACTACAATAACACCTACTGGTCGTTCTTCTTTTTAGCATTTCCTCAATAGTTTGAAATCCATGAGCTTGCTGGAAAACCTTGTCACATTATCGCTGATATCCTTGAGTACAATGCCTCTATTTCCTTGGCTAGTGCCAAACTGTGCTTTGACCAACTCTGTTATTTCCTTCTCGCACGCCTTGTTATCTAGGTATTCCTCTGGTTGCGCGTTGACTGTCGGTAGTCCGGTGATCTTGGAAATTAGTTCCATATCTATCTATATTGGCCTATCCATCCACATGATGTATCCATGTACGTAGGAGACTAGTTGTTTGACACAGAGCGCAACATTCTTATAGTGCCCAAAATGAGGTATATCTAATAGGTTCATAAAGTTAGAGTTATACATCTCGATTATCCATTGTGCGGGCTCCATTATTGGTTTACCCAGAGGTCCAATTTCCCCTGTGTTTATTAAATAAGTTTCATCGGCCAAATCTGGAAATTTGGCCCATCGCACACATCATGTTCTGTGTACCTAAGTTTTAGCACCTTTCCCAGCATATCATCCACAATGATCATTCTGTCTGGGAGATAAGGGAGTGTAATATCCATGGCGTCTTGTACCTTCCTTTTCTTTCCCACAGCCGATAGGCCTACCTCTGTTGGGTATACATCCTCTTCTTCCTTTTTGGGCTCTGGTCAATCGGTGATATCCTCATCCAACACTTCCTTGCCTTTGTGGGTCTGTCGCGGTCCCATTGTTTCATCAGGATTCGCAGGTGTCTCAGGGTTAGGGTTCGAAACACCATTCTGAGCCCCAAAGCTCTTCCCTATTTCCCTTTGTTGCATTGTTGATGTTTTCTCTTCAACCAGTGTCAGGCTGATTGACTCTGTGTCCGAGGTGGTGACATCTTCTAGCTTGACCACATTTTAGGGTTATCTCATTCTTTCCTTGCGCCTCTACAGAGTAACCCATACATACTGGCTTGGAGCATCAAGCTTTAGTTGTTTCATCATCTCTCTAAGTCCAACACTCGCTTGTTTCTCCATAAAATTCTAGCTCAAGCACACTCTTTGTATTTTTCTCTGTGCTAAAAAATCACTAAGTGTTGAATAAACGCGTGCTTTCTTCCTTTTATAGACCCGGTCGTGTCGGTTTTTCACTTTTTGCGTGCATTTGTGCCAAGTGATAGATGTGTGTACTTGTGTGACAAATGTTATATATACGAGCATGCCCATAGAGGTGAGGGGGAGTCCAGTGTGTGAGAAAGACAGAATATGGTGTGTGCGTGGTGAGGAGAGAATGGTTGTATGTCGATGTTGGCTATTGTAATTCTCTCTTGAATAATAAGAATATTGTTTATCATTGCCCCATGTTTTTTTCTCCTATTAGGTTTCCATATAAATCACTATGTCGATTGTGCAATTGTTGTTCTGATTTAATCTCAGTTTTTTCTTTTCTATTAAAATCGTATTACGTTTTTGCTTCAGCTGCATACCAATAATATTTTAAACTCATTGAGGTTAAGTTTTAGGTTAATAACCACGAATTAATTTCCAATTTCAAAATCAAATATACAAACCTAGTCAAACTTGTCGATGAAGAGTCATAATGAAGGACGGAATAACAATAATGACGTAGAATATCCTATTAGTTTGGCTATCAGGAGCATGCAAAATTCCTTCCATGGAAGTTCATATTCGTTAGGACTCTGATAGCCTGCACGCACACAATCAACTCGATAAACAATAGTATAATCAAATCATGTCAGCGAAAGTCGTAGCGATCCCAAGTTGCGGTCCGAACCCGCTCTGATACCATATGTGACAACCTCATCGTTACGCCGACAAGCCTCTTATAACAAGTGATTTTTTATTTTTTTTTGCTATAGGTGTGTGCGTGCGTGTACAAGGGAAATAAACACATTCGACTCTACATCGCCACCCGATGACAACTAAGATACAAATCACGATGAACACAACAAGATGAGATAAGATTCACAACAAGTGACTGCATGCAATTAACAATGATCAATCGACAATAAGTAAGACTGACTACCCATCCATCCTACCTTGCAATGGTTAGGACCTCCAAGACACATAAGAAACACTCAAGCCCAGGTTCCCATCGATTTTAACCATTTAAGGTCTTAGGGATGGCGACTGTTCTGAGGAACATGGAGGTGTCTACATCCCCCCCAACACAAGCAGACCAAGCAATTAAATGATCACAACTAAGTACAACAATTATTAACTGAACAAATACGTCCTCCCTGGAGTGTGCAAATCAGAAGGACTCCGGCAACAACCAACCATTGTTAAGACCAGGTAATTTTCTATGACTCAAATGGCATTAATTACAAACCAATTACTCCATTAATTCCAATAGACGATGAGTTACCCAGCCCAACCTTAGTAATGTAAATTAATTAAATGCGAAATCCCCGTTTACTAAATCACAATAATTTATGGTTCTTAGTTTCTGGGGCCTTACATTTTATGTCTTTAGTAACAATAAATTATCCATAACATACGATAAAATCACAATGTCATTACCTTTTATTACAATAGCATTGCAAATAAAAACACAATAATACTATATTTTATAGGTTATCCAACTCTAACTTACTTTTTATTTTACTATATTTTATAGGTTATCCAACTCTAACTTACTTTTTATTTTATGTTGCAAAGAATATACCCTTCCATAAATCAAACGAAATATTATAATGACACTATCCTTACATATCACAAAAACCATATAGTACTGGAAGGTAACAATGTAACTACATTTATTACAATAACATTGCACATAAAAACACAATAACACTATATTTTATAGGTTATCCAACTCTAACTTTACATTTTATTTTATGTTGCAATGACAGTATCCTTACATAAATCATAAACGAATTATTATATTGACACTACCTTTATACGCTACAATAACCATATAGTGCCATAAGGTATAAACATAACTACATTTATTACAATAACATTGCACATAAAAACACAATAACACTATATTTTTACGTTTATTTAAACTGAAAAACACTACCTATACATAAAACAACAACGATATTTTACAGTAGCATAAAGGTCTGATTTAGATTTATATTGAAGTTTACACTACGTTTAAGGTTTAGATTGAAGTAACCATGGAACTAAAGGTTTGACCAAGAAGCCAAGGAAAACATAAATGTTAACAAACAGAACAATAACATTGGGAGTGCCTGCCAAAAATTAAGGGCCGGTTACAAGCACATGTCGGAAAAGACGCGTCTGGCAGAGATAAGGGCCTAGACAGCCAAAACATACGGCCCACCGAGGGAGAGTGTCAACAACAAGGAAGAGAGGCGAAATGCAACCATGCAGAGGCAAAAGTAATAAGGTTTAATAGTTGTCGGGCGAAGTGTATGAGGTGGATGAGGTCTGTAAGTTACACGAAGCATTGTCAATGAAGAAGTTGCCAAAAGAAATATAAAATATGGCCCGCAATGCAAGGAGTTATACCCTGTGTAGGCGATTCATAACATTGGTGATATAAAACATATCGCTCAAGCAAAATTCGGAAGGAAATCATAATTTAATTGGGCTAGAGTGGACATACCGTATTGGTGAAGATATATATACACATTACCAGGGTGCAGTAGGAATAATTACCCAATCAAACATGTAAAAATAAACTTACTACCCAACCATAATAGAAAATGCCCACATTAAAATCAAAACGCCCACAGTCACATATGGAAAATGCACACAGTCATAATTAAATGCTTACAATGATACAACACCCGCAGTAATAGAAAACGTCCACATTAGATTCAAATGCCCACAGTCATATATGGAAAATGCCCACAGTCAGAATTAAATGCTTACAATGATACAAATGCTCGCAGTAAAAAAAACGTCCACATTAGATTCAAAGGCCCACAGTCATATATGGAAAATGCCCATATTCACAATTAAATGCTTACAGCGATACAAACGCCCGCAGTAATAAAAAAAATGTCCACATTAGATTCAAACGCCCACATTCATATATGGAAATGCCCCCAAGCCATAATTAAATGCCTACAGTAATCCAAACGCCCATCATAGTAGAAAACACCCTTCCTAGGACAACAGGCAATTATAAAAAAAAAAATTGCAAACATTGGTAACCTGGGAATGGTACTGACAGAAGAACGACCCAAGCAAGTCGATTTGACCCAAAATCAACAGAAAAAGAAAATATCAACTTAAAACAAGGCAAGGAGCATTTCGAAATCCAACACAAAATTCACTGAAATCAATTTATAAAATGATAAACCAGGAACTGCATTTGCGTGCTAGAATTTAATTTCACCTGTCTTGGTACCCAACACAACTGCTAGGGAATGCCATTGCTATCATGAGTTTCTCTTTTTAAATTTTGTTTTTTTTTCTTTAAGGGAAAAACACGGCTATACACCTGAACCCTTCTTACAAAATTTTCCACATTAACACACAGTGGTAATTTCACTACGTTTGCATCGCTTCCATGTGCATACAACCATGCAATATAACTATAACAGAGATTGATAATGACTGTAAATCTATACATCCATAATTTAAATGCTAGAATACAACATCCGGGAAAAATACAGCACAAGAGTAACGCAGAAACATAAAGGTCCCAACCAAGGAACAGTAGAACCCAGCTAGAACGCTCACCACAATGATATTAGGAAATTAATTGAACGACAGAAGCTTAAGAAAAAATTCATCAATTAAAATAATCATTTAGATCCCAACATAAATTTCTAATGCATTATACTCTATAAAATAAATGAGCGTACCTTTGCCTTGTCGCCGGCCTCGAATGAAGTCCGTGCACTCTGTGCCGCTCCCGCTCGCCGACCGTCGAGACTACACCGGTACCTCCCAGCCAACGCTAGGGTTACTCTGCTTCCCCCTTAGACCCCCGAGCTGCAAAGGGGCCACATACTATCCAGATGGTACATCTAGATCCCATCTTGCCTCGCAAGGCCGAGCTACCACTCCTATCTGAGCTGGAAAATCCCAAATCCCCACAAGTAATCAGTCAAGTCACAATTCTGGCAGCGTAACGTTACGCTAACACCCGATCCCTTTCTTCCTCATCTTCCCTTTCTTTTATAGAGTTTTTAGAACCTCCAACTTTCCCTAAATCACATTTAAATTAAGTTTTAATAAAAATATTCTAAATATTCTCCTTCGCACAACTGTCGTCCATCCCCCTCTTTCCTCAAATAGTTATTTTCTTTAAATTTATTAATTGTCTCATTTCCCTCACCCACCTAGAGTTGCTCCTAAATTTACTCCTAGGTGTTCCTAGATTCCCTTACAGGTTTAAATACTTTCTCTAAAATAAATTTGCTAAATTAGTTCATTTTAAAAGGTTCTTATATGCAGATTCCTTACTATGTTGACCTCGCTTTTTACCATAAGTTCCCCTCTTTCCCTTATTAGATTTCCCCCCATTCCCTAGTTTCCTAATTTTAATTATTCCCTTCTTTCCCTTTTTATTAGGGCCAAAATGGTTGTTGCGCTATTTACTCTCTTCCTTTTATTATTAATTTGAAATCTTTTTACACTTTCACAAGTTAAATAATTTATTTCTTCTTTACAATTTAAAACCACAGATTTTAATTAAATTATTACTCTCTTCATTTTACCCCAAAAAATTATGAAGACTAAAACTATTACTTAAGTGGTTTTTAGTTTAAATTTTTATTTTTATTTTTATAGGGTCTTTTCTTAAGGTTAGACAAAATGATACCCTGAGAAGTTTTAGACTTAGGACTTAGATTCTGAACTAGGTGACACTTAATTAGGGAAGTAGTTTAAGAATTTATTAATGTGTAAATGTCTTAGGGCCATCTAGGTTTGTTCCTTCATCAACATCAACGCAACGTTCCCTTCAGGACACACCACGTGCTCCAAGGGTGCCACTCGCCTCTAGTGTTTCCTTTGCGCGACGTGCCCTTCAGGATGCACCATGTGCTCCAAGGGTGCCACTCGCCTCTAGTGTTTCCTTTGTGCAATGTTCCCTTCAGGATGCACCAATAGTGTGTGGCCCCTTTACTCCATATGTGAGTCTGGTCATCAAGCTATCGTCAGCCTGCATCATCAAAAATCGTGTCAGAACATGTCCACATCATATCATCAAATCAAATGTACTAAAATCACAGTAAACAGTCAACCCCAAAAGCACACTCCCTGACTTGATCCGGAGTCCAAGAGGTCCCATCGATGCCTCTGCATCCTCAAGGTCAAAAACCCTGCACACTTATTAAAACCAAGTCAATAGCACCTATCCATGTCAAAGAAGTAAAACATCATGTCATCTATCATATCGTATCATAATCAAGGATAAATGTTTTCTTATCATAAAATTCCAGATCACTTGCGAGCAAGTGTCCTCAAAGAATAAGTTTTCTTAGTGCGCCAGAGCGGGATGTTACATACACCCCCTCTTGCTCTAAACTTTGTCCCGAAGTTTCATAGTATAAATGCCGAAATAAGTGTATCACAGTATCATAAGTCTATCTATCAAACAAAAATGGAATCTATTGGCGCATATCATATGCGTCCTCCCAGGTCGCCGAGTGCGGACTATAACTGTCCCACTAGACCTTGACCTGATCTACCGTTCAACGTCGTAACTGTCGAACGCGTTGATTTAAGATGCGGATGTTAAGCCCTAATATTGGCTCATTACCCCTTAATTGGGGCATATTAGATTAGTAATGTTATTTTATTTATGTCGGCTCTAGGCCATTAGTTGTAATTTAGATTAGTAATGTTATTTTAATTATGTCATCTTTAGGCCATTATTTGTAATTATACCTCCTAGTCTCCTATATATACCAAGGAGACATTTTCATTTTGAATCA
>ML788181.1:293316-312654 GCA_009831015.1 Picea engelmannii | reverse complement strand
TCTCTACTCCCCCTCTACATCTCCCTCTCCCTCCCTCTCACACTCTCTCTACCCCTCCTATTTGTCTTTCTCTCTCCCCCTCATACTCTCACACGCTCTTTCTCTCCACCCCTCCACCATGTAACATCCCCATTATAATCCCTAATTTAATTAATTCTTATGTAGATATAATGTGTGGCTACTGCCAAAATGATGTAATATGCAAATTGTATTTGAATGTTTTAATAATAAAATGTGATGCCAACTGCTAAGAGGAGATGGACAAGAGATGGGGACTGAATTAATCCACAAGAGGGGGGAGTGTCTAGGATAATGGCCAAGAGGGGTCCAAGGGGGAAATACCCATGTATATTCATTTAACCCATTTTCTTAAAATTTCTAATTGTAAATGAACGTTCCTAGTTTTGATTGAGTGTTCCCAAAGCCAATCATTGAATATATGTGCTAGCTAGATTCACATATCAAATTATTTGCACACCAAATTACATAAATACAAAGTCTCCAAACCTTAAGTCACATTCAAATCTTTGTTTCTACCTACACAATTAGACAATTGGCCAAATTTTACAAACATGTTCATTCCATTATAAGTCAATGGTAAATGAATTATGACGGGCCCACTTTATCTTCCAACGAGAATGTATTTCATACCTTCCATCTAAATAAAGAGGAAATTTAATGGAAAAAAAATCTAAACAAAGCTTGTAGTATTGCTTACTATTTTAACAAACACATGTGATGGCATACATGTTTTTTTATTCATATTACAAGAAGAAAATAAATGGAATACTAGATTTGGAAAGGAATTTACCATAATTCTGGTGCTTTTTCAGAATTTGGACATTACTTGTCATTGGCACAAATCACAAATAATAAGTGTGATCCCTTTTGCCATATCTTTTGTAAAATTGTGTACCAATCAAATCATATGAAGTGTACAATGTATACATATATTACTAGAGAAGAAAAAACCTTTGATTTTAATAAGATTCAAGAGGAGTGAACTAATCATAACAAATCTAATGACATAACGATATAAATTTTGTTTTGAGTAAAATTTAAAAAATGCCAAGGCCCTAAAAATGACCTATAAAATAAGACTCTGTGAGTTATGACGTTTACATAGACAGTTGGTAAGAAGTTATAAAAAGGAACTCACGAGTGACAAAATTAATATCAATTCCTTTTAAATAGCCAATGTTGCTTTCCAAAATAACAATAAAACTTCACCAATACGTTAAAACATCACCAATACCTTAAAGACGATTGAATATAGAGTTGAATGCTATGAAATTTCATAGGATTTGAGGAAGATGAACACATATATAAAGTGATGCAAGATGCACTAAGATGAAACTATTTAGACCCAATTTTTAAAAATTATTAAGTGGGCTTAACTATTGGCTTAGGTTTTGAGAAAAAGGATTCACGTGGGACCAAGAAGTTCAATATCAAAACAAAGACATTTTAGATCAACATATGGACATTGTAGCAATGGTAATGAATATTTATGTTCTCTTTTAACATATGATAAATTTGAGAATAAAATGGATTTAGCCTAATTTCACAAAGTAATTGGGAAATATTGTCCCATAAAGTAATGTACATGACAACCAAAAATAAAATGAAATAAATAAATAATTGCATGTGTGTGTGTGAGTGATAGTCACGTGATTCACAATGGAATCATTTGCATGCCAAAGTACATAAATACAAAGTCTCCAAACTTTAAGTTACTTTCAAAATATTGTTTCTACCTATAGAAGTAAATAATTTGTCAAATTTTACAAACAAGTTCATTTCATTATAAATCAATGACAAATGAATTGCGATAAGGCCACTTTATCTTCCACTGTGAATGAATTTCATAACTTCCATCTAAATAAATAGGAAATTAAATGTATTTTTTTTGAACTAAGCTTATAACATCACTTGCTATCTGAACAAATATAGATGATGGCATACGAGGTTTTTTTATTCATATTACAAAAAGAAAAAGAATAGAGTACTGGATTTGGAAAGGAATATACCATAATTCCAATACTTTTTTTAGAATTTGGCCACTGCTTATCATTGGCACTAATCGCAAATAATAAGCGTGTTCCCTTTTTCCATGGATTTTGCAACATTGTGTACTAGTCAAAGCATATGGAGTCTACAATGTGTACTTGTATTACCGGAGAGGAAAAAAACTTTGACTTTAATAAGATTCAACATGAGTGAACCCAACATAACAAATCTAATGACATAATAGTAGAAACTTTGATTCGAGTAAAATTTAACAAATGCCAAGGCCCTGGAAATTACCTCTAAAATAAGACTCTATAATCCATGACATTTACATGGACAATTGAGAAGAAGTTATAAAAAGGAATTCATGGATGTTAAAATCAATATTAATTCCTTCCAAATAGATGATGTTGCTTTCCAGAATAGCAATAAAACTTCACCAATACCTGAGATCGAGTTGAATACAAAGATGAATGCTATGAAATTTTATAGGATTTGAGGAAGATGAGAACGTATATACAATGATGCAAGATGGACCAAAACGAAACTATTTAGACCTAATTTTTAAAAATTATTAACTAGACTTAATAATTGGCTTAGGTTTTGAGCAAAATGATTCACGACGTACCAAGAAGTTCAATCTCAAGATAAAGAAATTTTAGATCAAAAAATGAACATTGTAGCAATGGTAACAAATATTTATGTTATATATGAACTGAAACACATTTGGTTAAGGAACAATATTCATTGTTAGTTGGTACAATGAATCCGAGATTTCAGGTGTTTGGGCAGTGCGTGTATTATTACAACTCCAATATATCACATGCAAGTTGTGCCATGTATAACTACAACTCCTAAGTATGTGTATGCCTATAACTCCACATACAATCTAGTAAAATGAATTTCAATCAATAATAATTGTATCTTATGAAACATACTTTTAATGTTTTTTTATTATTCCAGATAGTAAATTGTCATCATTTTATTTTATCATGGAACATTGACTAATTGTTTAAACTAGTTGGAACGTTTTTCATGGAAATTTTGATTTTGATTTTTGATGTACTTTATAACTATAATTTTAAATACATTATTTATAGAATATTCATAAGAATACATTCATTTTTTTAAAATTGAGATATCAAAATCATGAAAAATTATGAAAGTTCACTTCTAATCTTTTCATGTATAAAAATGATTTTTTAAAGAAAATCAAATAATTCTTTAGCATTTTTTTAACGGTTTGAGAAAGAAAATTGATCTCAGTAACAATCATCATCATTATAAACTCGAAGTTATACTAGAGATAAGTCTTAAATTAAAATTTTATCAGTTGAATATAAATATATATATTATATGAATTGTACAACATATATTAGAAACATATTTAGAAATCTCATATTAAATGTGAAGCATGTAATACTTTATGTTATTATGGGACTTTATTTTACTTATATCAAGTACTTTTATCTCTCAAGGCACATTATAAGGTGGTCTCTTTAGTACTAAGTTTTAATTGATATTCTAGAACTTTGGTGATTGATGTGTTTTCCTTCATTTAGTTGAAGCACACTTACTCTGTTGCGATGCTCATATTGAGTTTGAACCCCTATTGTTCCTAGTGACATAGTCAATCTTCATCAAGAGTGTGTCAAGTTGATTTGGTTATATTTACCAATAATTTCTTGTTAAATTAGTGGCAATAGAAAATCATTTTAGTAAATGGGGCAAACCATTGGTTTTTATTACAGAGTTTGATCCCTTCAATAAAATCGAACCCATGATCTCTCCAATTTTGAAGGAGAGATGTCACATATAGCTCATGACCTCTTGAGATAATCCTCAAAACTAAATCATTAGTAATTATATTAAATATTTTTAAGAATTTTAAAGTATTGTATAAATGTCATGTGAATTGTTTTTTTTTTTTTTCATAGATGATTTTATTAGTCGACTAAATTATATAATTTTCCCTCACACAAAATGTTTATTCCAAAAAAGAAAATACTACCTATGTTAAAATTTGCGTCCTCATTCACTACTTTACCTCTACAATCCTCTTATGTCATAGTGGAGGTTACAAAGTTTTAGCTTCTTCTATGTTTTGTACATAACTATATAAATGCAATGATTAAACAGATGGTACAATTGCAAATATCATTGTTGTTTTTATCATTTTCCTATATGTTTATGCACTAGTCTAGTGTTTGCCAATGTAATTAGAAGATAACATGAAGAGTAAGTAGGTCTTTCCAATTTTGAGAAGATACATATAGTTTACCTTATGAACAAATAATGTAAAATTAAATCTAACTAATATCAATCACATGATTTTGTATCTACTAGTAATTAGTGATGATAATAAAATTTACCTTCTATTTTATTTTAGTTGCATATCAAATTATGATTCAATATATGAATAACAAATAGCTTTAGATGATATCTAGAATTAAAAAATGTACATGTGTAACATCTTTTGTTTTTTTATATATATTTGGACAAATTTATTAAGCCATTCACTTATTTATATTATCTTTGTTTCATCCTTTGTTGTCTCACTAAATATGATGGTCATAAAAGAATATGTTACTCAATTTTTTTCGGTGTTCCTTTGCCCTACTTCGAGGTATACTAGTTAAAGAAAATTATAATAATAAAAATGAAACTTGATATGTTTATAGGATAATTATGCTGTTTTTTTTTATAATATGGATAGATTTTACTTTAAATTTAAAGTTTCATTTCTATATGTGAAGAGAAAATAGTCTAAAGGAAAGTATAATTATGAGTTTTCAAAGTCGAAAAGTTGTTAAAGTAATTAAATTATAAAATTGGATGAAGTTATATATTATGAAAAGTGGGATTTTAATTATGTAGCAATCATCCCAATTAAAATGACTAATGTTTTTCATTTCTAGCATTTTCCAGATGATAGAAGAGTTGTAATAGGGTTTTGAAGCTAGAATTTTAGTTTTTTCAAAACAAATAAGATGATTAGATTTGTGGGAGTGTTCTGTGATAACTGACTTAGAGATGCATTTTTTGGAAGATGCCAGCTATATGTTTTTTGAGACTGGGTTTAAAGGATCTATCAATTTGGCATATGTATGGCTTTCCATAAGAGTAGGAAATTTTATAAACTCCTTGGCCAAGCATGGGGTCAGATTTATCCTCAACTGTCATGAATAGTTGTTTACGGGTTTTATGGGGTTTAAAGAGAGTTTTAATAATCTTTTTTGGCCAGAACCTTAGAAATATGATATACAATAATGTTGGTTAAGTCTCTCACTTCTTAGGTTGACCTAGGTTCGGATCTCAACATGTTTCTAACAAAACCCTCTAAAATTATCGACCTTCTTGGTAAACTAGAAGGCAACGCTGCGCACATAATGCATAGCTCAGTCTCACCCGAGATAGCTCTATGGGTGACTGCAATTATCAAGTGCTTGCAGTCTAGGAATGAGTGGGGATCTAGGAGTATATTCTTTCTTTTCTTCATGCATTAAACTTGTTATTGATTCAAGTATTCCTAGGATTCATTCATCTATAGGCTTATGAATGCATTCTAATCCATCTAGTTAATCATTCATTCATAATATAACCATTAACAAGAAGTAAGAATTCAATAAAAATAATATATAACACATTTTTTACCGTGGTTCACCCCCTCCTAGGCTACGTCCACAAAGATTTGGCTTCTTTTCTCTTTTATTTAGTTTGTTGCAAAATCTAGCGCTACATGCATTACATATTCAATCATAGACTTTTGATGAGGTTAAGAAACCTTTTTGAGGAGGATTAGATCACACCACACTCCTCAACTTGTGATCTAACCCTCAAAATCTACCCTATTCTACTCTTCTACAACTCAACAACTATCAAAAAAACTTTAGGCACTTAACTAATCGATCAGTAAACCCCCCTCAACCTAGACCTCCTAGGTTCTTATTTATACTATTTTACAAGCTTATAGTCATTACAACCTTTTTCAAAAACCCTCACCCTAATATGGTTAGGCTTTCCTTCCTCCTCGCATGCGGCTTTTCCTCTTGCATGTTGCTTTTCCTTTTTTTTTTTCTACATGTTGCTTTCTTGCCAGCTGTTGCGCCTGCTACAAAATTAGGTCTTTCATCAAAATAGGCATGCGCCCAACAGGCCCCCAACAATGACATGTGGCTAGTCCTAAGCCACTCAAGTGGCACATGCTCCTTGTACTGTTGTGTCCAAACTGTGAAACTTTTCTGCTAGTTCCTTTCCTTTTGCCTTGATCTACAGAGTTTTTCTTGTTAGCACCTCCAATGACCACACTGTTATTTTGTCCTGCATCAATGCTACGCCCTATGTCTCTGCTTGTGCCATACTTTTCTTATCTTCCTCCAACTGAATAATCATTTGTGTTTCTTGTTCTTGGAGGGGTTCCAATTTGGCTTGTCTTTCTTGCTTCTTTGTCTGCATGGTTTTCAACTGTTTGCAGAGTCTCATTTCTTGAGTTCTCTTCAGGCGCTCTATGATGCTCACTTTTTTCTACCTTTTCTTTAGCTCTTGTATGGCAGTGTTGATTGTCTCATCTTCTTGGTCCCACTATTGGACCTTCTCATCTTCCTCTAGGATAGTCCATATCTATGCGACTTTTTCAAACAACTCTTCTACCGCCCTTGCTTATTTCTCCATCTCATCTATCTGGAGTGCACATCATTGTTCTCTCTGCTCTCAAACCTTGGGAGGATTCTGTAAATTCTAACCTTGTACAATATCTACTGCAAACTGATATTCAGAAAAGAACAGAAAAGATACAATGGCAAATACAAACATTACACAGAGATTTTTCACCTGGAAACCCAAACCGGGAAAACCAGCATATATTATATTGATACAGATTGTGTTACATTGTTTACAATACAATATACATATAGGAGCCAGCGGCATCCAAAACCCTAAGCCAATGACCTGGATTAGTCCAAAACCCTAATTCCTTAACCGAAAATAGAAAACCATCGGCAAAAACCATGTGCCGAAAACCACCTAATATCATGTGGTCCCGGAAATATGTCGTCCTGGAAATATGTCGGCCCGGCGATAATATGTCAGCCTGAAACCGGCGAAAATATGTCGGCCCAAAAAATATAACACATACCCAACAGATTCATAGGATCGATCCTTTCTTTGAGCTCCTCAATTTCTTGCTTATATCTGTCAATTGTTTGTGTGATCATGTTGATCTTCTCCTCTGCACTCCTCTCAGGTGCTTTCACATTGTCTGGGGTAGGATTGTAAACCATTGTTTATCCCTGTTCCAATTTATCTACGCATCCTTTCTCCTCTTATTTCTCTAAAGTTAGTTGGTTGCATGTGATTTCTAGTAATGCAAGGAATCCTCTACCCACCTCCAAGTTGTTTTCATCCCCGCGAGCCCTGGATTGCACCTCTTGCATTATGTTTTCCTAGACTCCATGCAGTGCCTTGGTGGGTATTTTTTCCATGACAAATTCAAATTGCTCCACATACCCCGTGGATTTCTATGCAGTCTCTTGATTCATTATGATCATTTGGCATGTGACTGTAAAAGTCTCCCTGCCTTCAGCTACCAACTTCATTATCTCACCTCCTTCTTTCTATGCAGGTGATCACTGTGTATTTTCTTGTTGTTGCGTTGTATCCTGTGGTCTTGCTTGGATTCGTAGTTGTTGTAGATTCTCATGGACCTCTATGAGCTTGGAGATGATCTATTCTCATTGTGCCTCTGCAATGTAGACCATTTCTTGCCCCCTATCTTGGAGCTTCTCCATGACTAGCTCCACATCATCCTCTATCAGGGTGATGACTGGGTCTTATGTGTCATACTTCTTATACTTGTGCACCTCTTTTATCAACACTGGCTTCCTTATTGTCTGTGAGGGTTGCATCCCACTTGTTGTACCCTAGGTCCTTTATTTTCCATCCTGTGAAGTATCTTTCTTTCCAGTCTCTAGCTGGCTTCTTGTCCTTGTTGTTGTTGTTGTTCTCCTTGGTCGTTTTGGTATTGCGTTGCTCCCGGTTGGTTGATATTGTGTTGTAGTCATTCTAGTATTATCGGACCGACTATTTTTTCTCGCTACAGAGCTTAATTCAGCCTCATACTTAGGTCTCGAGGATTGCACCATGATTGCCCTTTGACTATCCAGTCCACCTCTTTCTTGGTGATGCAATACTACATTTCTAGCCTTGTTTTCTTTGGATCCCTTGCAACCTAGATCCACATATGGTGTCGGTATGCCTTGAACTTGGCCATCCCTTCTATCTCCTGGATCACCTCCACAGGTATGCACCATGCATTAGCTGTGCGTTGTTGTATTTCTTCCAGCAACATTGCAGAAACTATGTTGATTGCTTGTTGTGTCTCGTTATCCTTGGCTTGCCATAGGGACTCATTTCTGGTCGCATAACATTTCCCCATCTTATCCAAGAATGATGATAATTTTGGCTCCACCCATCCTACTAATGCTATTAGAATGATCAACCAAGAGTAATGGAACTCAATTCCATTTTCCCGGGCTTCTCTACAATCTATCAAAAACTGGATCAACAGGTATGGCACCCAGCTGAACATTACTCCTTTCGTGCACTGCGTGACTACCGCAATAACTCCTACTGGCCCTTCTTCTTTTTAGGATTTCCTCAATAGTTTGAAATCCATGAGCTTGATGGAAAACCTTGTCGCATTAACGTTGATATCCTTGAGTACAATGCCTCTATCTCCTCGACTGGTGCCAAACCGTGCTTTGACCAACTCTGTTATTTCCTTCTCGCACGCCTTGTTATCTAGGTATTCCTCTGGTTGCATGCTGACTGTCGGTAGTTCAGTGATCTTGGAAATTAGTGCCATATCTATCTATATTGGCCTATCCATCCACATGATGTATCCATGTACGTAGGAGACTAGTTGTTTGACGCAGAGCCCAACATTCTTATAGCGCCTGAAATGAGGTATATTTAATAGGTTCATAATGTCAGAGTTATGCATCTCGATTATCCATTGTGCGGGCTCCATTATTGGTTTACCCAGGGGTCCAATTTCCCCTGTGTTTATTAAATAAGTTTCATCGGCCAAATCTAGAAATTTGGCCGCATCGGACACATCATGTTCTGCGTACCTAAGTTTTAGCACCTTTCCTAGCATATCATCCATAATGATCATTGTGTCTGGGAGATAAGGGAGTGTAATATCCATGGCATCTTACGCCTTCCTTTTCTGTCCCACGGCAGATAGGCCTACCTCTGTTGGGTCTACATCCTCTTCTTCCTTTTTGGGCTCTGGTCGATCGGTGATATCCTCAACCAACACTTCCTGGCCTTTGTGGGTCTGTCACGATCACATTGTTTCGTCAGGATTCACAGGCGTCTCAGGGTTAGGGTTCAAAACACCATTCTGAGCCCCAAATCTCTTTCCTATTTCCCCTTGTTGTGTTGTTCATGTTTCCTCTTCAACCTGTGTCGGGCTGATTCACTCTGTGTTTGAGGTGGTGACATCTTCTAGCTTGACCACATTTTCGGGTTATCTCATTCTTTCCTTGAGCCTCTGTAGAGTAACCCGTACATACTGGCTTGGAGCATCGAACTTCGGTTGGGTCATCATCTCTCTAAGTCCAACACTCGCTTGTCTCTCCATAAAATTCTAGCTCGAGCACACTCTTTGTATTTTTCTCTGTGCTAAAAAATCGCTAAATGTTGAATAAACGCGTGCTTTCTGCCTTTTATAGACCCGATCGTGTCGGTTTTTCACTTTTTGCATGCATTTGCGCCAAATGACAAATGTGTGTAATTGTGTGACAGATGTTATATATACGAGCATACCCATAAAGGTGAGGGGGAGTCCAGTGTGTGAGAAAGACACAATACGATGTGTGCGTGGTGAGGAGAGAATGGTTGTATGCCGATGTTGGCTATTGTAATTCTCCCTTGAATAATAAGAATACCGTTTATCATTGCCCCATGTTTTTTTCTGCTATTAGGTTTCCATATAAATCAGTGTGTCTATTGTGTAATTGTTGTTCTGGTTTAATCTCGGTTTTTTCTTTGCTATTAGAATCTTATTACGTTTTTTCTACAGCTGCATACCGATAATATTTTAAACTCATTGAGGTGAGGTTAAGTTTTAGGTTAATAACCACGAATTAATTTCCAAATTCAAAATCAAATATACAAACCGAGTCAAACTTGTCGATGAAGAGTCATAATGCAGGACGGAATAACAAAAATGACGTAGAATATCCTATTAGTTTGGCCTATCAGGAGCATGCAAAATTCCTTCCATGGAATTTCAGATTCGTTAGGACTCTGATAGCCATTGAACAATCATAGGCATGTCATCAATGCTACAGAATTCTATTCTGCGCACATATATAATAAGAATGACACCACGTGTTTACTCAATAATAAAAAATAGACTGAGATTTTAAGTGCCAGGCAAAGAACGATTAGAATATATTCTAAAAACTATATTAAGTTTTAGGAAAACAACAACAAATTAATTGTCAAAGCCAATTATATAAATCCTGTCCAATCTGTCGATGAAGAGTAATGATCAGGGACAGAACAATTAAGTGGAATATTGTAATAGTTTGGCCAATTAGTCAAATCTGTCGATGAAGAGTTGTAATCAAGAACGGAATAACAATAATGAAGTATAATAGACTAAAAGTTTGGCCGATATAGCATGCATAATCCCTTTCATAGAAGTTCATATTTGTTAGGATTCTAATAGCCATTGAACATAGGCATGTCATCAATGCTACATAATTCTATTCTATTATTACTGGAATTTGGCAGTCTAATTGGTAAAGAAGTCACAATTTTAGATTATTTAAATGGCATTTTGAAATGTATAAATCAATTCAGCTATGTCAAAAACCCTATAACATTATAACATCCAAAATATATACAATTTTCTAACTCTCCTACCAAATTTTGAAGAAAACTTGTCCAAAAAAAACTATAAATGGTAAAAACGTAACATCACCATAGCATACCTCGCTGTCTTTTTTACTCGACTTTGATTAAGCAGTAAAGTCCACAGTCGACTGCTTACGTAGAAAATTTGAGTTTTCTCTCAGAACGTGTTGACAATTTGAAACGCAGAGAAGCCAGACGTTTCATGTGATTTGTATTCACCTTACCGTCTTTTTCTATGAATCATAACCTGCCTAGCTGTCTTCTTGAGTCGAGTTTGATGAAGTAGTACTTATAAAGGTTGACTTTTCTTTTAAGAGTGTGTTGGCAATTGAAATGTAAAAGAGTGGAAACTTTTTCGAGTTGAAGAAGAAATGTAACATAATTAATGTCTATCACATTAATGTGTTTAGGTTGATTAATACAAATAATAATAATAAATGAAAGTTTATATGTTTATAGGATACTTATGTTATTTTTTTTTTTATAATATAGATAAAGTTTATTTTAAATTTAAAGTTTCATTTCTATATGTTAAAGGAAAGTTTAATTATGAGTTTTCAAGAAAATAGTCTAAAGGAAAGTATAATTATGAGTTTTCAAAGTCAAAAAGTTGTTAAAGTAATTAAATTATAAAATTGGATAAAGTTATATATTATGAAGAGTGGGCTTTTAAGATTGGTTAATTATGTAGCAATCATTCCAATTAAAATTACGAGGATGTTTTTCATTTTTAGCATTTTTCAATCATAGAAGAGTAGTAATAGGGTTTTGAAGCTAGAATTTTAGTTTTGTCAAAACAAATGAGATGATTAGATTTGTGGGAGTGTTCCGTGATAACTGACTTAGAGATGCATTTTTTGGAAGATGTCAGCTATATGTTTTTTGAGACTGAATTTAAAGGATCTATCAATTTCGCATTTTATGGTTTTCCATAAGAGTAGGAAATTTTATAAACTCCTTGGCCAAGCATGGGGTCAGATTTATCCTTAAGTGTCATAAATAGTTGTTTACCAGTTTTATGGGGTTTAAAGAGAGTTTTAATATTCTTTTTGGCCAAAACCTTAGAAATATGATATACAATAATGATGGTTAAGTCTCTCACTTCTTGGGTTGACCCAGGTTCGGATCTCAACAGGTTTCCAACAAAACCGTCTAAAATTATCGACTCTTTTGGTAAACCAGAAGGAAACGTTGCACGCAGAGTGCATAGCGCAGTCTCACTCGAGATAGCTCTATGGGTGACTGCAATGCTCAAGTGTTTGCAGTCTAGGAATGAGTGGGGATCTAGGAGTATATTCTTGCTTTTTATGATTCAAGTATTCCTAGGATTCATTCGTCTTTAGGCTCATGCATGCATTCTAATCCATCTAGTTAATCATTCATTCGTAATATAACCATTAACACGAAGTAAACATTCAATAAACATCACATATAACACAGGTTTTACATCACATTCAATAAATTCAATAAACGAAGTAAACATTCAATAACCATTAGTTTGGCCTGTCAGGAGCATGCAGAATTCCTTCCATGGAATTCCATATTCGTTAGGACTCTGATAGCCATTGAACAATCATAGGCATGTCATCAATGCTACAAAATTCTATTATGCGCACATATATAATAAGAATGACACCACGTGTTTACTCAATAATAAAAAATAGACTGAGATTTTAAGTGCCAGGAAAAGAACGATTAGAATATATTCTAAAAACTATATTAAGTTTTAGGAAAACAACAACAAATTAATTGTCAAAGCCAATTATATAAATCCAGTCCAATCTGTCGATGAAGAGTAATGATCAAGGAAAAAACAATTAAGTGGAATATTGTAATAGTTTGGCCAATTAGTCAAATCTGTCGATGAAGAGTTGTAATCAAGGACGGAATAACAATAATGAAGTATAATAGACTAAAAGTTTGGCTGATATAGCATGTAGAATCCCTTCCATGGAAGTTCATATTTGTTAGGACTCTAATAGGCATGCCATCAATGCTACAAAATTCTATTCTATTATTACTGGAATTTGGCAGTCTAATTGGTAAAGAAGTGACAATTTTAGATTATTTAAATGGCATTTTGAAATGTATAAATCAATTCAGCTATGACAAAAACCCTATAACATTATAACATCCAAAATATATAAGCTCAATCACTGAAGTATACAATTTTCTAACTCTCCTACCAAATTTTGAAGAAAACTTGTCCAAAAAAAACTATAAATGGTAAATACGTAACATCACCATAGCATACCTCGCTGTCTTCTTTTTTACTTGAGCATGGGGTCGAATTTATCCTTAAATGTTGTGAATAGTTGCTTACGGGTTTTGTGGGGTTTACATCCTTAAATGTTGTGAATAGTTGCTTACGGGTTTTGTGGGGTTTACAGAGAGTTTTAATATTATTTTTCTCCAAAATATTATAAATACAATATGTAGTACCTTGGATATAGGGAAGAGAAATGAGAGTTGAGGGTGGGAAGAAGGAATGATAACTTTTAGGTTTACAACGGCACGTTAAAAAATACCACCTTATTGACTTGAAAAATTGAATAACCATTAGCTGTGTTGGAAGGCCTAGTCGACTATGTTGACTAGACCCACCATTCAACAAAGTATAAGTCGACTAAGAATGTCAAATCACCAACCAGGGTAGTTAAACAGTTGTAACTACCTAATAACTAATTCAAAAGTATAAATATGGGATCATGAATGTAAGAATGGAGTGGTATATTGTGCTATCTAGCTATAATAAAGGATAGTGGTTGTTGGTTTATTGATCCAGGTGGATATCGCTGGCCACCCACCTTTTCCAACTGGCTCAAAACAATTTTCTGGCAATTTTGGTAGTTTACTACTTTTAGCAGTTTTTAACTTCTGGGGCTATTTTGAGGGCCTAAATGAAGGCTTTTCAAGATCTAGCTTCTCAATTATAGTCAAAGACATGATTGAGCCCCCAAAATAAATCTCATTGATGATACCTTTCCAACAATCTATCATACACCTAAAACAAAGATCGTATGCAAAAGTAACGACCCCGAGAAGTTGATGTACTAACTTACCCAAACGAGGCCCACATGACTTTTGGTGCTTCATCTCCTAGGGTTAGGTTTTTGGATGTCTAGGGTTTTTGGCATTCCTGTTTATTGTAAAAATGCCTTCGAAGCCTCATTGTAATCATCTTCTTGTGAATGCGAGTAGCTGCCACATCTCTTCTCAAAGATAAGTTGCCACCATTCTAGCGAGTCTTTCACTCTGTATTTTTATAGTCTCTGTACATTTATTTCATTAATAGAAATCGTAAATTACTATATATTTTTTCCTCTGGTTATATTTCTTATATATCTCTATTATATTACTGTTTCTCTTTCAATATCTCTATATATTTATGTGTTATATCTCCGCTCGCATTTTGTGTCGAAAATAATATAGATCATCTATCCATTACTTTCTCTTCCTTCTCTCTTTTATGTGTATATACATATAATGCTTTTATAATACATTATGTGAAGTTGCCAAGATCTAAATGTTTCAGTCCGAGTAAATCTACATCACACCCTTCAACAACTAAACCAAGGATGATAAAACCAGAGTCTATAACTCAAGGCTCAGATTGGTCTAGACAAGAAAGAGAAGATAAAAGGAAAAAATAACTCAGAGAAGAAGTCTCAATCGATCACCCTATAAACACTCACCATCTAAATCCTTCAACACTAGTTGACCAACCCATGCATACACAACCAATAGTCAAGATCTAGTTGTCGATCAACAACAAAGTAAAAAACAAAATACCTGAGCTAACTAATGATGGTCTCTCGTGACGCATTGGTAGCAATGAAAACCTAGAAAAACAACAATTTGTTAACTTGGAGTGATTATTAAAGGTACTTTTGCAATGAATTTGAATGTGGTGTAATAATATGAAACGTAGGAAATTGAATTAAGTTTCCGAATATACAACTTCTATTCATAGAAATTGTGAATAACTATGCCAAATTTGATTTTTTCTAACAATGGTATATTATTTTTCCAACAAAATATAAGGTATATGTTTTTGTTCATGCAGGTTTTGAGTACCTTAAAGATGAAATTTCATTCCAAAAACTTGTATACATGTAGAGAACCCCCTTTTATTGTGTGGTGTATCTTTTGGAAATTTATAATATTAATTTTATATATTTTTTAAATTATCAAATCCAATATATCCCTGAAATTACAACGTCTTTTGTTCATGTAGGATAAGAGAGTCTTAACATTATCAAAACAATTGCTTATTTATTTTAGATCATAGATATCGGTCTCCTCTAGTGTTTCATATAACTCATTCGAGAAACGGTTCAGACGATAAAAAAGTTATAGAAGAAATAAGAGGTATGTATTCTAGGATTTTGATCTATGCGAAGAAAAAAAATATTAAAAATAGTAAACAATATTAAAAAAATAAATAAATTGTATATTTGGAATCTACATAGCCGACTCTACCTATGTATGTAGTTTTGTCAACAACTGAATTCTTTAGACTATAGAAAAGTAATGCCAAACAAAGAGATATTGATAGGTGTTCACAAAAATGGAGGTTTTTATCAATTTAGAGACTGAACCGCTAGGCTTGTCATCCCGAATATAAATCCAAGGAAACCAAGTCAACATACACGTTGTCAATCCCGCCAAAAGAATTGAATTCAAAATAAAGCGCACACATTCTTAAGAGCTCGTGTGTGCTCTATGAACACACACACATTCCTAATAACACACATGCGCTATACAAACGTGTATACATTCCTAAGAGCACACATGCATTCTTATAATATATTTTTTCTTTGTTATTCCTCTGTCTCTATCTCTCTCTCTCCTACATCTACTTCTCCTCTCTCTCCCTCTCACACTCCTATACATGGTAAGACCTAGACATGGAAAGACTTAGACATCACAAGGAATGGAGATACCCATACCTAGATCCTCTTTCTCAATATCTCTATGATCCTCTTTCTCTTTTTATTCCCCCCTTATGTATCCCTTTGTATCCCCCCTTCTTATCTCTCTCTCTCTACCTCCCCCTTCTATCTCTCCCTCTCTACTCCCCTTCCTCTCACTATCCCTCTCTCTACTCTTCCTCTACGTCTCCCTCTCCCTCCCTATCACACTCTCTCTCTATCCCTCCTCTTTGTCTTTCTCTCTCCCCCTCACACTCTCACGTGATCTTTCTCTCCACCCCTCCACCATGTAACATCCCCATTATAATCCCCAGTTTAATTAATTCTTATGTAGATATAATGTGTGGCTACTGCCAAAATGATGTAATATACAAATTGTATTTGAATGTTTTAATAATAAAATGTGATGCCAACTGCTAAGAGGAGACGTACAAGAGATGGGGACTGAATTAATCCACAAGAGGGGGGAGTGTCTAGGATAATGGCCAAGAGGGGTCCAAGGGGGAAATACCTGGATGTATATTAATTTAACTCATTTTCCTAAAATTTCTAATTGTAAATGAACCTTCCCAGTTTTGATTGAGTGTTCCCAAAGGTAATCATTGAATATATGTAAGAGGGTGGGTGTGAGTGGTCACATCCCAAAGTTATTGGGAGCATGGGGTTGAGTACAATGATATTGGGGAAGTGTGTGAGTAAATCAAGCAAGTCAGTGGAAGGGAAATTTGTATGGATGGGTGTTACACATGATTTTGGTCACTTTGGTGATGTCTCTACAAGTGATGTATTCAGGGTCCCACAATGACTTTTTGCCTGAGAAAAGTGACTGCTGTCTCCTTCCAAAAAAAAAAAAATTTAAGATGAGTTCGCAGGTTGCCTATATTATAGGGTGCGAAAATCCTTCATTCTCCCAGGCAACCCAAACTTAGGGTGCGAACTATTCGCAGTTTGCTCTATAGGTAGGGTGCGAACCTATTTCAAAGATTGGAAAAGAGAAAAGGTCATGAAGGTTCTAGAAGGGAATCTTCTAGAAAATGAGTTGGCATTTGCATGGTTGGAATCCTACTAACTTCTCAAATTTAGTGGGATCATCCTCATCCATTTAACCATCTCTCCTTCTCCTATATATTGAAAGGTTTCTCATGGAAAATTTTAAGCAAGATTGAATGAAGAATTGGTGAAAGAATTGTGTGAAGAACTCTATCTGGATAGAATCTTGAAGACTCTATTTGGTCTATCAAGTTGTTTGGATCTTCTTCATGCAAGTGTAGAGCAAGTGTGTATGTTGGAACTAAGGGTCACTGAAAGGAAGCTTGCGACATCAAGGCGATCCAGTTGTATCTTCTACTTTCATTTAATATAATACATCGGCATGTCCCTTTCCCATAAAATCACTCTTATTTTATTTCATAACTCCTTGATCATATGCATAGGTTGACATTGAATATACTTTTCCATCTTCACTTTGGTTGGTTTGTGTTGTCTTGGACATGATTTCACAAGTCCACCGGAGTGGCGGGAAAAACAAAGATCTAAGGAAGCGATAAAAAAGGATGTCACTCATTCCTTCCTAGTAGTAGATTCAATGATTGCAACTTAGGGAAAGAGTCGTGTCCTATCCTGTTTTGTTCTAGATCCAGGTGGATCTATGGAGATCTGTTAGTGTCCACACCTATCGATTTATCCGATAACAAAATTGGCGACTCCACTAGGGATACAACCCATTTTGGTGTTTTTTCTTGGCCATTTGCTCTTGACCTACCCTTTTTCATTCCCAAACAATCTTTGAGTCTTGAGGAGATCCTCATAGACTCCCTGGATCCAGAAGTTCCCTCAAAAGTCCTTTCATTTTTCCAAAATTTACTTGATTACAAACCTTCTCGCACTGCACCTTTCTGTAGCCTGCAAGAATAACTGAGGTTCACACCCCAGTGTTCAGTTCAGTGTGAACTTCTTGCACCCTACCTATGTATAGCCTATGAGAATCCTTAATTCTCACACTGTACCCCACTGTCAGACTGCGAACTCACTTATGAAAATTTTGGATTAAGTCTTTTGTGTCTTCAGATATCCAGATTGGTTGGTGTGTTTGCAAATAACTTGTATGGCCAGTGATTGAATGTTTCTTGAATTCAAATCTCGTGAATGATTGGTTTTCATAAATCGAAAGCTCTTCTTGATCATTTTTTCTCAATTTTTACCTCTTGACCTTTTCTTAACAAGGGTATAATCTCAAATTCTAAAATCCGAGTGCTTGTTTGTTCGGGAGCCTTTGATTGGATTAAAAGTTGAGATTAATTGTCCTTTTCAATTGCTTATTACTTGGAAAATTATTACCCATGTGCATTTGAAGAGACTGGTCTTGTCAATTTGTTGTTTTTTTCTTCATTGAAATATCAATTTGGGTGTTTGTTGTGTATTTCTTTTTTGTTGGTTGCTTACTTTTTCTTAGTTCCAGCCCTGTTGCTTGGTTTCTAATAAAAATTAAAGACATTTTCTTTTTTTTAAGCAACTTTTTATTAGAAAATATTGGAATTCAAGTATTGAAAGAGAATGAATAGGGAATTTGCATTGTTCATGGTTGTTTGATATTACATTTCAGAGAATATCATACATCGTAGTTCACATTGTTCCAGAAAACTCTTCTTTTCCTCCCGTAAATAGGATTCATCGAACAAAAAATTGTATCATTCATTCCTATTTATGCATTATTGGGTCAGAGTCTCACACAACATCGGTTTCAGTTCCATCTCCTTTTGAGTAACAATAGACTTTAATAATATTGTGCAATTTTAAAATTCAACTAGTAAATTTTTCTAGGGCTCTTCTACACCAACATTAGCTAGGATAGAACTTTGGAATAGGTAGTGAGACACACTCTCCAAAGCACAAAAAACACAATAGTATATTGTGATAAGGAGTGTCAAATTCCATTTGCAACATTTTTTCCTGGGAAGCCTTTCTCACACAAGGTTCAAACCTGAGGTCACATTGAGATTGACAGCGTTACTCACCTTGATTTGTTGATTTCGGTGTAGAGATTGCATGTATTAAGAGGGTCACTTGAGGGTATACCCACAATGATGAGTGGAAGCCTCTCAAGATGATTTCAAGCTAGATACCCTACTGATTCAGGTGGATATTGGTGGCCACCCACCTTTTCCAAATGGATCAAAACAGTTTTCTCGCCATTTTGGCAATTTACTATTTTTAGCGGGTTTTAACTTCCGGGGCCATTTTGAGGGTCCAAATGAAGGTTTTTAGAGATAGAGATTCTCAATGATATCTGAAGGAATGATTGAGCCCCCAAAATGAATCTCCTTGAAAATACCTTTCCAACGAGCTATCACACGCCTAAAACGGAGATCGTATGCAAAAGTTACGACCCCGGGAAGTTGATGTACTCACTTACCCAAACGGGGCCCACGTGACTTTTGGCGCTTCATCTCCTAGGGTTAGGTTTTTG